>OY982565.1:14843903-15443903 GCA_963859945.1 Euplagia quadripunctaria | reverse complement strand
TAATTCCGTAAAAGCCTATTTCGGTTTTATTTTTTGTTGTATATTTCATTCGCGATTACAGCAACTGTTTTAACTTATTCGGGAATACATTTAACAATTGATGCACAGTGTTTACTTGATCATACTTAGAATAAAAACTTCAGTAAGTGGTGTTCATATGTATTAAAGACATGCGATTGTACTCACGTGTGTATTTCAGAGATACCTTAATAGTTACGGGCCCGATAGGGACCCTTTATCAAGGAGTGAAGCGACCTGCTGCTTCGATGTCCGGCGCCACACTAATATATTTATTTATAAAGTCATAGACAGAAAAACTTTAATGAATCTATTTGTGAAATATTAATAGGATTGCTGGAGAAATGTAATCGGTTTTCAATGATATCAAAAGGTACCTAAGTAGTTTATTCTATGTCAAATAAATTAACACTGAAAATTCAACCAAGCCAATCAAATAACACAATGAACAAAGCGTAGGCTGTCACCACGTTATCCTCCTCTTAAATGAGCTAGCTGAGATTGCTATAATGTCGCCAAATTTAATTGAATAAGGCTCGCTTACATTTTACGACAAGGCGCGGCGAGGCGGCAAGCTAAAGCCGCGTCATTAATCTCCTAGGTAAAATCAATTGCCAAAAACTGTATTTACGTTGCTACTAAACATTCTATTTAAAACTTTATCGTCAAGTGTTAAGCTGTCTTTTTCCGTGACCAACATGCACGGAAGGAGAACCATATCAAAGTAAATTATTTTCTCGTTTACCGTCGTTTACGAAAGTGCACATCTCTCTCACGTAGTTTAAGACCAGTTATGGATTTTAGGTAGTTCTCAGAGGGTCTATTTTGGTGTGCCTAGATGTGAACAGATTTTTATTGAGAAATTTATAGAGCAGCGCTTAAGAGCGTCACCGTTTCATCGCGCGGGCCGAGTTACCGCGCCGACACGCGACGGCGTCTTGGTGAAGACATCTCGCTGCCCCTTTATTGCTTTGCCACAAATTAATGTCTCGACCTCAGAGCGACGGATTTTCTACTTTGTGGAAACGTTTAACGGATTTTATTACGCAAATATTTTATGAGAAAAGGAAACAGGTATTTATTTTGATAAATCTTCGGGATAATCTAAGAACTGAACTTGTTATAAGTAATTGTGGCAATATAATTATTCGAGGAACAGTCTTAGGTATTAGAGGCTAAAAGTAAGACAGTCTTATGAATTTTCTTACATTTGACCTCTGACCTCAAACTCTTTAGGTTGACGTACTATATCCGCACAGACACTATATCATATCTATATTTTAGTATTTAATCGAGCGATAACTGAAGGTAGTGCTCGAGAAGTTAGGGCATCTCAATGAAACCTTTGGTTGTCAGTGTCATAAAACTCCACTCAATGACATGAAGTCACCTGAAATACTGTTCTTCTCTTTTTATTGTTTGTTGCAAGTTGTCTGAAACGTCAAATACAAACATGGTAAACCCAGCAACCAAGTTCTCCGTCACAAAAAAAACTGTTGGCGATATGCTTCCTTATGACTACCTCTTGCGGTAACTGTATAATTACGGTAGCCAGCAGCTAGTTAAGGGGTAGTTTGTCAATGTTTTGTACAGTACAGTATCAGAGGCATGGATATTAAAGGATGTGCGGGGGTGGAAGGGGTGCGTGTAATTTTCAGATTAGTTTGTTCAGTAACCGAGCCAGCTGCCGGCGAGCCGCAAATATGTGGCCAATAACAACGTCACGTTGTGCACGCTCCGACACCCGCTTCTAACAAATTCTTCTCATCAACTAAACATTACTTCCAAAATAAATTATTTTTTTAAGGAATACGAGAGTAATTATTAACTTAAAGAGTATGTATAGACATGCGATTTTTTTTTTAAATACCAGAAGTATTTAAGGATGTTCATCAAATATTTTTGGTCTAGTGGCGGCCAAAAATTTGTGTCTAGTTAAGGCATCAGTTGTACTTATATAATTTACTCTTCGACTATTAACTCGCTCGAAAGTATTCTATGTTATAAACTGCAATAAGTTTTACAACAACTCTTAAATTTTAAACCTCCTATCGTGTAACTCTCAGCCTGTATAACGCTCACGTTAATTTGAAAATGTTTAGCCATTATATGACAGCTTTCAAAACCGACGCTCGTATAGTTTGAAAAATAAATAGGTGTTCGCGCAGATGTTTATTATCAGTTTCGCTTGCAATAAATAAAGTCGTATTATATTCTTGAGCGGACGATCTCGCTGGTCTATAAATCATTTTTATTGTGCTGTCGAAGGGTCCCGGTAATGGCGGAGTTCGACGCTAAATTGGGTCGACTCTTACAATAAATAGATAATACTTTACACTTAGATGTTTCAACAGAGACAAGCTGGGGATAATGATTTTACAAAATGTTAATATGAAGACATTGGTAAGTGCAGTCTTGATGGTGTGCCATCTCTTGGTGCAGAGATGGCACTGAAAAATTATTTGTGTAACACTAGCAACCCGCCCCGGCTTCACACGGGTAGCAGAGACATCTTCAACAATCATCATCATATTTCTACCAATTTACATTACACCTTAACAAATTATATACCTACTTTCCTCATGAATCCTATCTATTGGTTGAAAACTGCATGAAATCCGTTCAGTTGTTTTTGAGTTTATTGTGAACAGACAGACAGACAGACGCGGCGTGGGACTTGGTTTCAAATTATGTAGTGATATTGGTAGTCACAGGTCAGCCGCTGTTGCTGTAAGTAGTCTATTGTCAGCAGAAACAGATGGTCCTTGAACGGGTGGTCTTGAAATCCACCCAACACATGGTTCTCTATAATCAGGTTTTCAAAATGGAAGGGTAATGGTTTAATGACCTCGTCAGGATACCCATTAGATGAACTTCCCTACGCTTTCTTCATACGACACCGATTTGATTTGATTTGCAAGTGCAAGCGCTTGATTTGATTATTTGATTGTGCAGTAGTTATCAACAAAAATACGTATATATGTACTATGACGATACATATATATATATATATATATGTATATTACCCATACACAACGAACATAAAGTAACATAAAATACAACAACGAACAACAACAATTTTGTAAGAGAAGGCAGCGCGTGCGCCAGTTGGTCGCCGGAAACAATGAAAGGTTCCATATTACTTCCGGTAATTGCGTCCCGCGCTACCTATCACGCCCCATTGCATCCCTTCACGATGCATATCCAAGAATTTAACAAAGTAGAAAATAAAAAGTAAATATTTTGAAGCATTTGTTTCATTTTGTAAGTTTCTATAGGATAAAATACGAAAAATATTAAATTCGTTCCTTCTTTATAATTTATTAAGTCCTATTATGTTTCGATATAAAATAAAATAAAATATACCAATTTCAACAAGTCTAATTACTCCGATAAAGTAACTAATTAGTTTTAGGTCGCTATGTCTTATACTTTCAAGGTTTTCTATAATAAATTTATTGAATCATATTTATATTTTGTGTGTATCAGAGTGGCTGGTTGCCTGTATCATTTAGCATCGAGGTAGTGGTTAAAAACTGCTACCTATTTGCTACTATTTGCTACCTACAACTAAATAAATGCTACCTCGTTATTTAAAAAATGTAAAGAATATCAATGTGACCAGCCATTCTGACGTCGGGTTGGCTGGTCAACAGTACGTTTCTGTAAACTAAGTTGATTGAGTTATTGTTTTTGCTTCAATAATTGCTACTTATTTGCTACCTACTCACCTATCAATGTCAACCTTGTAGCTATAACAGTTAACTTCTCGACTGTGCTCACTACTCGATGCTAAATGAGACAGGCAACCAGCCATTCTGATGCACACTATATTTTGACTATGTAAATTCATATATTTTATAGTAATTTCTGTTTAATTTTGAAATTGTGATTATCAGGGGTGTGTAATTATTTAGATATGTAAATAATGTTAGACAGTTTTAGTTTTAGATCGATCTCTTATGTTGCATATCGATTGTACGGTGAGACATGCTGTGCCATAATTATCATTGTAACATATTGTACCATGTTTCAGAAGTATTCTTATTCTTCAGTAGTTATTACAGATTTATTAGATAATATAGTAGTAAATGCGAGCTACGGTGTAATTAATTTAAATCGTTTAAACCACATGAATACACCAAAAAAACATGCGTAGGCCACAAACGTTGCATGTCCAGAACGTAGTACATAGTACCCAACTTTTTTAAGTTTTGAAGTTTGACTGCTATTAGATGCAGTAATGACAATATTTAACTGGGGTATTTGGAGGGTATCAGCTAGCTCCGCAATTGTTTAACACCATTTATCAGAATATGTGAGATATTATAAATTAATAATCTGGCGTTTATACCAAAAGGTATCAAATACAGATGCAGTTATAGCCAGTGACAATTTTTTTTTATAGTTCTTATTGTTAAATAGACGTAAGATGCATTTCCTTTACTAAATAATTAACAACAGCATCAACTGCACTGACATATTCAACCGATTATTTCTAGCAGTTCTTTGCAAGCCACCACATTACCCTGTAACCAGATCTTTCTGCAACCAAAAGTAAGAACTACCCTTGGACTCGATTCACGGACATAATTTAAACTTAAGATAATTGGAATCGTTCGCATAATCGCCACTTTTATTCATAATTTATTTTATGTCAAAATATTTTGTAACGTATATATATATATTTTTTCAACATTCTTTTTTTATTTAAGACTGTTGTAATTTCAGTTTAATATTTTTTAAGCCTTCGTCCGTCTAAAAAAAGTTATTAACGGTATTCATGTAGTGTAAGTGTATACTGTGAATGCCTTTTATGGGTACTTTTTTATCGCGTGGAATCCCCCACGAGTCATCGCCTCACCGGAGCCAAGGGTGAAGTGGTATGTCGGACTCTAACTGACTAAAACCACACGGTGTTCCGTCACAAGTGAGCCTTTATAGGTCTACCGTCCAAAGACACCTGGAACGACTCTAACGATAACCTAACTCACTCAGCAAAAAATAGTGAAATCATAGCTTAACTGCCGATTTTCTGTGAGGCCGTGGTATCACTCCGGTCGAGCCGGCCCATACGTGCCGAAGCATGGCTCTCCGACAGTTTTAATGTGTGTTTACCGAGATTTCCGTCATCTATGGACCGATTTAAAAAAATATTTTTTGTTTGAAAGGATATGCTCCCTAGGTGGACCGGATGTGATGATGGTATCTGAAGTGTAACAAGGGAAACCCTCAGAAATTAAGGGTACATATAGCGTGTTTGTTGATTTTTTTCTTGTAATTAAGCAACATTGACGTCTGACTTCAAAACAAGAGAAGGTTTTACGGCTGTATGTATCTTTCCTAATGACTTATTCAATCAAGTGTAGCAAGTCACTAAAGAAACTAAAAATCTTACCAGCTTATATAAATAAAGCTTCACTAAAGGTAATATAATCTAACGTACTGCAGTTCGGTAACCCACATTACAGTAGGTAATGTTCTAAATACCGTATCTGTATCTGTACTTATGTACCTTATACTAAAAATAGAAAAATAAACAAAATTTTATAAAAAAGATAAACCGACTTCAAAAAGCACCAACAAAGGGCACTGAAAAGTGAAAAATAATTGATTACAAACTTAATTGAAAGACAACGATACATGTGACACTATTAATATAATAGGTAAAGCACTAGGTACCTACTGGTTTGTTTGAAGTCAGTGGTAATTTTTGGCAAATAACCTTTATGTCCTATTAAAGTGAAACTGTATAATAATAAGGTGTATCCACGAATAACCGTTTCCTTTACAGTGAGGCAGTGGTTGGTCGGTTTCTCCAATAAGCTTCTCGATATAAAAGTGGTATAAAAGGAGTTATTTGGTTCCGCAGGCAATAAAGCGGTATTCTTCGAGGACAATGAAAATTGTGCACTTATATTCGATGCGACGACGGGACGTTCAGTTTGCTCCGTTAACTCCAAATATTACGATGTGTTTTGTAGATGCTTTACTGTCAATATACCGAAATAAAATACTTTTTTTCTATAAAACTAATCATGTAGTTATTTTGCGATTTATTTTTGTTAATAGATATATTTATTTTATGTAAGATAACACTTTATTTGTACACCATTACTACATACAGTCTCTTACATCATGATATTAATATGTGAAGAGAAATCTTTGTACCCCGTTGTTTTTAAAAGAATTTCGAAGTTTATATATAGGAGAAGTGCAGAAAGCTAAAATTTTTAAACAATATGTATAACAACTTTAAAAATTACTTGAAAACGGCTCAATGAAATTTCACGCGTCCTGTACAAATGCGTGGCCTGTCATGGTAAGTAAGTCTATACAATGACAGCTCAAGTTATATTAGCCAATGAAAAAAACATGGTCGAAATTCGACCACCACGCCTTCTCTAGTTTACATAATTATGTTTTAATAATTATTGCAACATTTATACTCCTAGGAATATCCAAAGAAAACTCCTTGGATATCCCGTAAGGCAAATAAATATAATTGAGAAACTAGCAAAGATTTTTCCAAACTAGCATTTTGTCTGGCCTGTTGGTCTAGTGGTTAGTGACCCTGACTGCTAAGCCAGAGGTCGTGGCTTCGATTCCCAGCCAGGACAAATAATTGTATGATGAGCACGATAATTTGTTCTGTGTCAAGGTAATTGTAATGATGTAATTTATCTATAATATATATGTATTTAGAAATATATAAGTAAGTTTATCAGCAGTCTGGTTACCATAGTACAGGCTTTGCCTAGTTTGGGATCAGACGGCCGTGTGTGAGATATATGAAGTTATTATTATTATTTGATTAAAGATTTCTCATTAACATCCTCTAGGTTTTATTTCCAAAGTGGTTACTAGAACAAAATTATGTTCATTATTTTCTATGAAAAAAATTCAAATCCGGTGTGGCGATAAGAACGCTATTGAATAGTTTATCGATTAGTAGTCACTGCTCGCCTCCTAAGAGTCGTACCGTGATGTTAAGGAGCCTAAAACCTTTCTCAAGAATTAGACGATGAAATTCAAAAAGTTTTATTTTAATCGGACCGATAGTTCTAGAAATTAGCGCGTTCAACTAAAAAAAAACTTTTTACCTTTATTATGTTAGTACCTACAGATTGTAAGCAATGAATCCACATCAGTGATTTCCATTCAAATGACAATAGCGCATCGACAATAATGAAAAATACTTCAATAAATGGAAAATATACTTTTCTGCTTTTAAACTTTCGCGTTCCTTAATATATAATATATGTAATTATTTATACGGGAATTAACGCGATCAATAAGCATTACATACCTTTGAATTGCCTGACGTTTCAACCAGGATGGACTGGCCGTGGTCAGCCCGTGACCACGGCCTGTATGTAATACCTATTAATCACGTTAATCCCCTTATAAATAGTAATGGTAATTAAATTTACTTTCATTAAAACTTTTTTTTCTACAATGTTTGTTAAATTTTATAGGATCTAAAAGAATTGTTGAAAAGACAGGGATCGAGCTATGATTCCAGGACATATAATTCTTTCCAAATTTTCCTTGATGATCTGGAAAGACGTTGTAGGTGAGTGTTTCTTTCTTACTTTATAAAAGTAAGATATGTTGAATACAAGTAGCCATGCGTTGATAAAATAAGATAAATATTGATAAAAATGCATTATTATCTGCTACTGTCTTTAGTTTTATCAGTTATATCGGCGAAGACAAGCTAAGATAAACTGCATTAAAATATTTCAAAATTCCGGTAGACATTTTTAGATAGTAGTGAAGTACTAGGGTAAAAGTAAATAATAACATTAATAACAATTGAAAAATTTCAACGCAAACCAAAGCATTGTGTATATTAATACACCACTTGAGAAAAGTATTTTAAAATTGAAAACTAACACACAAGTATATTTATCGTTCATTGATTTATTTCAGTAAAATTTGTTGTTTATTTCTAGGACGGTATTAATTACAATATTTAGTCTTCTTTGAACCGAAGAAGTGTATATTTAAGTACCTAACATCAGCGCTGTATCCAAACTAAATGTGACAAACGTTTAGTTATATAGCACTGAAGCTACATATTTATATAGTTCAGGGGTTAGTATAAGGTTTAGCACTTTAATTAACATCTTGGGATTTTCATGAAAGTGCAGTAAGATTTGTGGTTTTCGCCAGCACTGGTAACAAAGCCGATGCGACTGACTAGCTCGTTACCGACGACGGTCGCCGCCAGACAATCAGTAGCGTTACCTTCCTTCCGACTAATGTTTCACCAAACAAGCTGTAAAATATGGCTTATTGTAAAGTAGCAGCGCTATCTTGATGGAAGAAGCAGGTTTTTTAAAATGTGCTCTATGTTATTTACAATCCCTTTAACTTGTAGTTTTATTTATAACCTACTAGCAACCCGCCCCGGCTTCGCACACGGGTACAAATTATACACTAAAACCTTCCTCATGAACCACTCTGTCTATTAGTGAAACCCGCATGAAAATCCGTTTGGTAGTTTTTCAGTTTATCGCGAACAGACAGACAGACAGACAGACGCGGCGGGGGACTTTGTTTTATAATATGTAGTGATAGGTAGGTATATGTATGTATGTATGTTAATCCGTAAAGACATTTATTTGTATCCTTTTTAAGCAAATTTTGTGGTCGGAGGTAGGTGAAATTTGGCAAACTTAAAGTTTATATAGTACAAAAGTGCAGAACGCTAAAATTTTTAAATAGTATCACTGCATATTATAAAACAAAGTCCCCCGCCGCGTATGTCTGTCTATCTGTTCGCGATAAACTAAAATACTACTGAACGGATTTTTATACGGTTTTTACCAATAGACAGAGTAATTCACGAGGAAGGTTTAGGTGTATAATTTGTTAAGGTTTTGTGAAAAATGTCTGAAATATGACGACGGTCGTTGAAGATGTCGGAAAAAAACAATATAATATGCTCTGCTTCCCGTGTGAAGCCGGGGCGGGTTGCTAGTGTTATATAAATTTAACAAAATATGCGAAAACAGCTACAAAAAGCTAAAGGGGTCCAGTATATATGTTGGCTTGTCATGGTACGGAAAGTACAATTTACAATAACAGTTCGAGTTATACTGGTCCTCGATCTAAAACAAAACATATCAGGCGATATCTAACAATAATAATATATAATTACTAGCTGCGCCCCGCAGTTTCACCCGCGTAAGTCCGTCGTTAAGTTTTCTAATTTTCCGCGCAACTTTCTTAATTTTTTTTTCATAAGAACCTTCTCTTGACAATAACAAACACAAAAAAAAAAAATTGGTTGCCTGTAAAGTCGGTATACGGGCGAAAGTTTTACGTGACAACGACTTTGAGTGGTAAAATAATTTTAATGTGAATATTCATTCGTATAGTAGGAAGAAGGATGAAATAATAGTAACAATTTAAAACATTTATTTATACAAAGAATTATATTTAAAGGGACGCGTGCCTTTCACTTTTTATGTCTGTCTCTCTCGCTCTTAGGCGGGCTAACCATGCCCGAGTGGAAGGGACGCGTGCCTCTCACTCGCTCTCATTGTGAGCGCATAACGTGAGCGGAGCGTAACGCAGTTTCTTGAAGTGTCACCCGGCAAACCAATTTATAAGACGTTGTCACGTCAAAAAGAATTGGCGGAATCGGTCCAGCCGATCACGCGTGATGCCGTGACCAAGGGAAATAGGGATTAATTTTTAAATATATAGATAGATTAAAAAATATCAAATGTTTTTAGTAAGTCTTTTCCATTGAGCGTTATTGTGTTTCAAATGAATTTTGTTAACATATATGTTACAAATAAGAAGTACTTAAATAAAAAAAATTGAGGACTTAAAATACTTAAAGGTATGAAGTAATCTTTTTTAGATATGAAGTAAATTAAACAAACAAAACCGAAATCAAAAGTAGGTAGTAGGTACCAAACAAATTAAGAGACTACAATTTTTTTTTTGAGATCTGTACTCTAAGAAGCTTGCCTCCGAGAACTCCTGCGGACTTTGAGATTCGGCCATCTTCTAGATTCTAGATCATAGAGGGGCGCGCGTGGGGCGGCGCTCCATGGGTGACGGGCAGCTCCACCCCTAGACAGACCCCTAACTCTAACCGTACCCTAGTCCCTAGACAAGCGCTTACGATGGTCAAAAATCGTTATGCGCTCTCCGGCGTTGGGGACATCTTCTGCAGGACGGGAGAGCACTGGTCTTCTCCCGTTTTGTTTCTACAACCTTTTTAGCCAACATCACCTCCTTGCAATACCCACGCACTCTCACTTTGGACCATAGACAACACCATGGTATCTCTAGCAAGGCCCCCGGCCAACATAGGCACTTTCCGTAGGGCAGCTGAGACTCAGACGCAAATGATTAAAAGATTAAGCTGGAAGTCTGAATATGTTCGCAATAAGCGTCAATCAATAGATTTGCAGCTGCAGTTCTAATAATATTTTTATTGCTTTTTCAATCATTTTATTGATTAATTGTTTTATAACTTTTTCGTTTTTTTCTATGGCCTGCATTGAGGCGTGATCAACTGGAAGGAAAGGTCCTGATGTAATGTTAATTCAATTCGATGTCGCTTTAATCGGTATACAATTAAAGGATGGAGATCGTTATGTGTCTCAATTCCCGGTTATTACCGCAACTATGATTAGATTGAAATGTGTATAAAGTGATTGCAATCTGGCCAGGTACTTGGCATTTAGCTGGAGTTTATGAGATTCTAATATAGTTTGAATGGAGTTAGCTCAGTGACTAATCCATTTTATTATTGCCAAGACGTTATACATATACAGTATTTGGGGGCTTTTCTTGTTATTCTGTTAAAAGTGCTGATGGAAAAAAAATCATGGATGGATGGATGGATAAAAATCCATCAGGTTGCTGGCGAGCTTTGCAAACATCTTCTGTTTCACCATTGTTTAGGTCGGGGTGGAGTCGATAGTTGGTGATATACCATAGTGCATTTGTTATTATCCGCAACATTTTAGATTAGAAGCGTTGTAGGATTTCCAAATTTGAGTTTGATGCAGCTCACTAAAGTCGATAAAAATGTTTTTGACTTTACTGAGATGTCACGAAACAGTGTTGAATTTTTTTACTACTGAGTCGATGCAAAGATTAAATTAAGTTAGATATAGCTACAACAAAGAATGCTGCAAATTCAGTGTGTTGTGATAGAACGAATTTGAACATATGCAAAAGGAAGTAAGATCCGTATAGTACAGTGTATTAAAAAAATGTGTATTTGTTTGGAAGTTCTAATAGATTGCCATATAGTGAATATTTTGTAGTTCTAATAATATGACATACATACGTGTCGAATTGATAACCTCATTTCTTGAAGTCGGTTAATAAAAAAATTGGTCTATAAATTACATAATAATGCTGAAATTGAAATATGAAGGAATGAATTTTAATAAAATTTGAAATAAAAATTTGAAAAAAATAAAACACCAGTTTCATAAATTTTTAAATAAAGACAATAAAAAACATTTTAACTTAGCCGTAGTCGTTAAAATAATTTACAGCTTGAATAATAAATAGGAGCGAATAATATGAGTAATCCTCTACGTGCCGTTGAATGGAAACAGAAACCTCAAGTTGTAAAATAAAATTCTATAAACGAATATTGCGAAGATAAAAGTGGACAGGGCCGTATTTTTGATGAAGCAATTCCAATAACCGCACGCACGATTAATTTTATTGGGGGATTAAAGCGCATCGTACCTGTATCGAAGTTCATTTGTAAATGCAGATATAGTCGACGGTCGGGACATTCCGACGAGGAAATCTTAAAAAGCCTCTGAATTGTTCTCCCAGATCGTCTTGTTCAGGCTGTGGACACAGAGCCTACGGAGCAGTGCCTACAAGGTTTAACGCATCACTTCTTGTAATCCTACTCGTGACTCGTTCTTCGTTACTTTTATTTTTGTCAGTTCTACAAAATACAGTAGATTGGATGTAGCATTACTCGTGCCCATAGTCAGTGAGGGCTAATAATACTAGGCTCGTTCTCTTTGTGCCGGTCTCATGTCCTACCTGAGGTGTTTGCAGCATTATAATGTTCATTTATAAATGCAGCTTAGTGACTATGGGACATTGCGACGGGAAAATCTTTGAAATCTTTTAAATGTTTCTCTCAGGTCGGCTTATTAAGGAACGTAGAAGTAAATGTGGCAGACTTACAAAGTTAAATGGGCAGAGGTAAGTCGCTTGCCCGTCCGTGAACGCTAATAATCATTATTTTGTCTGCGGATTTTACAAATTGTAACCGACACGGATTCCTATGGTATTTCTGTGTGATTATTATTAGCCGCTCTTTGAATTATAAAGGAGGATAATCTGTATAATATTTGTTGTAAATTGTAGTTACGGAAAGTAAATAAGTTGTAGAACAATATAGTTATTTAATTAATAATGAGTATACATATTATCATTTTCATATTTTCATGAAGAGAGTGGCTAATGGAAATACTGTATCAAAAATGTTAAAGACTTACAGTTAGTGATATCAAGGCAATTAGAAGAATGGCGATCCTATCATGAGAGCATGAAATCTGAAGATAAATAATTAAGTAGACGGGTGAAGATACACAATATTATATTTAACTAGCAACCCGCCCCGGCTTCGCACGGGTAGCAGAGACATCTTCAACAATCATCAACATAGTATTTCATTCAATTTACACAAAATCTTAACAAATTATACACCTGAACCTTCCTCATGAATCACTCTGTCTATTAGTGAATACCGGATGAAAATCCGTTTAGTAGTTTTTCAGTTTATTGCGAACAGACAGACCGACAGACGCGGCGGGGTCTTTGTTTTATAATATGTAGTAAAGTTTACAAGAAGTTGTTGTTAGAGGTCCAAACCTCGAGGTACAGGTACATAACCCTGCTGCTCGAGCTATTGCTTACAGTCTCCAATTCATCCGTGTCCATCCATCCTTGCATTGCCTTCGTTACTTAATTATTTTTCGCTTTCAATATACTCCCAATTTTCCCATCTTTAATAACCAAAGTGCCCGGTTGACGGCAATAGGCTTGCCCCATATTACGTGAGTGGAAGCAAATCATAGTTCAAAATATGGGTATTTAATCATCGAGATATTATGTACTAGAGAAGCCACTCAGAACAAAATACATGTTCCGTTTTTATTTGAATTAAAACTAAAAAGCGCTGCAGCGCTAAAACAATAATTTTGTAGTCAAATCCTACAATATTAATAAGCAGCGCTCGATCGTTTTTGAGTTGTAATTTTCTCGTGAGCGTGAGGTCCTAAGCGCCGTGATTTTCATGGCGTTTACGCGTGTTGCCCAACGAACTGCTACAAAGATTTGTTTTCACTGCGGTGCAGGGACCGCAGTTCGCGTTACAAACTTTTTCTTCGCGGTGTCTACTCTATACGCTAGTAATAATAACTCAGTGGTATTTAATCCGCCTTTTCCTACCCCTTCGGGGATACAGGTGTGAGTGTATGTATGTATGCAAGAAACTTCCACATCTTCAGTTACTCTCAATATTTACTTATTTTGTTAAATGGACAGAACTGGTTGGTGTTTTTAAAACCTAACGCAAAAAGGAGGGGTGCTATAATCTTAATGTGTGTATCTGTGTGTCTGCCTGTGACATCATAACTCTTAAACGGATGGACCGATTTTGATTAGGTTTTTCTTTGTTCGGAAGGTGACTTATTCGAAAGTGTTCTTAGCTACACAATTCTGTTTAGCACAGTTCTAAGCATATCAGCTCTTTTCTAATCGTTGAAGGGGGTTTTGAGTCGGGGGTATTTTAATTTTTTAGTATACTGTTTATCCCAGTGTATCAGGTAACTGCGCTATGGGGACTGTTTTGGCAGAGTTGAGAAAAAGTGCTGCGCGTTACATGACGCGAGATGTTACTTTTTCATCGTCACCCTTGCGGCGCTTAACTCCTCTACATTGCGCTCTGGCGAATATTCTTATCAAAAGAAACCAAACAATATTCTTGTTGTGTTATATAACCGCGGTCTAATATAGGTCAGAGATATTTTCCCAATCTCATTAATAGTTAACTTACGCAGGCTTAACAAACGTTTACCATTCACCTTAATTTTTCTATGTTCTTGGATAAATTTAAAAGAACATATAAGAATTTTGTGCTGCTAATTTGTTTTGATAATTTTATATTTAATTATTAAAAAAAAATGAAGGAAAATACTGTAACGTGGATCAACTGAAAGTTTTTGGAACTATCCACTTACAATGAAAAAATTAAAAAGCCATTACAGAATTCGGAAATGGAACTCTCTGGGAACATGTTACTTTTTAACTTGCAAGACTGTCATTTGTTTTTCATTGTTTTTACGATTTTCGCTATGGCTGAAGTCAACAAGAGAGTAAGTTATCAGAGACTACAATTGGCATTTGGCGATAAAGCCCCATGGCACAGCTCCGTGTTTCCGTGGTTCAAAGAATTTAAGCGTGGACGTGATAATATAAGTGATTACGTATGTAAACGTTCTCCGAACGTTGATTGAAACTGGCAAAAGGTCAACAAATTCGTACCGTATTAGACATTGGAACGAGCCAAGTGCAAAACATTTTGCATGTGCATCTGAAGGATACCGCATGATTTAACAGAAGCGTATTTGAAGGCTTCAAATGTAGAACTGATGACGCATCCGCTATACAGCCTAGACCTCGCACCTTGCGACTTGAGACACGGGTTTTACGAGCTCTAAATCGGCGGTGAATGCGTTCCACGAAGCCATTGAAGAGGTCCCTAAGGAAGACTGGTCTAACTGCTATTTACAATGGTTCCAGTGAATGTAAAAATTTATAAATTGCATTTACTTTGAAAAACAATAAATGAGTCTAGCATCTGGTCTTATTTACCAGAATCCAGAAACTTCCAGTATGACCTAAGTACTATGTCAAAATTACAAAAACAAAACAATTACAATTACATGACATTTTATTTCCCGAAACAAACTAATTGTTAGATAAGTTTACGATTAAATTGACCACCTTGGATTACTCGCTGCAGGACTTCTGTTAATTCCGTTGAATATATCAAGTTACAAAACAATTATTTCTACTAATTAATACATAGTAAGTGTATTTTCTTATAAAGAATCTATCATAAGAGCACCTTTATGTTATTTGAGAGAATTTGCTCTAAAAGATAGATATTATGTTAATTATAATTATAATTAAGACAACTCCCGCATTAGGAATTACTCCTGTGTCACGGGGGGCTTCACAAACATACAAACAACGGACACAAAGAACACCCAGACTCCGGTGGGAATCGAACCCACGACCTCTGGCATAGCAGTCAGGGTCACTAACCACTAGGCCAACAGGCCAGTCAAATTTATTATTTATTTTATTTTATTCGGAATACCAACAGCATGAAATATATACAATAAATGCTAGAGGAAATAACAACGAAAGCTATTGACAGGTATTCACAATTTGATTCTACAGAATACAACACAACTAGAACAAGTAAACAAAAGTATGTTAATATTAAGTTTAACAAATATAATACTTAAAAACTAAGAGTGTGTGGGTTTGTGACGCTTTTGGGATCGGGGTTGAAAAAATTTAATGCGAACATTTTTCTAACTTGTGCGGGTTTAGATCTGAATATCTCAAACTCGCTATTTATTAGATATGTATAACATATGATACAACAAAATATGTACATATATATTTATATATATGGCCGTACTAATGCCACTAAAAGCAGTAACTTGCATGTTACACCTCACGTGCTGTAAGTGTTCATAAGAAAACTAAATCACTTAGCAGCAGACGCGCTTAGAGTATTATATTCTTTTCTCAGGTGCCCTACATATTACACTTTGAATCCAGCAGTTAATATAAATGTAGGACAAGTATTACTAAATGAATAAAGTTTCTTTAGGTTTACGTTTGCGTTTAGCAGAAGAGTGAAAATGATAATTCGTTTTTTTAGTTTAATACCTCATCATTAGTTTTTAGGCCAAAAAGAATACTGCCATTACGAACTGACAATATTAACTCTGATATTTTGACATTGACGTATCATTTCTGTATAGATTTTGAGATGACCATGCTTCTCGTTTCATCACTCGCGAAGAGAAATTATTTATAGAGAGAATATCAGTGTGACCGCTGAGATTATGCCATGGTAAATCGTAAAATAAAACATTAAATTAATTATCTAACTGAGAAAATATTCCAAATTTCAGTGAAATTTTTATTGTATAAAATGTATAAAACAAACAAAAATACAGACCCGGCACCGACTCTTGGTTATAAAATGAGGTGTTTGATTGGTAACTGAAGCAAACTAAAAAAGTCAGTACATAAAACAAAAATACCCATTCCTATAACTCATTACATAGTGATCTACAGTTATAGTTACTCTAAGGTAAAAAAATAAATAAAATAATTAAGTTGAAAATAGTAAGTCATTGAAAATACTAAGTATTCCATTCAGTCATTTACCTTCCAGTGAACGACAAGGCCCCTTTACCGAAACGTAGCAATTGCGACTGACACCTGGGTATGCGATTCACTGGAATGGTGAAGTTATCGAATCAGAGTACCGGCGTTGTCATAGATGACACCGAGTGTGACGTAGCAGCCGCCAGCCTATTCACGACAACACGTCGCGCTCTATGCCGCTCTTCGTAGCTCTAGTGTTACGTGTTCGTCTATCACAATAGGCACTATAGAGGCAAGCTGAATTCGATCAATCTAGTCCGTACGGAACTGCTTCCATATGCCAACCGGGTAATGATTGTGGGAACGGTTCATTGTTGGCTGTACTAAAATGAGAATGAATGAAGAGCCTGCAGAGTTCATGTGTGTCAATTTAAAAATGTAGCTTGTGTTGTTATAGTTAAAAATGTCCTTTTGGGGAAAATATTTTAAGTGTTTTGAATTTTTGAACATGCACCATCAGTGTCAAGACAGGACAATAGAGACAACGGGAATACACCTTTTTTTAGAACTAATTAGCTAAATATTTTGTATTTCGTGATTCATAAATGTTAACCTGTGATCATTAGAAATATCTTTTCAACAAAAAATTAAAATAAGTATAGAATGTATTGTCGTGTAGTATTTTTTTTAAATTTTTAACAAATTTTGAAAAGTTTACTAAATTAACGTCTTTTGTTACTTTAAATTAGTAGTTAGTGATAGTTCGTAACCATTATGGCATCTTCTTACGAAAGCTATTCGCCGTAGGAACATAACACCAAATTGTTATACTCGTATGCACATAACCATTTGTTATAATTTATCAAAGTTGGTTTAGATATAGATATATTTATACATATGTTTATGGATATTGACGGAACCAAAAGAAGATACAAACCTTTTAAGGTCCCATCAAACTGAAGAAGAGAAATATATTAGTTTCATTTTATAATTGCAACGTAATTCTCAAAGACTCGGCTAACATGAGAAAGTTTGATTGGTTTCAGAATCACACGAAGTCATGAATTCGTCTAAACTCATTAAAAAGTAAACAGAAATGTCGCAAAACCAATCAAATGTACTGGTATGAATGTTTGCACGTTTTTATACAATTTTGGCAATATTTGTTCACGGCTGTACCCTGTTAGCACAAAACTGGTAGATTAAATTGATATAAACATGATTAGAGTTTATTTTTTTAACAAAATATTTATTTTGGATTCGGATCTAGATTCCTTTTCTCAAAATTTCTTTTTATGTTTATTTATTCAACTTTTTACACGTACTTAATATTTAGACAAAGTTTATGAAATGATATAATTATGTTTATACATGGAACTAATGCTATAGGCGTTGCTCTACACTAGGGATTCCCAAACTATTTTGGGCAAGAGACCCCTTTTCCAAAATGAACTGATACCTCAGGCCCCTATAGCCAAATTACTTTAAAAATCCCTTTTCTAGTTTTTTTCCTATTGATACAAAATACTTACCAATTTACCAAAACTTTGAGATTGGTTAAGTGAGTAAACTTGACATCATTTTCTCATCAATATTTAACAAAATAAATAGACATAAAATTCAGTAAATATCTAGTGTAATTAATAATTATTAATACAAATTAAGTAAAAATACTTTAAAAGTAATTATTTTTTGAAAAAACATTAAAATCGCAAAGTAAAGATAAAAAAATAAAAAATTCAGTGTGATGGATGAACCTGGTGACTTTCTACTAATCTAGGTAAATCCGACTCAATATTGGTGAGTTGCAGCCTTAAATTGCCGTGTTCGTTGATTTTCAAACGGTTTGTTTGTTTTGTCAAAATGTTTGTAACCACACTGAAGCCTTTTTTGACTAGGTATGATGATGAAAAAGCGATAAGGTATTTTTCAGCAATGTTCCACAATGCAGGATACTGTGTAGCAATATTGTGTTGCAACCAGAACTTACTTGATAGCCTTGGTTGAACTTCTGGTTAAGCTCTTCGTCTGTGCTGATGGTAATCAACTCTTATTGCATTATTACATTGGCTTTTTCCATGGCTGTGATGTTGTACGGATTTATTATCCATTGAGGAATTTGTAAATTTAAGAGATCCTCAAACCTTTTAGTAAAATCCTTGTGTATTACGTCCAAGTGAGTGACATATGATAAAATAACATCGTCTTGAAGCATTCCTTTTAATTTTGACAAATGCGGAAACTAAATATTCGTTTCTGCTAAAATTTTGTTTAGAAAGAATGAGTTTACCCACAAAGACCGATATTATTGATTTTGTTTTATCAAGCTGAGATCGTCACCCTGCAGCTGCAAATTAACTTTGTTCAACATACCAAAGATATCAGCCAAGTAATAAATATCTGTTTTACAAATGTTCAGTTTTATTTTGAAATTCGGATCTTTTTCTTGCAAAAACTCCAACATATATTCTAAAATAGCTGAAAATCTTGCTTCAGTGTGCAGAAGTAATCGAGTAAAGACTTCGTCGTTTTCGTCACATAGCTGATCATTGGCATTTATAACATATTGTTAACATTGATAAAATCTAGGACTCAGATTTTTTGCCTGTGAATCACGCAGTGAATAACCAGTGAATAACCTCACGCAGTTGTCGTTTTAAGCGAGCTATAAAACCACGATGATGACCAACCATAGATGGTGCACCATCAGTCGCAAAAGAAACAATGTTCTTCCATGGAATAGCTTTGCCGAGCCGAGTTTTTCATCTTGTACGAACTTGTGCACGTTTATCGACTTGTTGAGTTTTTTAAAAGTACAACAATTATACTTCCTACTAAAATATTAGTCATTCTTATAACAAGTTGTTACACGTAACACAACTTAAACAGTGTCTTGAAAGTTTCAAATAAGAACTTGTGTTAATTAATAGGGGTCGATTTTCAGCGCTCGTCGACCTCCAAAATCAGTTTTGGTTTATGTCGGCCCCTGGGAAATCGATTTGATATCAAGGGGTCGATATGATATCGACCACTTTGGGAATCCCTGCTCTACACTAATGCAATCATAAAAGTCGTTGCTATGCGCTCTAAAGTGAATAAAAAAAAATGGACGTCTTCTTTTTTTAATTAGTGAAACTTACACTGCTGAATAAAGTTGTAATCATTTATTGAATAATAAATAACTATATTATTCAGCATAAAGTTTTTGACAAAGTAAAATTAACAACTTTATGGTATCCGAGTATACCTACTATACTGATATATACCTACGGTATCAGTAATAGAAGTGGACTATAACTACCACAGCCAATTGTGTTTCTGAATGCATTTTATGGTACCATAAAGCGTACATAATAAAAACACTACCCAAGTATTCAGTGAGTGAAAATAAAAATGAGGACGAGTTTGTGTACAGCGAGCCGTGGAGTGCCGTTGTTATGGCCTACTGTTTCATTACTAGATGACTCGGCCGATGGGTGAAAAGCTGGAATTTCCCTTTGTTATAAAGCATTTTGCTACTGGCCGACGCTGTTAGTTGATTTTGAACCCCAGTATCACACACAATGAGGTCATTTCTCAATCACACGTTCGCTCTTCATTAATCACGATGTCTACGGTCCCGTAGGAGTTGCTTGAATAACGTAATCATAACATATTGAATAAAAAAAGCTTGTTTAAGTTCCGAAAACATTTGACTCACTTCAGTTTTCACGTACGGAAAATATTGTAGGTTTAAAAAACGGTGTTTGATTAATATATTCGGTTTATCATTACCAGCATTATTTAACTGACAAATTTATTTTTAATTTTATATTAAACCTTAATAATACATTGTATACGGAATTAATTTGTGACTCAGGCATTTTCTATTAGTTAACTTTAAGTCAATGCAAAAATGAATCAAGGTAAATGATAACAGTGATATTTGAATATCTTATGAAACTGATTATTTCAAAATGAAGTTTAATAATTATATTTACACTAAACATTATCTTTTTATATTTATTATCATACACTTGTCAATAATTTAGGGTTCAGAAGTTTTCTAGTACAACATATTTATGTACAAAAAACTTTATTAAAACATAAGGTAACCATAATATGGTAGTAAAGGTATAAATTAATCGTAGGGCTGTAAAGTTTTATTAAACGAAAAAAAATACATAATAGAATGACAATGTTGTAAAAACCTTTTTAACAAAAAATTAAACCGACGAAAAGAACTAAAAAGCAAAAAATAAATAACCATAAAAATTTTATAATTTTATTTTGAGTCGGCGCCAAATAATAAAATCATTAATTTTACCTACATAGAGTTGGTTGTTTGGCGTCGACTCAAAATAAGTTTATAATTTTTTTTATAGTTATTTATTTTTTGCTTTTTAGTTCTTTTCGTCGGTTTAATTTTGGTTTAATTTTTTGTTAAAAAGATTTTTATTTGATGATTTTTTTTCATCATCAGCTCAGCTATATGATGTGATGATTTCTGAACGCAAATACCTGATAAAGTAATGAAAAGTAAACAGAAACACTATTCATTCCTACAATTTTCGAGAGTTTCTCTCAATTTTATCAGGATCCCATCATCAGATCCTGACTTCCTTGACATGGGACCGCCCTTGAGGTATACCCTATCTAACAAGAATAATCAAAATCGGTTCATAAATAACGGAGAGAGGGCTGAACAAACATAAATATATATATATATATATATATATAGGTATATATACGGTCGAATTGAGAACCTCCTTTTTTTTCGTAGGTTAAAAAATAAATATATGTTTTAAAAAACCGGTTTAATAGATGAATATCGTATTTGTAAGAACGGAACAAAAATATCTTATACGAAGAGAGATGATTGGAGGTATTGGCAAGAGCGCTCTTTGTGGGAAGATGATTCCTATGATCAGCAGTGAACGCCCCATCAGTAGATGATGATAGCATGATAAAATCATGAGTGCGATTTTATACTAAAATAAATTTCGAATCGTAAAAGAAGGTTGGTCGCTATAATAACACATATACAAGACTACCTTTCTTATCATTTGGATGATGAAGTGGTATCTCGGAAACGAACCGACTTAAACCACATGGTGTTCCAATACAAATGGGTGTAAAGTAAAAGAAAACATAAGACTATCTGCTGAACGACTATCTAGTAGTAAAAACAGAAACAATAGGGTAGATGACTGTCAAGTCAAATCAGTATCTTTTTAGTAAACGTCAAAGCGATAGCATCCGTACATTTTTGTATGAAATACTCAGGCGTGACGTCACGCCTCAGTATTGTCAAATCATTTATTTTTAATGTTAATTTAACAATAAAAAACTAAATTAAAAACGTTAAAATAAAACTGGACGACAATTTTCGCAGTATTTTAAGGTATTTTATTGCGACACTTGGCGACATAATTTATTTTGAACATAGGCATCTACCCAATTGTCTGGTTATCGAGATGTTCCATTTTACTATTCGAGTCCTTTTTAAAAGAGTTGCTTGGTTTTCATCTCAATAAATAAGTCTGATAGTTATTTAATTCATTAAGTCTTTTGTAGAGGCCAATCTCTAATAGTAGACTTTTGCATTAGGTTGATGATTATGATGAAAGTTATGTTTGGGTCTTTGAATACATCGAACAAATAATATATACACAATACATTTTTATAAGAAAGAAATGCCACCAGGTCAATATTAGGTGAATTAAACTAAAAAAATTCCATATTCAGTCGATGTTCCATTACTATCACCGGACCTGAAAGTTTTAACGTAACCAGTTCCAATGCAAGTACGGTCTCTCAAAGGCAATAAAAATATTTATAACGCCGATTGAATCATACATTTTAGAAAAGTTATTTTCTAAATATGTATTCAAATTTATACAGTTTGATAAAACGGAATATGACAGGGTTTTTCACCTGACTGCAGCTTCCTTAGGCCAAAATAGGCCTTTATAATAGTAGTAAGGAATAGTATTTCTAACTAATATTAATATTATAAATTTCTATGTCCAGCAGTGGACGTCCTATGGCTGGAATGATGATGATGATGATTATAAAAGCGAATATGAGTTTATTTGTTATTTGTTTTTTAAGACAACTCCTATTATATAGAGTATTCCTGTGTCGCGGGGGGCTTCACAAACATTTAAACGACGGACACAAAGAACACCCAGACTTAGGACAACTATTGGTGGATCACACAATTTTTGTCCCGTGTGGGATTTGAATCCATAATCGGCGCGGAGTAGTGGTGAGGCGACCATTTAAACCATTGCACCATCCGTGTAGTTAACATTTTACATATACGTTATTATGAGTATTAAAAAGACATTGAACATCTTTCATCCAGAAAAAGTACTGTTCCGAGGGATGAAAAAAATATTTTTAAGTTTATAATATCGTTTTAGAATGACTCGTAAATCTATATCACTACATATTATAAAACAAAGTCCCCCGCCGCGTCTGTGTGTCTGTCTGTTCGCGATAAACTGAAAAACTACTGAACGGACTATCATGCGGTTTTCACTAATAGACAGAATGATTCATGAGGAAGGTTTTGGTATATAATTTGTACCCGTGCGAAGCCGGGGCGGGTTGCTAGTTAATATTATAAAGCTGAAGAGTTTGTTTGGTTGAACGCGCTAATCTCAGGAATTACTAGTTCAAATGAAAAATTGTTTTAGTGTTGGTTAGCCCATTTATCGCGGAAGGCTATAGGCTATATATCATCACGCTACGATCAATACGAGTGGAGCAGTGACTATAAACGCAGGTGAAGCTGCAAGGATGGTTAGTAAATTATAAATGTACATTTTAAGTGTATCTATAAACTCTGATGCCCACTTTTTCGGAATAAAGATTGTTTAATGCGCATGAAACTTATTAAAAAAAAAAAACAAAATCAACAAATTAGCTTTTGAGTCTTCTGGAGTACCTAATAGTTCCTGGGTTAACGTAGAAAATTCATCTGACAATTACATTTTGTTGATAGTATTCGTAGGTGGAAAGTGAAGGGCCAACCGGATTAAACTTGGTTATATTCCATTCTGTTGTACTTATTAATCTGCAAGACCATCGGAAAATTTGTAATTAAATATGCCTCCTGCTCATTCTATGATTTTCTTTCTAGTAGTAGTTTATGGTATACCCCTTTATAACCTCACCCTATTGTATATACATACATACCCGCAATAATAAAAACTCTGGGCTCGTAGCTAAGTGGTAACCAAATAGGTTAGCACATTACAAGGTTAAGTAATACTAGCTAGGTCAGTCTTAGGATGGGTGACCATTCTTAAAACGATCCCTCCGCGCCTCGGAGAGTATGTTAATCCGTCGGTCCCGATTGCCATTCGAACATCTGTTTTCTGGTTGGCATTCGTTACGGGAGTTGGAGCCCTGTGTAACTACAGAACTTCGATATCGCCTAGTACTTGGGTTGTGGATGTCTGATGACAGTCGCTTCACGTAAAATATCGAAGTTCCCACGAAATCCCAGTTCCATCGAAAACCCTATTAAATCATTTCACTGACTGTCACCCAGACAATAAACAATAAGTACAATAATCTTAATGAATTTATACTGTGCAATCTGAACACTTAAAAAAGCTATTGAAGGCTTTCACCCCTTCTAGTCCAATTTATATAAGGTAAGGGCAAATAACAACACCATATACCTACACCCATCGGCAGAAATAACATTACTTACAGATTTAATACGTATATTGCAGATTATATAATGAGTTCCGCTGTAGATGTTATCAACCGAGAGTAGGAAAATCTCGATAAATTGAACCACAATGTAAACATAATTAACAGACTTATTGTTAAATTGAAATAGCGGTATTTCCGGTGAGAGTGATATCTTTACTTATTGGAAATATGTCTGATTCAATAAATAAGTCGATCATTTCCCATACAATACCTGCTTAATTATTATTTCAATTGAATTTATTATGTACTTGCGAATATAGATTTGTATTTATTTCCTCTAATTGAAAGAAATTCAAGTGACCCTCAAGTTTGTGGAAATAACCTAATTTACTAGTGATTTGCGGAACAGGACAAATGAAATAATATTTCAAGCCGTTTTGTATAGTTTCTTCATTTAAGATTTAAAGAAATATTTATATTAAGTTTAAAATATTATCTCAATATGTATATTTTTAAGACAACGGTCTCTATGGAATACCATGCAATTTAAATTAACATGAAAGTAATTCAAAAACGTATTCTGTAAACTAGACGCAAATAAAAATTGATAATTTTAATTTAAACATTAAAATTGACTGTGCCTTTAGAAAAGAAAAGCATTGTGCAATTTATGCAAAATCCGTATTCTAATATTAAAAAATATTAAAATATTGTAAGCTTTTAAACGATGTTTTATGTACCCATGTGCATTTTGCACGGGGCTCATTTAAAAGCCATTTATGCACTATGTACGTGCTTGCACGCTATAGGTCGCGGTAGGCGATATTATGTTGATGTCGATAATACTTCTAGTTTAACGTAGTTACTGCATTTTTTATTTATTTTGATAACAAACAAATATACGTAGATTAAGAGAAACCTTTATCTACGAGTAAAAGGAGCTAGGAAGAATTGCCCCGTCAAGATTTTAATAGATTACACGAAATTTGGTATAATATTAAAGTTTAGATACGAAAATATTTTCTATACTTATTACTTATGCTGCATGCAAATAAATGTTGTATCAATATTATTAATTGAATTATTTTCTAAAAACTTATATTGTACATTTAATCAAGAATAACATCGTAAATATTTAGAAAATCATTCGTATAGAGTTTGATGTATTTTAAACCTTTGAAACAGATAATGTCGAAAAACAATGGCAAACAAAAACTTAACTCCTATATAGATGAGGGTAGCCGATGAAATTCAGGTATAAATGAGTAAATACAATAATGCATAAAGATATGCTTTACAAACTTACAAAGTAGGTCATGTAAATTCTAGGTGCTTGAACGCGATATAGTATTCACGTCACAATATCTGTAATATACGTGTATACTGATGTAGAGACTTTTAATTTGTAAATTAATTCTTATAATTGGCGTTGAATGGCGTGGTATTGAATAGTGTAGTATTTTATTTTATGAGGAAAAATCATACCACTTCGAGCCTTTCAGAGCTTGATTTTTTATATTTGTGGTCTATAAACTTAAAATAAAAGACATTAAGTTTTACTATCACAGTGTTATGATCATTTTGAATGAAACAACTAAATCACGGGTATGAGTGTCAATGTTGACTTTGACTTGACTAAAAATCTTATTTATTTTCAGTTATAACAGTAGCATTTAAAATATTACTTATGGGGTAATTTATAACCTAGATATTAGTTTAAAAATGTGAAATATTGTTGTCATTTTTCTGACATCATATGCAACTAGTTTAAAGTATCGCCTCAACACGTCGGTCTGTTTACGCAAAAGGCAGCTGTGGTCCTAACCTATATTCATAAAAGTAAAGATTAGCGCAAAATATTCAAGTTTACATTTACACCTTATACAAATTGAACCTAATCGGGCTGAAGTAAAGGTATATGAATCACACTTCTCAGGAGAAATTGCTTTTTAATCGAATGAAATGTTCACTTACCCCTGAGGCGGGCACTTCGCGGCTCGAAGCGAGATGAACGCGTGGCAGAGCGTAGCGGAAGTAGTGAGCGGCACGCGGCCGCACCGCTCAACCCCGCAACCACAACTGATTTTCCAGCGCGAAAACTTCCCTCGAACGCGTCATCACTCACCCCATTCCCGCTCAAGCCAATCATCTGTGGGCGACACGGTCGAAGCCTGCCGGTGCTGGCCGATGGCCCCCGAACGCTGGGGTGGCGATTGGATCTTTTAATCTGAAACGTAGATGCATACAAAAAGAATACGACATCTCTGAAAGCCACCGTGCACGGGTTGAAGGCCGAAGCTAGTCGCGCAACAGGTAAAGCTTTTCAGAGTCAATCTGGATGTGTACTACTTACTCTAAGCGATCATGGTTTATCACATGAATATGAGCTATTTGAGTTTTTACGATTCTGTAGAATGATCTTTTCATTATATCATGTATTGAATAATGCGTTTACTGTCAAGTATATTAAAAGATTTTCTTGGGCCACCAACGTGTGAATGCGACCCCAAGTGTTGAAATTAAGTACAGGTATATGTATGTACATGTAAATATAAAAATAAAGACATACAAAATACATAACAAGTAGGTGGTGTACATAGTTTGAGGTAAACCGGTAACCGAAACCGGTAGACACTCGTAGAACAGCGATACAATACTGATTGTTTAATTTTGCCCCTTAATCAAAAAAATATAATACCATGTTATCACTTGGAACAGCAATGTGTGATACATACACTATTCATAGATAGTCATCAGTCTTGGTATATTTGACGATAATTTAATATTTGTCAAGTACCGCATGACATGGACATGGAGATAATTTAATAGTCCGGAAGTAGGTTTTTAAGGAGTTTTGCTGTTCTTCAGAAATAAATACTGTGTTCTATGTAATCTCCGTGTGAACTGAACGGCATACCTTTGGTTCGAAGGAACATTGAACACTTTCGGGGATATCAAAACATTTCATGCTTATTAGCCTTAGCATGAAATGTTTTGTTAGCGAAAAATTTGAAGTAATTGTAAACAAAATATTGTAAAATTGGAAATAAATAAGCTAACGAATGAATGTACTCAGAGAAATTGACGAATTCTCATTTGCCTGATTTACAATTCTAATTATTTGTATACATCCCAAAGTAGGGACGAATAATTTTATATACATATTATTGCGAGGGTCATTTTTTAATTGACGTGAGGCGAGTGAAGGTCTCATTTTGGTGTTATTTGCAATTTCAGTGAAGAAGCTTAGAGCTGTTTGCTAATTTTAAAATTTTATAAACCAACTTACTTTACGATGATTTATTTATTTTTTCTACAGTTTAACTATATTTTTATAGCAGGCTATAGTAAACTTGGTGACACTTATTGTCACTACTGACTATTTCTATATCTGAAATATAAATAATTAAAAATGTTGTTAGACATATATGTGAAGACTAATGAATATAAACTCTTCTACGGCAACGTTTAAAAATATGAATAATTAAATTACCATTAACATAATTAAATTCTACTAAGAAAACTAAAAAAAAAAAAACACTTTTTTTACCTACCTAAAATTAAGGACTTACCTTAACCTTTTTGACGTCATTATATTGAATATAATTTTTTGTTCAGTACCTAACTAAATAGGTGTATTTGTTTAATTCGTAATGTAATATTGTATTTACAAAATAATAGTTTGTTTCCTGTTATTAGTTACAATATTTTAAACAAAAAACAAAAAGTAGGCGACATTAATGGCTTTTTATACGTATAAACATGTCAACAGAAGTATAATGTGTGCCATCAATTTGATTCCATTCAATTTATAATGTTACAAGCTTCCAATGTTTTTGGCCTAGATCAATTAATCGGTTAATCCTTCGATGTTAAATTTGATTTAAGGGTTAACCATCAGATAAATCAGACTTATAATATGTTTAAATATATGTACGTTTATATGTTTGTATGTATTTATATGTTTAATATATCTTACTTTATAAATATGTGTAAATATAGGTATCTATATTTCCTAATAAGTCATGTACGTGTATTTGATATTTATTTTATCCAAGTTATATTAATTGCTATTTCTAATGAGTTTAACGTACACATGACTTAAGGTCGATTGCAGCGCACCGACTGCGCATTGAGTTGTATGATTGCAAGGGCGCTTACTACCCGCTTTGGCTTTTTCATATTGACATTATGAAATATATTATACGACCACGTTTTAAGCTCAGATTTTAATGACAAATTAATTGCTGGGTTGGAGCCGGCGTCGCCCGCGAGGTGCAAGCTAAGCACCCAGGAGATGCGTGGTAAAGCACGCTGGCGTCCAGCAGTAGCCTCAATTTCAGGCGGCGCCGTGCTGCAGCTGTGCCGTTGCAGTGCCGTTATAAGGTCATCACACACTATACTGTCACGGTAAGGGCACGGCTCGAACCCAGGTCGTGGTCGTATAATATATTTCATAATGTCAATATGAAAAAGCCAACGACGGGTAGTAAGCGCGCTTGCAATCATACAACTCAATGCGCAGTCGGTGCGCTGCAATAGAGTGCACCGCGCGCTGTAAGTGAGCTGACCGCGGGCTTACAGAGTGCCGACTGCGAGCCGCCAGCTCCCTTTACTATGGTTAAGCTGGACGATGGCTGGCGCGTGGGTCATGCTCGTGAACGAGTGCCATTGTCGGGGCTGGTCATCTCCGGTCTGCTACTACTTGAATGTAATAGTAATTTTGGGTGATTGTTTATATTTTTGAACAGTATGTTACATTGTCCTCACATTTAATTTGCGCTTATAAGCAATGTAACAAGTAACTTGTAAAAAAGAAAATTGTTGAAAAAGAGTGTCCTTGGAGTTTCTCGCCTGTTCTTCCCCAAAGGATTTACGTATTGGAACAGGCAACTGACTTATACCTACTGACTGACTCCTACTCCTGACAATTAAAAAATACCTAAAATTGGTTTAATTGAAATATATTATTTTGATTTTATTATAAATTCTACTAGCTACGCCCCGTGGTTTCACCCACGTATGTCTCGGTGCCGAGGGAATATCGGAATAAAAAGTAGTCTATGTGTTAATTCAGGTCTCCAGCAATCAACATACCAAGTTTCATCGCAATCGGTTCATTAGTTTATGCGTGAAAGAGTAACAAACATCTATACATCCTTACAAACTTTAACGTTTATAATATTAGTAAGATCTTAAGAAAATTACCCAAAAATGATTCTACTTTTGCTGCTTTTTAAATAGTTTAAACAATCTGTCTAAAAACTAGCCAGAGGCTTCCCAAATCAGCAATACATAACGTTGCTTGTAGGATTTATATTAATTAAAATTCACCCTACCTACTGGTTACTGTAAAGAACTACTTAATATAATGTTCTGTATATGTATACTATTTTAATGAATTGAAACCCTCAGAAATTCTATTAGCCGGTACTATCAAAGACGTGCTGTGTATGTATAATTGAAACCTTTCAATTAGATTGTGTATTAGGACACGTTACGAGTGGACCATTAGATTACTTGTTTAATTCTTGACCACGAGAGGCGCGGTAATCTAAGTTGTAAACTAAATCTTGGGCTCCGTCTCACATATCCCCCATAAGCCGGGCTCGGCTGCTATTTGAATGCTCCTCGAACGACCACGAATTAGTATGCGCGCTCCATTCGGGCCACACCGTCCCAATGGGCCGTAAGCGCCTCTATTCTATACCACTTAAACGTCCTCTTATATTTTTGATACCCGATTTGTTGTCTATACAATGAGATTTTAGACAAAGGGTAAATTCGTTTGGTCACTTATACATTTTCCTAATGCGTATGTGCACTGTACGGGTATATAGCGACACAAAGTTTAGTTTTAATTGTATCGTGTTTGTCTTTTATTGTGCCGGCTTTTAAAAAAGCTAACCTGCAATGATTTAATACAGTTACAAAAGAGTGGATGTCAGATTATAACCGACTTTTGGTGTTAATAAAAAAAATGTTTGTGTTGCTCAAATTTTTTTTACTCCTATTATGTTTTTCAAAAAGATTACTAGTGACATAGGTTATAGATTAATTTATTAGTATTTTTAGTGACGCCAACAACAAAGGCCTAACTTTAATATTTTTATTGTGTTCAAGATATTAATGATAATGTATTAAATCAGTGAATAATTCTTTTGTTTTTTTTAACGCACTTTTACCAGCGGATTCGTTCTAGGAACAGTGTATTTTACCAGGATACAAGAAATTCTTTCCTGCTCTTTTTTAGAAAAAAATCTTTCATTGTTCATTTGTTAGGAGAAAGATGGACAACCGAAAACCAAAAAAGAAACAAAGAACAGTTTATCATTTTATACTATTAGCAGGGCATTTAGTAGAAGTTAGTTTAGCATTTGGTAATATGCCTCATATTGTAAGAGTCTACAGTAAAACGTCGCCATCTCGGTGGGCGGCATGCATGTCACACACAGAACATTAATTAAATTGTTCTTTCTATTCTTTGTATGTCGAAGTGCCCATCTAAAACAAGACTACTTTGCCTAGATACATTTGATCAAGTTTTCATTGTATTGTTGTGTTTAGTTTCTCACGCCTTAGGACTAAAATAGTCTCGAAAAAAAAAACTAATAAATGAAGATTATTGTGTCAATTCTCTTTTTAATTTTTCACTAAAATACAATTTCTAATATCATTGTTTCAAGTTTAGTTACTGTACCTAGTTGGTACACAGAATAGCCCACCGAGTCGGTTCAATTTGTGACCGGGATCTTGGGATACGTTCATTTTGTATATTACAACTAGCACGGAATCATTCCGGCGGTTGAATTATGTAAATATGGACTCAAATACATATTCGTGCGAATAAATGTTGTTCCGACTCTTACTAACTTAGTCCGAGTACTTTGTTTACACGAAAATGTTTGTGTTGTTTGGGAAGATTATAAGGCTTTTATTAACTTTTGGTTTTTGTTTTTTTTTTACAATAGTTTACTTTTGACGTGGGTTGTAAAGTTCAAATGATTGTGTTTTGAGACAATTAACATTGGTAGCAACAATAACAATGCCTTTATGGCAAAGTTATTATGTCCCGAGTTTAAAGAAAGTAGGTTGTAACATAAAGACATTAAACATTTTGTTAGAAGGAGGACTAAATGTTGTGTCCCTAAAATCAAAGTTCACTGTAAAATAATTTAGAAATTAAATCCCCTGTTTGGTTGTTAGTGCTCTAAATTCAGACTTAAATAAATGAAAACCATTACATTTATTTTACCTATGTAAAATACAAATATTTTACGTTCAGTAAAATTTCAAACTGCATAATATGGTCACAGTACAACGCGGTTACGTAGCGCAGCAAACACAAAGTTCCGAAGTGGGCTTTTACGTATCTTGATGTAGTTTCTCTTATCTCAGGCCCAGTGGTATTGTTTCTATTATACATATGTTCCTGATACAAACATTCAGATTTACATGCACTAGATACGAGTGTGTCATCGTATAGTGCGATGCGTAGCATGTTTGCTACGGCGTAGATCGATTCGTAGGCACCATGGATAAGTTGGGATACAATAATCATGTTTTTTGGGTGGTAATAATAGTTTGCATATATGGGAAATAGTTGGTATAAATTATTTTGAAATTTTTCTTCTGTTTTACCTACACCTATGTATGTATGAAATAGGCTAAAGTCAGTCAGTTAAAACTATATAAGCTAGCGATGAAAGAGACCCAGTTGTTTTGGTCTTGTAAGAAGCGACTAGACTACATTTTGACAGCTAAAGACTGACTTAGTCCTTTAAACCCTTAGTTTTTAGTCTCGTAAGTCTTTTTAGTTCTCGACTAAGGCTTGCGTAGATTAAGCATAGTGTCTAGTGCTTTGAGGCTTATAAGGCTTGTAAGTCTTTTAACGCTTTTAAGTTTGAGCTAAAAAGACTCGTCTACGGAGTCGTGTATAAGTTATAAATAAGACTTAAAATTACTCCATCTTTTAAGAATTATCAAAAAGACTAATCCCCATTGCAGTAACTACTAAACTGTGCACTAGCTAAACACTCTCAGCTAAATCTTTTGTATCATTCTATTAATTTAGAAGTCTAATCAGAAGTAAAAATTTTAACAGACTGCACCTAGTCTATATAATATATGGACATCGCTCGATGTACTTGTATTTAAGTAAGTGAAATATGTACTTTATTTTATTCTAACACACCTTTCATGTAATATAAGTACCATCTCTTTCATATTTAGTGCTGGATAATTATCATGGGGACACTGACTTAAAAGTCTAGCTGTATAAGATACTATTAACCGACTAAGGTGTAAGCATTTTCTTAAAGGACTGAGTCGTTTTAGTAGTATCAGTCTTTTAAGCTTTTTAAGTCTTCAAGCTAGTCTTATTAGTCTAAAGATAGTCTTTTTAGTCTGAACAAGTTTTATAAGTCATATTTTAAAGGACTTAAACAACTTAGTCTCTTTCATCACTAATATAAGCAGCAGGTAGGGCTATATTTAGAATTGTATTTGCAATGCAATAACTACTGAAAATAAGAACCCAGTAATGATATCTAACTTCTATTATTATTCAACAACAATAATAATATTTCATTCGTGAAGGAAATTTATCAAGATATTAAACCGAAAATAAATTTCCCGATTACTGTAGTTCAGGATTCCGGTACTAAGAAAATTAACAGTTGTTATATTTTTTTACCGGAATAGAGATTTAAAAATAATTCTATCTTATACATGAAAATCAATGTTTTTATTGTGTATATTTCAGGCGTTGCCGTACTGTTCATCATAGTGAAAATTTGGATACACGTTGCCAGGGATACAACAAAAGACATAGGGCACTTTTCATCCAGAACAAAATCATTCCAAGGAATGGGAAAAATACTTTTACACGAACTAAGCCACGGGCAAGAGCTAGTATGTTTTAAATATCTTTCCTTATTGAAGTGAAACTTCTTTAGAATCGTTGTGATTTGAAATTCGATGAAACAAAAAACTCACACTAAAAAGAGAAACATATTTATAAATAGGATTTAGCCTGCCAGAGATTGAGATAGAATACAAGTATACAGTGTCTCCTGTAATCTTTGTCTTTGCGGCTGCGTCAATGTCAACGTGGTGTCATTTTTGTGCATTTGCATATTAAAATTCGTTTGTTAATTAATTTGTTAATTATTTAACACATCCGTTGTTATTTGATCAATAACTTTTATATAAATTATGTAAAATTTAATTTATTAGCATTAGTAAATTATTTGTATTGATTTTACTTTTTATTTCTCATTCTCTCGTAGGCTACTTTTCTGAAGTTTCACTTCTGCGTGTGTGAATTACATATACACTTTTTTTCGTACATTATTAAGTCAAGTTAATGATTCAATACTTTTAATATTATTATTTTAAAGTCAGAACTGTTTCTTACGGCCATATATTCCAATGCTACTAAATTTTGAGACGGTATTAGGCTTCGTATTTTTCGATTCATGTTTCTTCTGGTAGTGAGTAGCGTGAAGTTCTATGGAAGGGGCGGTTATGAGTTAGACACCGCTTTTGTTGCGAGCATCTATAGACACAGGAAACTGCTTACCTTTGGGCGAGTGTGCTTGTTTATAATAATAATAATAACTTGAGATACCTTGACACAAGACCACAGACGGCCATCTGAACCCAAACTATGCAGAGCCTGTACTATGGTAACCAGGCTGCTGATAAAAACATTAATATATTACTAAATACATACATATTATAGATAAATTACACCCAGGCACAGAACAAATGATCGTGTTTATCACACAATCATTTGTCCTGGGTGGAAATCGAACCTACAGCAGTCAGGATTATTAACTACTGGACTAACAGGCCAACATTTTAGTTGTATAAACAAGTATAAATAAAAAATTTAACTCCATTTAAAATTCATTCAACCATAAGAGCTGATGATCTTTAAAAGGCCAATCAGTCTTTCTTGTAGTAGGTATAGCTAATAATATTCTTGATCAAGTCGCTTATAAAAATAAAAATCACAATTCCTCTATTCGTTTTCGAGCTATTGCCACGGGGATTATGTACGTTAATACGTAATAATATAATATAATAATATAAATAAAAATAATAAATAATAATGCAAACAATTAGCCCTTGTGTAGTAATCTACACAAGGGCTAATTGTTTGCATTATCGGAATCCCAAACATCTTAATTTTTTGGAGTCATTCAGTGTTGGTCATTCAATTAGTACTGGGACGGTTTTGATTAAACTTTTCGATTTCAAAAGCTTATATTTACAATGGCAAAAGCTGATGATTTAACAATAAAGGGAGGCAATCTTACTTTGAAATTAAGACATCTTGGCAAATATAAAGGTGTTATAAACACCACCACCATTAAAATTATAAAAAATAGAAAGCTATTAAATAACCATGTCACCTTAGCATTTAAAAGATGGACGTTTAGGTAATATTGATTGATTAAACTTAACAAAGTTGTTATGTATTGTATGCATAATACATTTAATTTCTTAAACCGTAGGTAAAAACGCTATAAAATGCTACACATTTAAAAAATAAATCGTATAAAAATAATTTAGCATTTGCCAACGAGTATCCACTTAAAATATTTATTAACAAACATGGTTGATTAAATTGTGTCAGTAATGAGCACGACGCTGACCTGACACTGATGTCTGTAGGGCCAGGAGGCAATTTAAAAATTTGTCCCAAGGCGTCGCCTAGTTGTCTATATTATGTGGGTGAGATATGCAGGGCGCCCGCCGCGTCGCGTCCACCCGACCATAGACCTACGAAGACTACGAGAACTGCTACGAAATATCGTAAGTAAACCTTGCTTTGAAGAATAGTATCGAATGAGAAACACATAATCTTCGGAAAATATTTCGGTTTTTTTTATAATTTCTTACAGTACAGATTATAACCTCAAGTGTCCATGCTGAAATGCGTGAAATTAAAAAATAACCCATAAAATAAATAATAATATTAATATCCTGAAACATACTATACATTTCTATCTTGTACTAATGGTTGTAGATCACGGATAAACATACTAGATATATATTTTTTGTAAATACTTACATATTATACACAGAAACACCCAGACCAATGCAGATAGACATATTCATGTGTATAAATATTTGCACGTAGCGGAAATCGACCCCACGATCCCCGGTGTGGCAGTCGAATGCACTATCGCCGCGTCACAGAGGTCATCATAAGTGCTATATCTAAGAATCTAAGAATATGTTACAAATAAGTATAGATGACTACTTACAGTTATGCATCGTTAACTCTCATGAATTTTAATACAGTAACACGAAGAATGCTGTTTAAAGCAAAACAAGATAAATGTCACTGAAAAATGTAAGCAAAACAAGATTTAACTAAAAATTACGGTTATTGGTTCCGATTCTGTTGTTCACCGCACTAAAGCAAAATTTCTCTAAAATTCTCTTATCAAATTAACAAATTTCAAAAGTGAAATAGCTGAGTAAATACCGTGTCACTGAGTTCTCTTAACAGGCAATCCACTGTAGAGCCTTTTTGTTATCTGTGCAACTAAGTGCTTGTTATGAACCTGTGCAAGTCAAGCCGACATATTCAAAATCTATCACTTATTTTGTCAATTAAACATTGTCTAGTGTTTAATTGACAAAATAAGTGCCGAAATAAATAATTATTTTATAAACAATGGACACTTGTATTAATCAGCCAATAATTTAATAGAGGATGTTTCCTTGTGCTTTAGAAATAAAGTAATACGTCAACAGTGCCCATTCTGTTGTTACACAACTCTCTAAACTAATTTTAGTGATTTGTAATCTAGTTTAGAGAGTTGTATTATAGGCTCCTCACCATCTCAGGCACAAAATCACTGTAAAGTTGCCTAACCTCACCAAACATTATTTATCAGGTTGCTCGACATTGTACAGGTAAGTTAATAAGTCATGGCATGTTTATAGATATATAAGTCTGTGTTGCTTCCTGCGGCGGGCGCGCACGGGGAGGAGGGCGCGAAGTTGACTTGATTGGAAACCCTATTCCATATTTATTATGGGCCTATTTTGTCATGTTTATTGACGCGCTGTCGGGATATAACTCCACGTTATTAGGCGAGTTTCAAACTTACTTTATTGAATAACACAAGCGGCGATATAGCAACGTCTTTTAATTTTACTTAGGGTTAATAGGTTTATAAGAATTGGGTCATTTTCACATTTTTCTTTACAGTGTACAAGTAAGTTAAAGTTTATTCTAGCTAAGATTAATAACGAGTCATTACGGTTCTGCATTATTCGAAGTGATGTGTTAAATCATTTGTGTAACAGTAATCATCTACAAGCGTTGGTTTAAGAGTTTCAGTTTTAGAATTGCTTTCGTTGATGTCAGTAATAGAATATATTTTTTTAATTTTAGTTCAATCAAACGAATTACCTACGAATGCATTCCCATATTTAGTTAATTAGACTATAAACACAGGTAATAACTGAATTTCTTGCAATAGTTTTTTAATTCTTTTAGACATACATACAAAAGGAATAGTTTATTTGTATTTAATTTGTAATAAAATATTTCAAAGCCTTCACATGTTTTGATATGTTTTCTAATAAAGGAGTTAAACATATATCAATTTTATTATTGCAGTTGGAGAGCACAATATTTTTCAATAATTAATGACGTATCACTAAAATTTTCTGCTGTAACTACCTTAAAATTAATCACCACGTCCTTCTGTAGTTCAGTGCAAAAACTCTTGCCTAATTGAAAATAGTAAAAGTAAAATTACTCTTATTAAAAGTAACTACGACAAGAACGTACTAATCAAAATGCTTATGACATCTTTTAAAGCTAAGCAAATTATTAAATGTACTCGTACTGTATCAAAGCCACACTTTCGCTTCGTAACTATAAAATAATTGTGCCAAAAACTTCTGATTCTAAATACAATGCTTCGCAGATGTTAGAGGCTTAGAGAAAACACTTAATATGAGGTCGAAAGTCTATCAACAAGGCGAACAGCGTGACTTGAAGGCAGTACCGTCTCTATGCTGCGTTCTAGCCTGTCCTAAAAACGTTTGTTTTAAAATATTACTTTATTTAGAGATTGTTTAAGGCGTATGATGTCAACGCAGTCATCAGCAGTATTAGATGCGTTATTAGACATCCTTAATACGGGCGGATAAGTCTTAAGCTCAAAAGTCCATAACAAGTGTTTTTTTTACTTAAGCACCTTGATCGCGCTTAAGAAAATTTTAAATAATATTTTGTCATCAAAGCTGATGGAAATTAAGTTTTCGAATCGAAAGAAACACAAAGGAAAAGAGAGCATTCTTCTATATCACAGAACATATTGGGTGTTTGTTCGTGAGTGTGGGTCTGTGGTTGCGTGCGTTTGAGAGCGCTGAACTTACTTTTTTAAACCCCCTTTAAATTGTAAATATAGTTTTATTCTATTATATTTTTTTGCGAATATATCAGTACAAACTCCGTGAGCATTTCAAGCGTCTACTTGTTACCATTATTAAGATCGAGCAAAAAAGCAAAATAAACACGTTTCTAGTAGGGTAAATAAAAAGTAGTAGGTAAAATAAAATAAATTAAAAATTTAAATTATTTTTTGTTGTTATAGCGGCAACAGAAATATAAATTCTGTGAAAATTTTAACTGTCTACCTATTATGGATCATGAGATACAGCCCGCTAACAGACGGACGGACAGCGGAGGCTTAGTAATAGGAACCCCTTGGCTACCAATCGAGTACGGAACCCTAAAAAAGGAGCACACTTTGCGGGAAAAAATATAACATTATCTTTCACATTGTACTCGAGGACTGTGGAGTGTTGATAGGTGCTCCATCTTAGGCATTTGACAAGTTCAAGTGACCGTATACCACGTGGTTTTAGTTGGTTTGACTGAACCACTTTTTTGAAATGGTACTCTTTAAATTATCGTAATTAATTTCTAGTAATACTAAATAAACATAACTATGTATAAAAATGGTGGTAGCTTAATGGTTAAAGCGGTAAAAAATTTAAATGGACAGATTTTTTTTTATAGTATCGGTGCAAACGAGTAGACGGGTCACCTGATGGTAAATGACTACCGCCGCCCATAGGCACCTGCAACGCAAGAGTCACAAGTGCGTTGCCGGCCTTTAAGGTGAGAATAGGGGAAAGGTGGAAGAGGGGGAGAGGGAAGGGTTAGGGCCTCCGGTAACCTCACTCACACGGCGAAAAGCAATGAAATCATTACTTCACTGCCGGTTTTCTGTAAGGCCGTGGTATCACTCCGGTCGAGCCAGTCCATACGTGCCGAAGCATTGCTCTCTCACGATAAAAATATATCAAACCTTAGCGGTTGAAAGAGTTAGAGAAATACTGGTAATATGTGACCTACGTTACTGCGATTCTTTTTATGCCACTAAAATCTTACGTAACCGTACTCTTCTTAAGGCGGAGAAATTTTCCCGTTCGGTGGCTCCAATTCGAAGGAGACTACATAGTTTCGTACTTCAATAATCTAGAGATGTGTTACCGTTAAATAATAAAATATTTAAAAACATATTTCACTCAACAAAAAAACAGGGTAGTAAAACAATTGCAGGCAAGCTCTCTAGCCGGTTAAAACACGTCCCAGTGCGCCCGGAAGCGTTGTTAAAGGCATTATTATCCGGACGGTCGCGTTGCAAATAAATCGTCTGCCGGGCGCCCGCTCTTTCGATTATCTTCAAATCTTCATTACACCGACGTATGCTCTCGGCTCACCTCTCGTACTGAAGGTTTTATAGTGATACCGATAAAAATTAAAGATTTATTGATCTCGAATTTTTTAAATAGTGTAATAGGAGAGAAAACGAAAATGGGTATCTGGTTATGTTATTTTATTAATGATATTGAGAGCTTCTCGTAACCCACGGACATTAGAGGATATTTAGAATTATTTTTCGGTAATAGGAATAGAGTAGCCCAGTCCTATCGAGGACTGGGCTACTCTTGTAGGTAATATTGTGTTTAGTGTTATTATTATGCGTTCAATTCGAGCTATTTTTCGTGCGGAAGGTTTAAAAGTCGAAATACTATGTTCATGCATCTCTATATGTTATATGTGGGAGAGCCATGCTCCGGTACGTATGGGCCGGCTCGACTCCGCTCTTTACCACGGCCTCACAGAAAACCGGCCGTGAAGCAATGCTTGCATTGCATTTCGCCGCGTGAGTGAGGTTACCGGAGGCCCTAACCCTAACCTCTCCTTCATTCCCGTCCTTCCCCTCTCCCTCCTTTCCCCCCTTTATTTAGTATAAAAATGCATATACCCAGACGACTCGGTATAGCCCGAAGTATGACAATACTGAAGTCCAGACAGGTACTTCATCAAAATATAAATGGATTAATAAGTAAGTCGGATATTTTTAGTGTTTATTTATAGGAAAAGCTTTAAAGAAAAATCTTTAAGTACCTAATACTTGCATAGATAACATAGTTCACATCATACGCGGCACAAAATTTGAATTGATAGAAGTTACTGTCTCTGATCATTCTGTAATATTGCAATTTTCTTTAGTAAAAGATGATACCTGTATATTATTTAAAGCGGTTGTACAACTAAAAACAGGTACTTACAAATTTAAAAATCATATAAAGGAAGTAACATTCTCTTCTTCACATCTCTTATCTTTTGACTTTTAACTATTTCATTGCCTTATTCAAACTCATATGCTCATATTTTCACTCTAGCATGATAAAACATGTGTTGGACCAATGTGTATATGTAATTAAATACGATAAGTTTGTACCGAACCCCTTCAGGGCACGAGTTTACTACTAACTAAACGGTACTAGACCAAGCAACTCGCTCTCACAATTCGATCAAAATTCTACTGTGCGTTATCACTTGCAATTTGGCTGAGGCCATCTAGTGTAATGTGTTAATTAGTCCAAAATAAAAAATTAAACACGTATTTAATATGCGTAGCGATACTGCTTCAAAAGTTCTTTAGTGACTTATCGTAAGTTTTGCACGAGCTCACAGCACAACGCATGTATTAAAACTTACATCAGCAACTACGAGCGTCCCTCGAAGTATATACTCGTAATACGAATTGAACATTGCAAGAAAATTCCAGCCGACATGTTTCAAACTCTATGAAGCAATGAAACTTCAGTTCAATAACAAACTTTTAATGAAACACGGTTAGTTAATCTTTGAGCTGGATGGTTTTTGATGAAGTATAAGTTAAATAAAAACATTACTCAATAAAGATCTGACGATACCCTCTTTTATTACGTACTCATGTGTCAAGCAAGTTTTTAATGTCAAATTATTTTACAACTACACCAATGTTATGTACTTCAAACGCTTTAGATTATGTTGTCGGTTTATTCAGGTTCAGAAGTACTTCTTAGAAAGTGTTTCATTACACATTAAAAGGAGGTAGGTTACAATAGATTTCCGTTCGAATTGGAGCCGATTGAATTGAAAGTTAAAACATTTTAAAGAAGGCCGCGGAGTGATGCATTGCCGTTGATTAGGGTAACTACAGCCCCAACAACAGTTTGAAATGGACAGTGTTTATAGATGTCGGTAAATGCTTACATGACTGTCGGTATGCTAAAGGCCTGTAATACAGGTCCGTGATTATGAATACTACGAGTAGGATGCACATTGTCTGACTGCTGAGCCAGAGGTCGTGGGTTCAATTAAAAATATGTATATATATTTAGAAGTATACAAGTATGTTTATCAGCAGTCTGGTTACCATAGTACAGACTCTGTCTAGTTTGGGAACAGACGGTCGTGTGTGAGATGTATTTAGTTATTATATTATAATTATTATACTCGTACTAAAGCTATATGTGTTCGTGTATTAGTATTTGTACAAGTATCCTTAATAGTTTGCAAACACTAACAGCACTGGAAGTTTAAAATTAAGTCATGCACTATCGAGAAAGTAGTTAGCGATTTTATTGAAATGTCCGTAAAGGCTTGACAGGCGCGCCCACCGGATATTGATTTACTGAGGCCGATGGAGCGGGGTTCCGGCTACAGGCTCTGATACACTACCACATTAGCTTTGTGCGTCAATGTGCCGGCTAATTAACTTCCTCACTGTTTTGTGATCGAAGCGCAATAAAATGTCATTACATCTACACTTTGTTCTTAATTATAATATTAAATAAGTTTATTATGTGGGGAGGAGCCGCCACGATGAGAGTTCAACATTATTATAAGTAAATTTAACGTTATAAGTATAGTAAATACTATGTACATGAGTTATTCGATTAAATACATAAACAATAATGTAGTTTTATTGTACATACTTTAATGTTTGTATTATTTTTTAGGGTTATAATTGAATGGGTGTTTTTTAAATCATTGAATAAAACTATATAAAAATTAACTGCACGGATTGTCCAGTGATTTAAGACCACTTCACCATCGTGACGAGAGTTGTGAATTCGATATGTGCCACTCTCAAATAATTTAATTGTTAAATTAAAACGTTAAGGATGTTTGTTTATTTGACGTCTGTAAAATTTACGTCTGTCTAAGTGTTGTCTTTTTTTTTTTCATGTGGAAACCCCCTCGGGTCATCACCTCACCTGAGCTAATGGTGAAGTGGTATGTCGGAATCGAACCGACTGAAACCACACGGTGTTCCGTCACAAGTGGGCCTATTGCAGGGGACCCGGGAATACCCTAAGAAGGAAGCCTCCGGGAACTCCTGCAGACCTTGGCCGCCACACCATAGAGTACGGGGGCAAGGCCCCCGTCCGGTTTAGAGAGGCGCACGCGGAACACGTCGCGTCACCTTCTCAGGCCTGCTTCTGCTAGGGTAACGGACAGCCCTACCCGTTACCCCCAGGCCAGCGCTCATGGAGGCCGGAGATCGTTCTGCACTCTCCGGCGCCTGCACGCCTGGTGCGTCTTCTGCGGGACGGGAGAGTACTCGTCCTCTCCCGTACCCTTTCCGCCGCCTCTTTAGCCAACATCACCTCCTCGCAAAATGAGGCAGTGGAATTCCACGCACTCTCGCTTCGGACCATAGACAGAACCATGGTCTCCAGCGAAAGGCTTCCCTCACCGATAGCCGTCGCGAGGTTGAGGCGCTGCTGCACCCACGCTGAACACTCCACTAATGTGTGGAGTGCAGTGTCCTCACGACAGCCTCCGCAGTGGTGGCACGCAGACGTTGGCTCCCGTCTTATACGACACAGATACCGAAGCAGCCGTGTCCGGTGAGTACCTGCGTCAGACGGTAGGAGAGGCTGCCATGTCGCCTCTCTAGCCAATCCTCCATGACGGGTCTTACCGCCACAATTGTGGCGTGCCCAAAGTGCGAGTCTGACTCGCGCACCGAGGGTTCCGTAAGAAAACAAACTTGTATGTAGATAGAAAGTCTATCTCGGGAATCAATTCTCGAAGATTTTTGCCCGTCTTTTTCGAAAGACAAACTTAACTTTGCGGTTCTAAAAATACTCTCCCATACATCGATTTTAGACAAAGTCAACTTTCCAACCGCAAAATATAAGTTTGTTATTACAAAAAAATACTTTTTTTTGTGACATAAACATAAATTAACGACTTTCTGATTGTTTCCTTTACTTGTATTGTCAGACCTTGTTTCTTAACAAATTTCATGTTTCTAGGTACATGGGAAATACCCTATAGGTTTTGATTTACCTGCGAAATATTCAAATTTGTTAAAATCTAAGGCTTAATGACCATATCTTTTGATTGCGTTGACTTAGAAGCTGATTTATTTACAGCTTCTAGAGATAGATAGATATTTATTTGATGTTAATTTGAACCGGATGCCTCCAAGAGTTTCTGAGGAAAGGTTCTTGACAAACACACAGACAGACATATATAACAACAAATTAACGACTTTCGGATTTTGTGGTTTACTTTTTTTCATAAAAGCATTTTCGGCATGCCTCCCAAAATATTTAATAAATTACCAAAGATGCTAAGAAATGCAGGAAGTATAAATATATTCAAAACATAATTATTTGATTACTTAGTTGAAAAGACTTACTATTCAGTGGAAGAGTACCTAAATGATAATGGCTAACAAATACGTATGTTTAGATGGTGCCTAATAATTTGAATTAATCTTGATTTCGAATAATAACATAACATTTTAACCTGTTTTAAATATATTGTGTAATTTAATTTGCATTGAATTTTATTTATTACAATGATTTGGCAAGTACGAAACACTATCTTATACTGATCAGCATATACTAAATACACCCTGTATTTAGTATAACTTGTGACGAATTAGCGGGGTCTTCTGTATATGTATAAAACAATCATTATCATCTAAGTGTTTGCAACTGGGGACACATGATTTTGAACAGAATACAGCTGATGGCATTGCTAAATACATATTCTCAGTTCCGTACGTATGTTTTTAAACACTACGGCGACAATCATAGATTTGTTTACCATTACTTAGTACTTCATCTCATTAAAGTTATCAATTAGTTTCTTTTTTTATGGTATAGGGGGCAAACGAGTAGACGGGTCACCTGATGGTAAATGACTACCGCCGCCCATGGGCACCTGTAACTCGAGAGTCATGAGTGCGTTGCCGCCCTTTAAGGTGGGAGTAGGAGAAGAGGGTGAGGGGGGAAGGACGGGAATAGGGGAGAGGGAAGCGTTAAGGCCTCCGGTAACCTCACTCACGCGGCGAAATGCAATGCAAGCATTGCTTCACAGCCGATTTTCTGTGAGGCCGTGGTATCGAGCGGAGTCGAGCCGGCTCATACGTGCCGAAGCATGGCTCGCCCACGTCAAACAGTTTATGCACTATATCATATTGTAAATTAAATGTACTTATTTTGCAGATATTTTACTTAGCTTTATCAGAAATTCGTTTTTTCTACTGGAAAATTCTGTACAGTCCCTAAGAGTAAACTCGAAGGCCATGGAAAAACGTTCCGAACAAGATTACTGAAGCAGTTAGCATGTACCATAATCCTATTATACGGATTTGTCTAGGCGATGACCATCCACAGGTAAATTAAGTAAATCCAAACGGTTGGAATCAGAGTAATGCTTTCTAAACGTTTGATATAGAATGAATAACATCACAGGTTCGTTACAAATGGATGAGCGGCGCCCCTGATGGACACACGAATCATGTTTACGTACATTCTATTTGTTTCGAATCAGTGGATGCGGTGTATCAATTTAGTAATGTGTCTGAAATTATTTGTACCTTTCATAACGTGTTTGGTCATCCACAGTTGTATAATTAGAACTCTATTTTGGCTGCACGCTTCTCAAACAATACGAGAATACAATAATTGGACAGTAACAGCGCTTTACATAGAACTTTACACGATTACGTAATCAATAGTTTGCAAGTAAACAACGAAATGAGGGTTAATCCGTCGACGTAATCGTAAAAGATTGGTTGAAAGTGAAACGATTGTCTGTATTTTTTAACCGCCGATGCAAAAAGACCGGTATTATAAGTTTGACGTGTCTGTGTGTCTGTGCGTCTGTGTGTCTGTGTGTCTGTACATTTTATATTTCTGTATACCTCTATATCTAAATACATATCATTTTAGTTTAGTCTTTAGAACCGCATTTCTTTCCTGTTATTATGGCATTTAGCTCAATTTTTGAAACGAAGTTCCTTATCGCATATTGTACTACAGACGTTCGGCGGATGAGGCGCTAGACGGAAAAAGTGTTAGCGCAACGAAAAATACTGACCACGAGTTGATTTATTTTATTTATCTGTAGATTCTGTGCGATACTACTGTAATTTGATGTTGGTTTTATACTAATTATCCATATATTAGTTCGGGCAACTTTCACGCACGATGGCGCAGATTTAATTTATCAATCCATGATATATATTTATCCATAGGGAAAGGAAGTCGAACCGGGTGTCCGAAAGACACCTTACTCGTTTCTTTTGCATATTATAAAAATAAAGCAAATACGAGTGTGGTAGTATTATAAAAACATTCAAAACTTTACCTAATCGATCGTTTACTCACGAGAATCTATTGATAAAATAATTAATTACAAAAAAAAATAGAACGATTAAAAATAAATAAAAAATCTTACAAAAATAATAATAATGTTACAAATTTAATAATAATGATAAAAATGTTTTGTAGTTTCACGACCGCAGCACGAGCAACAGGGGAGGTGGGGATGCCGGTAGAGCGGGGGACGCGATTCTCTCACTCGACAGATCACCTGAAAGTGTACCACTTAATAACTCACATCCTCTCGCGGTTCACTGGGCATCCGCTGGATCGTCACATATCTCTAAATATGGCCGCTGGAGCGTGGCGGAGCTGCACGGTTACAACACTCGGATTAAGCCCACACCTCTGCTCCCATACACGCCCCGTATAGACATACACTACACAGCCTGCCGTCACGTGACACGTACACCGTTTAATCTATACTACTGGTAATATTACAAAGCTAAACAATTTCTTTGTTTGGTTTTAAGAATTTAAAAGATTTGCCCGTCTGATAAAGGAGAAAAAAAATTGTGTAACAGCGAGGAGGGGAATGTACGAGTATTGTTATTGAGTACATTTATTGAGAAAGCTACAATAGAGTATTGTAGTAACTATAAACTTCATTAAATACTAAAAAAAAAATAGTTTTATAAGATTCAGAAGAGAAGAGTTGTAATTCGTCTTGAGTACGAATGACTGGGACAAAACCTGATATAAGACCTCAGTTTACCAGTACATGTACTAAGATGAAAAAGGTGAGGAATGAACACATTAGAAGGAGCCTGAAAGTAGCACCAGTGTATGAAAATATGAAGAGTAATAGATCTTCATGATAACGACATGTGACGCGGATGGATGAGCAAAATGTGGTGAAGATAGTTCTATGTATGGAAGTTGACGGACACAAAAGTAGAGGACGACCAAAGGGAAGATGGATAGACTGGGTGAAAGAGAATATGACTTGAAATGAATGATAGAGAGTAGAATGGAAGAACAGAACACATTGCATCGACCCCAAATAAATTTGGGAAAGGGGTAAGAATTATGTTTACAAGGTACTACAAGCATAATGATTGCATTGCTGTCCGCCAAGTGATGGAGGTTATCGGAGACTCTAACCCTTCCCTCTCCTCCTCTCCCCCTCTTCTCCTCTTTTCCTACTCCCACCTGAAAGGCCGGCAACGCACTTGTGACTCTTGAGTTGCAGGTGCCCATGGCGGCGGTAGTCATTTACCATCAGGTAACCCGTCTACTCGTTTGCCCTCTATACTATAAAAAAAAGTCTGGTTACCATAGTACAGGCTCTGCCTAGTTTGGGATCAGACGACCGTGTGTGAGGTGTCTTAGGTTTAAGTTAAAGTAAAAAATAAAATGTTTAAATCGACTTCAAAAAACAGGTAGGTCCTTAATTCGACGGTTATTTTATATAAAGGTATTTTCCTGCTGGTCGATTGGATACGCAAAGTGCAGTTGACACCGCTGTTGCGAGTAATAATATCATATGTAACATGAGTATGTAAATACCATCAGTATTTGTGTCATTTGTTTAAAAAGAGCTTTTCTTTGTTACGACGCTGGTGGAGCCTAATTGTTTATTAGGTTATATGCTTAAATACCACGTACGAGTATTCGTACTTGTAATATATTATTAGAATTATTCTTAGCCCCTCTCCGAAAAATAAGTGCTTGTATTTTATGTGCCCCAACGTCGCTCTGTAGCAAACTAGGTGGGTTAGAAATCTACATCATTTCTATGCTTTAACCATAATTCTGTTTATTTTTAGGTCTTTATCGTATTTTATCATAGGTTTAATATGGATTTTTGCATTATCTTGCGTTGCGACAAGACAATAAGTTGTAACATCCTCAGTGTGGGTACTTGGTTTATTTGAACCTATTTACTATATCTTTCTGCTGTTTACGTAATTGATGTATTGCCGACGAATAAGAAATAAATTGCGAAATAATAAAAATTTCGTTCTTCTGTTGGAACTGGTTACAAAACTCGGTTATGCAAATAGCGGAATGTATTTTTTAACTGACGAAAAAAAGGAGGAGTTTCGCAATTCGACCTATACATATTTTTTATGTATGTTCAGCCCTCACTTCGTCATTTATGAACCGATTCTGATGATTCTTTTTGTATTAGATAGGGTATACATCAAGGGTGGTCCCATGCCAAGGAAGTCAGGATCTGATCATGGGATCCTGATAAAATTAAGAGAAACCCTCGAAAATTGTAAGCATGAATAGTGTTTCTGTTTACTTTTCATAACTTAATCAGGTATTTGCGTTTAGGAATCATCATATCATGAAGCTGAGGTGATGATGGAAACCATACCTTTTCTACACAATTAGAAGTTACATATAATAACAGTGGGTTTAGTGACAGAAACCACATAATATGCTTTGAAGAAAATACATTTGATAGCGTTTAAATGTATTTAGTACCTATTAAACGTAATAAAAGATAGCAGTTGAGTATTAAGAGATGACGCAAGCCACAATTTTTTTTTAATAAAATCTTTTTAAAGAAAAATTATAAAGATGAAAAAGAATTAAAAAGCAAGAAATAAATAAACCCTTTAAATCTTGAGTATTGAGCGTATTTAAATAAATTATAAAATTTTATATAAACTAATTTTGAGTCGGCGCCGCGTACTGGAGACTATGGACGCTTGCAATTCCAATAAAAACATTTGTAATGAAATGAATTTAACAATGTCTTATAACATTTCAACCTATGGCACTTTTATATATTTTTTTATGAAACACGCTTAATATATTACATAAAGATTTTGGAAAGCAGTATACAATTAAGAATATATACAAACCTGCAAGTTGCGTAACATTTAAATATCATAAATTAATAATAATAAGTTAAAAAATATATAACCAAAAAATTAAGGGAAAAGTTCTAAAGAGTTAAAAAAACGGCTTCGTAAAAATTCAAAGGTATGTAATACCTAACGATCCCGTTACTTCCCGTAAAAATAATTTATAAATGAAGGATCACGTAAGTTTAAGAGTTAGAGTTAGTAAAAACTTTCAACTTCTTGCAATTTTTGCCAAATACACGTTCCGCCCGCAATTTATTTATCATATTTCGCCGATTGACCACATGTTTATGGCACTCTAGTCACAGTAGAGATGTTTGACCATTGCAGCATTGTAACACAATTGAAATCAAAAATTACACGTAGCTACATGAAGGAGTTCAATGTTTATCTAACTAAAATAAACTACACGTATCTATTGAAGAGTATAATAATATTCATTGGGCTCGGGCAATTTTCCGGGTGAGCGACGACGCGTCTTTGATCAGCACTGGCTATGCCCTGAGTATAGTCAAATTGAAGGATTAACAACGAACCTTGCCGTACCATTAATACTTTTAATAATTTCTTATGGTAATTTTTATTACTATCCTGATTTATTAAAGAACTGCGTGAACTGAACTTTAATAATGCAGAACTAGTTTTTTATATTATTTATTTATTACCGCTTCTACTACGGTTACGGCAATTACTTCAATTTGATATGAATCGATAAATAATTACGTATTTAAAAGATATTGAGAAGTGCTACAGTCCCTATTATATTTGTTGTACAATTTTAAATAATTTTATAACGACTGATTTTAAGACTTTTATTTTTTGTAGAGACGGCGATAAAAAAAAATCAAATAGCCTTCAAGAAGGTTACGGATACAAAGTTTGTTAACATTATTATTATTCTTAATAATCTCTTTAAATAAATTAAATGCTTTTACACCAAGAATGGGGTATTCAGAATAAAATATTTTATTTTAGTTGCCAAAATACTCCTAACTGAAAACAATGTAAGTAAGTATTTAAAAAAAAAACAAATCTGAGCAAGTTCATCAAGTGACCATTTGCATTGATTTCTCGTATAAAAGAACACAACAATGTCGAAAAATGTAATAATAAAAAATAGAAAACATAACATCTAATACGATCAAACTATGGTCTATTCCATATATACAGATACGAGTATGTCAATACACATCACTAAAAGCATTTTCTAAAATACTTGTTCCCCGGTGTAATTCAATTTTACACCCCAAATAAGTCGGCCGCAAGCCCGTGTAGGTTGATCACACGTCGTTTGTCTATGTGGGTAGCAAATGTGTCGAAGGGATGGCGGGGCAAGGGTTGCGTGACAACACGTCTTGAAAGCTGCCGCGTACCTTTAAAATATTACTTCCAGTATGTTTACAAGTAATTATGCATACCAGAACGACTTGCAAAAGGACTTGATATAATCAGGTCATTACACAATATTGTGACGTGCTTCCAATTACGTGATATAATTAAACAAACAACGAGGTAGACGGATGGTGAACTTTATTTTTAGTATACCAATAACAAACATGATTTAGAATTAGTAAACGTAACGTTAACTATAATATTTTAGAGACCTAGAATATAAGTTTGATGGCTTAAATAGTCAAAAACTGAAAAATGCGATAAGGTCTGTTTTGAAGCATTTGAAAGCAAGTCTAGGTTAAGATATCGTTTTGGCATTGGTCTATCAGCCATAAAAAATAGTGTCTCCAAGATTATACATCCATTGTCTGAAATAAATATTTATGTAAGTCATATTATGACATAGCGTATAATGTAGCACAAAAATCAAAACAAAAATTAATGAATCATATCTCATAAGTATGTAGTATCTCATATTTGTGTGGCAAATAAACCCCACTAGAAGCATATAATTAGACTAGAAAACCAATCTGCCTACATTTCCAGAAATTAATTACCTACGTCCGTAATTTAGTAATATTCAAACACTTACTAATAATTTAGATAATTAAGTCGTCAATAATTGTGGTATCAGATTCATTTTATAATGTATCCAGATTTTGATGGTATGTTGGTATGATATGGTATATATACTGGTACCCTCCCTACAATACATCGTTTAAAAAATTTTTTTCCCGCGAAAGCCAAGACAATGCTCATACAAACTCTCATATTCCCAATAATCATTATGACCTGAATGTAGATAAATTAGACCGTCTTCTTAATAACTGCATTCGATTTATATTTAATCTTCGTAAATATGACCATGTGTCCTCTTTCCGTTCCCAGCTTAAGTGGTTGCTTATTCGTCAGCGCCGTATGTTGCGAGTCCTCACTTCCCTGTTTACCATCCTTAATTCCCCATCTTCCCCAACGTATTTAACTTCATATTTCCAATATTTAAGTAGTAACCATGATAGAAACCTTCGTTCCTTAAATAATCTTCTTCTTCTTTGTCCCTCTCACACCACAGAGTTTGTGGGCTCTTCTTTCTTCGTACAGTCAGTTGTTCTTTGGAATGCGCTTCCCCTCGAAATCAGGATGACCACCAATCGTTACTCATTCAAAGTGAAAGTAAAGGAATACTTTATCGAACAACTAGCAGATTCAACTTGCCCATAGTTTATCATCTAAATCGTCACTATGTTTTATTTGTATGTATGTATGTGTATATATGTATATATTGTGTTTGTGTATATATTTGTATGTATGTTTATGATATGTATTTTATCCTGTAAACTTTGTTTAAGTATTTTTGTCTTATATTTAGTTTGCAAATTCACCTAATAAACTATAATATTTTTAATGCACCTACTTTCTGTTTTCTCTGCATCACCCGAAGGTTGACTGGCAGAGAATGCCTATGGCATTAAGTTCGCCTCTGTACTCTATGTGCATAAAGTTTTAAATAAATAAAAAAATAAATTTGGTATGTTTTCTTCAAGTTACCTGTAGTAGTCCATTATATCTCTCTCTTTCTCTCTCTCGCTACTCATTTTTATATAATGTGAGTTTTTCTTTCTGAGCTACTGAGGAGCTTAACTAATGAACGCTTGCATAATAATTAATTTAAATACTCGTTTTTAGGTACAGAGGCAATAATTTTTGACAACACAAATCATAACCTTACCCTTTGTGATCACAAATGTTACCCTATCCAACCTTGAGTGTTATACTTAAGGTTAGCCCGGTTTAAGCTTGAATCCAAAGTAAATTAAAAAAGTAATTATTGGTTTACAATGTGCAATCGTGATCGCGTAACATATACACAAAAATAGCCGTCGAATTAAGGTCCTACCTGTTTTTTGAAGTCGATTTAAACATTTAAACATTTTATTTTATTTTAACTTAAACCTAAGACACCTCACCCACGGCCGTCTGATCCCAAACTAGGCAGAGCCTGAACTATGGTAACCAGACTTTTTTTTATAGTATAGAGGGCAAACAAGTAGACGGGTTACCTGATGGTAAATGACTACCGCCGCCCATGGGCACCTGCAACTCAAGAGTCACAAGTGCGTTGCCGGCCTTTCAGGTGGAAGTAGGGGAAGGGGAGAATAGGGGGGAGAGGAGGAGAGGGAAGGGTTAGAGTCTCCGGTAACCTCTATCACTCGGCCCACAGCAATGCAACCATTGCTTCACTGCCGGTTTTCTGTGAGGCCGTGGTATCACTCCTATCGAACCCACGACCTCAGCAGCTGGGATCACTAAACCAAAAAGCCCGTCCCTCGCGTCCGCCCGTTGTTAATTTTGACTCGGTTTGTAATGTAATACGTTACAATAGCCTAATGTCAACTACTCATTATCTATAAGAAAATATTGCTGTTCCCAATGCTGTTACGTCGTCGACGTTATTAAGGAGTACTCCAGGTACTTCACCATCAGCTCCACTTCACCATATGCATATTGACCATCATATTGAAGCAATCGATTCGCAACTCGTAAAATTCTTATTATTGAGTAGTTTCGGTTGCTATCAGTTCGGTTCAGTTCAGTTAATTTCAGTTTCGGTGGCCGTCTTCGTCATCAGTTTCACCTCACCAAATTATGTTTTCCGAGAGAAAACGCACAATTTACTATAAAAAATAAAAATATCCAAATCCCTGAAGATTTGCCTATAATATTTGAATAGATCCCTCGATATCTCCAGGATCCCATTATCAGAACCTGATGATAATGGGACCAATTTGGAAGTATTCCCTTTCAAACAAAAAAATTATTTTCTAAGTCGGTCCTGCCATCTTCGAGTAATCGGGTAAGAAATAAAATAAAATATTACGACAAACTGAGAACCTCCTCCTTCTTTTTGAAGTCGGTTAAAACATAAAAAAAATAATAGTGTAGTATGTTTACTAAATAAAAAATCGGTTCCGATAAAACTAATCCAATGCGATACTTATTCCATGTTTGATGTTTTCGTCGGCCAGCACTTTGCTTTTAGTGTAATATTGCTGTAATATATTGAATCTGTAAAGAAATGTCACGCAAACTGCTACATTTTATTTATAAAAGTGACATATTATTTACTCAAAGGTTTATTGACCTTATGTAACTATTATTATATCCTGTGGTTTTAGTTGGAATAGTCTTTATTGTACATTGAGAGGTCTATAAAAAACTGCGCATTGAACAATGATCTTAGAGGATATTTTTTAACCCCCGACGCAAAAAAGAAGGATGTTATAAGTGTGATGTGTACGTGTATCTGTGTGTCTGTCTGTGGCGTCGTAGATCCCAAACGAATGGACCGATTTAAGTGTGTTTTTTTTTGTTTGAAAGGTGACTTGATCGAGAGTGTTCTTATCATCTGCTCTTTTCTAATCGTTGAAGGGATTTTAAATTTTAAACTTATGATTATTCACATTTTCAAATGTATAGTTTTAAATTAATACAGATTGAGCGATTTTTTTTTGCTTTCAAATGACATACAAGCAATTCCTACACACAGGTCTAGGTTAGATCTTCCATATTGTTAATCCTATCCTCCTCTCCATTTCTAGTTAGGGACTTGTATAGTGGGACTTTCTAGGCAGTTCCAATTAGATTAGAAATCTAAGTATCTTATAATCTTCATGTAAAGATTACTACTATACAACAAAGGTATAGCAGGAAAAGTTAAGTCGGACGAATGACTGTAAGTTACGTGTCAATAAAGGCCTGTACTCACTACGACATGTCGCGGATACTTATCGCCCTACTTCCAAGTGCCTGCCACTTCGCGGGACATTAACGCTCAACATTTGTCATGTGATTGAGTTGTCGCCATCGTTTTAAAATAGTCGTATGCAAACCGCAATTTTTTTCTCTCCCTAAGAAACTGGGACCTTATGTTGTGGGTTTTGGCTTTGACTTATTTTCTAGGTATATTCAAAGTAGACGCGATGGACTCCTATGCATCAATCTATTTAATTTTATTTTTATAGTCTCGATGTGGAGTATTCCAAAATAATTGAGAATACTGATACAACTCGGTGAGAGTAAATACCATCCCGTTGGACGACGCTACTGCTATTTCGGGGAACACTAAGGAACACTCATCCTCATTAATCAAAAGCTGTCGGGTGATTGTTGAGGTACACGAAAGTCGCGCGTGTCGACGCTCGCAGAGGGTCGATTTTTGACATGTCCCGCGATTCGCAGATGTTACAGGCGACGTCGGGCGACATAGTACATCGTGACAAGGTCACAGGAATAATGTTACCTAGTGGAAGCGGGGCTTAAATGTGTGTAATGTTTAAATTTAAACCTTCGAAACTTGTAGGCATTTTAGATTGTTAATGCGGAAAAATATCGTAGGTACCTTATAAATATTACTACGATTAATTCCCGATTTATCGTATCATCTAATACGTGTCAGTAATGTTATCGATTATTTATTGCGTAACCAAATACATCAAATTGCGTAATTAAGAAAAAAATACACCACGTTCTGACACGCTAGGTTAAAAATTTCTATAGTACTTTATTAACTCTATTTAGGAAATATTACGTCCTCACCTGTCTGCGGAGCCGATATGTAGCACATTGGAGATTGCCTCTCAACGTCTAGTAGCCGGACGGTAGTGGCCTGAAGAACTCTCGAGTCTGTTGCACTTCTAATACGATTGATATAGTGCTGCTCAATTTGACAGTAGTTTATTACGTTGCTGTTTGTGATTCATGTAATAAATAATCTATGGCTGACTAGTCACCCGGCTACGCGTTGTTGTGGCTAAGTAATTTGCAATAAAAAATATTGCTTATCATACATTGTGGTATTATTACGTCGTTCGTTACGGTCTAAAGACTTCAATGCGTCTATCATTGAAATTTTCATTTGGGATTTATTTTGAAACCGGAGGGGTTGGAATTATGTTATTTTTAATAAGACCATTCTGGATGCTTTACCTTTTCATTAAAAAACAAGGCAAGCTTAATAAAACTGTTAAAAAATTCAAATTCAATTCAAATTCAAATTCTTTATTTATTTCCAAATAGGTCTTATAAATAAATTTATATAAGTGGTTGAAATTGGTCACAAATGAGAATCTCAACCTATTTTAAAGTTGCTTAAAAATAAATATTGTTGTTTGGCCTGCGATTTGTATAGTTATTTACCTATTTAAAAGCAATAATAAGATTTTTGGAAGTAAAATGGAAAATTATTTAAAAACTGTTCTTTCTCTGCTGAAACTGTTTCGTTGTCCTTACCTATAAACTAATCCGATGAATGTAATAGACAGATAAATTGTATCCTGGGTTTCTGGGTATATCATTTAACTAGTTGTTACAAAGGTATATAAGAACCGGAATTCAAAAGGGAATATTTAAGAATCATTTAAGAATCAATTTAGAATTATTTAAGAATATATGTTCTAGGTGACTTACTTGATTATTCACCTTTTCATGCATGAAGGCTGTATACTCGTATGTTGATACAGGTGATATATATGTATATGCGCGGATACATCCTATACGTGTCCCTGGGTTACTTTTCAACACGAGCAATACACTTTTAAATGAACACTCATTTTATTTTTCCACATATTAGGCTGAAATCGCGTGTGTTACTGTCGGACAACAAAGCGCGTTTGCTCACGCAGGTCACGGGTCGCGGGGACGTTTCCGGTGAGCTGTCGTACTCGTCGCGCCCTTCCGGTGTGCGCGGGCGCCGCCGCTCGCTACATCGACCGTGACAGCGCACAGCGGCCCAGTACCCACCACTATAATATGCTATTGTCATCTAATAAATGGAGTCTAGCGATCTATAAAAAATATTTCATGCATAGAGGGACAATGTGTATTAAACTGATTTGTTATAAGGCTCGAACAACAGTGAGGCTCTTTTGGGGGCAGAAATTATAACAATGGAAAAGCTTTTAAAATCGATTTTTAATGAGTGAAAGTGGTCTTGTGAATAGAAACAATTTTTTTATATGAGATTTTTGCTCAGAATACTGCCGCTTGTCTAGGAAAGTACCTTTTACTATTATGTTAGTATTTATAGGCAACATATTTTTTTAATCTTTTGTTTTAATTACCGTCGCACCTCTTTGTAAACAACGTTTACAGTGTTCCCTTTTTGCTCTAAAATTACTAAACTACTCGCAGAGCTCACTCTGGAGTTGCAATATAAAACTGTGTAGGTATGTGAGAACTTAAGTTTACGGCGGCCATTTTCAGTGACGGGCCTTGGAACTCATTAATTGTCATGGCAAATGACACTTTAAGAGGGCACTCTATTCTTTTAAATCAAAAGGATATTCTGCTGGTATTAACGGTATTTGTCCCTAATTACAGTGGCTTCAATGACGTTTTAATGAAGAACTTTGATTTGTAATCTTGATCAATTGCACAATTTAGGTGGATTAAAATTTCTTAATAACATACAGGTGCTCCAATTTTATACCCAGACCTTTTAGGAGACAGAAATTCCATAGGGTACTGGAATCGTTATCTTTTTCAATAATAGAATCAAAAGACTTGTACTCAACGTATTGTTCTTTAAATGCTTTTAATAGAAGTTCATTAATTATGGTTGCTGTACAATTTTTTGCGGTTAAGATAGCTCGCTCGCGTAGGCATTCTATGGGACATGGAGGGAAGTAACTATTGTAGCTTAATCTGAAGGTATAGTCATTTTGCCTTCCAGTAATGGGAAACTTCCATCACCTATTTTGACTAGCATATTAGCAAATAGCCCAGTAGATGCATCACCTCTTAAATGGACGCTCATATTTTAATGAAGTGCAAGTTTACGAATATATGGCCACAAATAAGAAGTTTTTAAGCACGATTTTACTTCATCTGCTCGAGTACCTCTAGGTACGACGGGTAAAGTCTGTCCAAAATCGCGAGCTAATATCACGATGACTCCTCCATTATGTTATTGTTTACTTAAGTGTCTTTTGAAATTCTATTTATGTTCTCAAACCCCCCGTTAAATGCTATTATGCATTCATCCCAAACTATTAGCTTACATTCTTTTAAAACTTGTGCCATATTACTCCGTTTTGAAATTTTACATAATAGGTGTCTCCATTCGTGTCAAGTTCAAAGGCAGTTTGAAAGCAGAGTGAGTTGTTTTACCTCTTTTCAGCACTGTAGCAGCAATGCCTAAGGAAGCAACTGCCAAAGCCATCCCACGTTTTTTTCGTACTGTAAATAGCAAAAGGTTTATTGAAAATGTTTTTCTAGTACCTCCCGGGGTGTATAAGAAAAATATATTTTTGCTTTTCTCTATACTTCCTAAAACTTGGATATAAACTTTGGACCGATCGCCTATAGGCTATATTAGCTTCTAACAGCCGATTCACTTTACAGTCCACCTGTGACCCTGGTATAGTTCTCTTATTTAACAAATAACGGAAAACTATACCATCGTGAATGGTATATAGGTAAGGCGAAAGATCTGCCTAAAACTTAAGCGTTTTAAAGAGCAATATAATTTTTTAAGTCTTTTTACCAAGAATATAATCACTCATCGTCAATATTATCTACCTCATAACCAGATATACATTTTTTCTTACTAGAGTATTATTTATTACTTCTTAATTATCATTATATTTCATAAAAACTTTCAGAAGCGAATTTTTATCTTACTTGATTTTTACCCTCGAAAAGCCATTTGATTAGTATTAAAAAAATATTGAAATTTATACTTTATTTTACTTTCGGAACGTGGTACGCGGTTTACCTTCATATGTATTTAAACGAATATTGTTTTAACTTTGTTAATTCTACGAACCATAATAAACCAATTAGTACGTACGGGAAAAGCTTTTACGATGAAATTAATGTTTACCGTTAAGTGTCGGGAAAAACAGAGGGGTATTAATTTTAACAGTGACATGCTATATATTTGTAACTGCACCTGATCACCTGAGCTACTGTTCAAAATGTATTCGTTGTCTTTATTATGTGTAGCTAAAAGTATTTATTTAGGATGTTGAAAAAAATTCATGATAAGCAGAATATCCAATGACATAAAACAATTTCATAAGTAGTTTGATAAGTAATGGTATTAGAACGCGTACAGAGTTATACCCTAATTCAATTTATTATTAATTAAATAATGATAATTTATGTTATTTAGTTCAATACCTGAGACTTAAAAGGTTTATTTATTTTTTGATTTTTAGTTCTTTTCGTAGGTTTAATTTTTTGTTAAAAATATTTTTATTTTACCTTTTTTATCTATTAATCTATTTAGTTTAATTTATCTATTTTACTACTTAGGCAAGGTTGATTTCAAAGAAATAAATTATTACCTATACCTGCAACGTTACATGAGGTTTGTGAGTTTCTTTTGGTGATTATCATTTTTTTAATAGTAACTAAGATAATTTTTCACTAAATAATATTTTTTTAATTATCATAGTTCTAAGGTTATCTGAGTTCAAAAAACAACTAAGTATCTTTTGTTATTGATGATCGTTTATTTTTTTCTGTACAGAGAGTAAGAGATATTACAATCATGTCGGGAAGATGTACTTCAAACATAGGTTAGTTAAAGATAGAGAATCGTCAGAACAGCGTGAAGCTCTCTTTAGCCAGGAACGGGATAGACGTAGAGTTCAGAGAACCAGAGAATCACCCGCACAGACTAATTTATGGGAAAATAAAGTAAATTCTGCCATGAATTATTGAAAAGAATGAAGGGAAATTATTTTTCCTTGATGCTCCAAAAGGCGCAGGGTAAACATTTTTAATCAACTTGATTTTAGCAAAAGTCAGATCTACTGGTAAAATTTACATTGCAGCTACACTTTAAGCCGAACCGCAACCGCACGCAACGTTTAATCTCCTGCTAAAGATTGCTACTGATGATACTAACAGTGTCTGTAGCATTTCTAAATAAAGCAGTACGGGAAAATTGATGCGTGATTGCTCACTAATAGTTTGGGACGAAGCCACACACAAAAACTCACCAAAGGGTGGATGTACAATTTTGTTGTCAGGTGACTTATGTACGTCAAATTCTACCAGTTTTGACCAGAGGTACATACACGTGCTGATGAAATAAATGCTTCACTAAAAAGATCTTACCTTTGGCCACACGTCAATAAATTGGAACTTAAAACAAACATGAGAGTTTCTTTGTCTTCACGTGAGAATAGGCTTTTTTCAGAAATCTTGCTCAAAGTTGGCAACGGAGATCTAACACAAAATAATGGAAGGATTAACCTATACAATCAAAACCTTTGTGTTTTAATAAATAACATTCAAGAGTTAGTCAAGAGTATCTATCCCGACATTGATAACATAATGTTTTTTTTTGCAGTGACCATTAATAAGTTACAGGTCAAACATTCAACGTTGCAGGCTTAGATTTGAACGTTGAGTGTTTCTCACATGACCAGTTATATGTCGCACTTTCGAGTCTCACCAAATCATATATCATATATCATCAGTCTCACCAAGTCATCAATACAACTGTAAATATTGTATATCCTGTAGCATAGACTAATCATAATCACAATATTATTAATCACTCCACAATGCTCCATATTAGTATCTGTATTGTACCCATGCGAAGAAGGGGCGGGTCGCTAGTTTGTTATATTTGTCAAACCCACAAATCACTACATATTATAAAACAAAGTCCCCCGCGGCGTCTGTCGGTCTGTCAGTCTGTTCGCGATTAATTGAAAAACTACTGAACGGATTTTCACTAATAAACAAAGTTATTCACGAGGAAGGTGAAAGTGTATGATTTTTTAAGATTTTGTGTAAATTGATTGAAATATGTTGAAGATGTCTCTGCTACCCGTGCGAAGCCGGGGCACAGATAAGATAAAAGGTACTTCGTGGGGTGGGTTGCTAGTATAATATATTTTTTGTTGGTTTTAGAAATAGACTGAAAAGTGATTTGCTTAAATATTTTTATTTAAGACTAGTATTTAAGACAGAACGTAGTCTAGAATCACAGTAACAAAATCGAACAATAAAATACTTAAACAGGAGCTACAAGGGGTCTCAAGAGTGACTTCTATACAGTTTTATACGACAAAAAATACGTGATTTCGTGATATTTGCTGAGATTCGGCGTATTATAGCCTTCATTAGTACACAGATAATGGCTGAGGTTGAGGCCATTATGATCGATTAAACAGAGGAATAATCGATGCAAATTGATCACCCTGCACGCTTGCTAAGTCCACGTGAAGAGGTTACGGGGACTTTGCAAGCGTATCGTGAATAGTAAAAAAATACTTACTTATACTCAGACTCAGCATAACTGTGAATCAACTTGTCAACCACTCAATTAACAAAATGTCAGAGTTTTGTCATTAACGTTCAAAACAACGAATCATCACCGTCGAACTTCCATTGAGGTGCTTATGCCATTAGCTTATCACTGCCCCCATCGAAATATTCGGCACATGGGAAATGTGACATGAAGAGAAAGACCATTGGAGTATGAATACCTTTATCAGCCGTCATTCACGTGTTCAAATTTCGTCAATACGGCGCGGTGGTTATTCAGTAGAGATCGGAAACAATTAGACTACAGTGGCATTGGTCAGCCGAGCGCATATCCGTACGTCGCGCTGCCCTACTGATTTACTCACGAATATTTTCCAGTCCCACATGCCCATGGAAACAACTAACTGATTAAGCAGTTTTAAGCTTTATATTTACTGTGATAAGAGAGAATATTGATGTTCTGTATATGAACGTTTTAATTCTTTTTATTTTCCCTTTTATTCTAGTTTAACCATTGAACTTGAATATTGTATGTTCAATGAAACGATATTTTTGCTAACGAAAATAAAATTAGGCACTTTTTACGTTATGTAGCTATTATAAATATATTATTTCATTCAGTAGATTATCAATAAAATTGGCTTTTTGTAGGTTACCTGAAATTTATATTTTTTATAAGAAAACGCGATCTAGATGTACTCAAATCGGAAATAAAATATCTGTAAGTTAAGAGGTTAAAAAAAACTACATTCGGTCGGTATTGAAGTACTTATGGGGTTGCCATTTTTGGTTCAAACTTTATTATAATTTTAAAACACTTCCTGCAGACACATTGCATTAGGAAAACTTAATGCCACGGAAATTTAAACTCTACTCATACAACAATTACCTACATTCTATCTCTATCACGGCCTCGACAACTCAACAGCAGATCAGTTATTTTTGCAAATTTCTATATTTACTATATCTTTAAAACATTAAATTCAAAACAACGTGAAGTTTGTTATATCCCCGTATTAACCCGATGTACAGTACTTCTTAAACTGTCTTATTTCTTAAGAAAATAAGTATAATATAACTGCCGTATTATTCTGCAAGCGATTTATACAAAGCAATTATCCAGATTGAGTTAAGTATTGAATGTGATTTGTGTATCAATCGCAAGGTTTATGTATGCATGCAGTGTTCTCATGTAAGCGTGGCCGCCGTACCTAACTAGTTTGTATCTCGGTCGTCGTCGACTAAGTGCGCCGCTCCCGTCTGTCCGAGTACTTAACCTAATATTCGGTAATTGCATTAGGGGCCGCAACATTAATTAACAGGCTCTCTCCGTTGGTCAGCTAAGACGTTATATTGATATGTGATTTGTGGTTGCAACTTGCGGAACGTAACTGCTGTAATTCCTTTGATATTTGAAATTTAAGCATGCACTTCTCTTAGAAGTTTTCAATTTCACAAAAAGAAATAAGCAGTCATGGGACTGACATTAATTAATAAGGAGCTGACAAAACTCAATGTTTAGATTAGCGCCCTCTAGTGGATCTATATGTGTATTATTAGCGTGACGGTCCTCGTGACCGTTCAGTGCCTTTTCCCCATAGCAAAAGTGCACAAACGTGCCCAAAGAAGTTTTCACTTCAAAAAAACAGTTTTAGTATTATTTTATGCAAATTACCATATATCTCGTTTACTAATAGATGCAGATGCAGATGTTTTACAGATATATATATACAAGCTCCGCTTAGCTTATAGGAAGCAATTAACATAGTCAACCTGACCTGACCTGTCGCACATTGGCGAATGGAGTCATAATTATGGACTCAAAGTTAATCCCTTAAAAACTCAGGTATGTGTTATGGGCAGCCCTGGGTTAGTTTCAAGAATTGACTGATCACAACTGCCCCAAATTCAATTCAATGGACACCACATTAAAGATCAGCACTAGTGTCAAAAACTTGGGAATTTACATGGATAGTGCCTTATCTTGGGGAGCACGGCTGCAAGAAGGTTACGTAACTTTCTTCCGACTGCCACTAAGGTTGCTTGCACGAACACTTTTCTTTCTAATTCTCGACTATGCCGATATCTGCTATCTGAATCTCACTAAAGCACAACTTGATAAGCTTGAGCGACTTCAAAATTTTTATATAGGATTTATATTTGGGCTACGAAAATATGATCACGTTTCTGAATTTCGTCAAAAGCTCAAGTAGTTTCCAATTCGTTCTCGCCGGAATACTCACATACTCAGTTTTTTTTTATAATATCTTCTATCTATCTAATAGATAACTATTAATAACAAGAAAAGTCCTATGCTAGCAAACTGACGCATTTCGAAAAGATTACTCCTGAAAAGCGTAGAGATATTTTAGACCTCAGATTCATGTATAAGTTATTTAGAAATGAAATAGATTGCCCTCAGCTTTTGAATAAATTCTGTCTTAGAGTTCCCCGTAAACCTCCCGGAAAACCTGGTGCTACCACTTCGACGAACTGTAACATGGTGCGAATTCTCCGATTCCACGTCTTTGTAAGCTTATAAACGAGCGAAGTGACTTAAAAGACATTCATGCAGACAGCTTAACAACTCTTTCCCAGGGAACGATAAAAAAGAAAATTGGACCATGCTTGACTAATTTCTCCACTTCTACTTAATCACACACAGGTTAAACATTTCAGTTGTGTGCACTTTTTGCTTAGTTAAAATCACAGATCATAGAAACAAGGTATGTTGTTATTTTTATGATCTGAGGTTAAAATACATGTGTATAAGTTTTTAATTATGTAACTTGTTGTATGTTAGTTTATGGCACTCCACTTTAACAACTGTCGGTAGACCTTAAGTAAATAAATAAAATAAATAAACTATAACAGGTAAGGCAACTGTCGATAGTATTGTTCTGATGTGAATGTTCATTAATTATATATTATAGATATGATTAACTGCATTGTCGATCCTGCCGTTAACTGCTATCGATACCTTTCATTACACTATCAATAACATTACTTTATTTTGCACTATCGATAGGCTTGTCGAGAGTTACAAAAGGTTAAAATTGATCACTTTACAATGAAACCTGGTGATTTTTACGTGGGAGAGCCATGCTTCGGCACGTATGGGCCGGCTCGACTCCGCTCGATACCACGGCCTCACAGAAAACCGGCAGTGAAACAATGCTTGCATTGCTTTTCGCAGCGTGAGTAAGATTACCGGAGGCCCTAACCCTTCCCTCTCCCCTATTCCCGTCTTTCCCCTCTCCCCCTCTCCTCCCCTCTAATCCCCCTCTCATGTCTTCCCCCCTCTCCCCCTATTCCCACCTTAAAGGTCGGCAACGCACTTGTAACTCTTGAGTTACAGGTGCCAATGGGCGACGGTAGTCATTTATCATCAGGTGACCCGCCTGCTCGTTTATACCATATACCATAAAAAAAAGTTCTTGTAGTGTAGGTATCTGTATAAAATGCCTACTTTCTTTTCTTCAAACGAAATGAGTGCAACTTCCGTATGTACTACTTATATTTCGTATTATTCGATCATGTTTCTAATAGAAACAGAACACGTTGTGACTATGGACATAAAAATACTATGTTTTACCTATAAGAAGTAAATATTTCACTAGTTGAATGGCTTTAAGTTTAATCCGGAATCTTAAATTTTTTTACTCATCTTGTTACTTTGAGTGTTAGCTTATCTTAACTTCTTCTTTGTGAACTATTTTCACTAAACGTTACATGTTTTTAGTTCAACTATATTATCAATCAAATCAAGATTTTCTGCAGGTACTTACTTTATTGCTTCAACCTTATTTAGATTACACCATTTTCATTGCTCTATGTATTAAAATATGCCACATATTTCTAAGTTGATTTATCTACTTATTACTTTATTTAGTTATTTAATACAATTAATTTTTATTTAGTCAATATTATTAAATTTTCAGAGGAGTTACAAGATTCAGTTTTTTTTATTTTTTTTTATTGTTGCACGTCAGAATGACCTCAAACCGCTTGATGGAAAGCTAGAGTGAGGTCTAAAGACTGAGGACCACCATTATAGATACGGATGATACTATAATGGTCGCCCTCAGCTTGACGGCCTCGAGAGATGCTTTTTCACGCCCCGCTTAAAGGACCCGGGATTATATGACGAAGGGAACACGTGTGCTGGTTTTAATAGTGCGGCAAAGAAAGGAGGTGCTGAATCGTTTGGTCCTAGTTGGTATTTTTTGCACTGTAAGGGGGTGACACCTCAGCCCGCTATGTGTTGTTCTGGATAGGAAAGGAGAGGGTGGGATCAATTGGAAGAGCTCTTCGGAACACTCGCCATGGTAGAGGTAGTAGAATACTGCCAAAGAGGCTACCTTTCTGCGCAACTGCAGGGATTCAAGGGTGTTGGTGACCTCGGGACTCCCAATCATAAGGATAGCACGCCGCTGCAAACTGTTGAGAGCCTCAAGAAGGTACTGTGCAGAGCCGTCCCAGAGATGAGAACAGTACTCCACGCAGGAACGGATCTGTGTCTTATACAAAAGACATCGTTGCTCCGGCGTGAAAAACCGCCTAACCCTGTTCAGGATACCGAGTTTCCGAGTTCTATTTCGTATTTCGAAATATCGCAACAGAATGAATAATTACAAATAACGCAGAACATTAATGTATGAGTTTTGAGTTACTAGCGTAGTGTGCTTTAAGAAATTTGTTTGAAACTCAATAGTTTCAAACAAATTTGTTGAAGCACACTACGCCTTTTCAGCCTTAACGTGGATCCTTTTTTTTAATTTTTAAGAAACCAGTGGAAGTATAAACCATCCTATAAATGTTGTCAGTTAGCTTGATTAGTAAATGATTATTCGCCCATTATGTCGTGTTTATATTTCTGCAAGTTTAAGTTTCATGATTTTTACTACGTATTTTAACTGATAGTAGATTTTTTTTACAGTTGAGATAATTATACTCTTTTTCCAACACTCCTGAAGACAAAGCCTGTTATGAGCATTATCATTGGAATGCTGATGACCGTTACCACCAGACCTAAGAACAGGTCGCGATTGGATGCCATATGAGCTTAGAGTGCTTGTAGATTATATTACTACACAGATAATCTTTATTTTGTAGTATGGAAAAAATTGTTAGCTAGTATAAAAAAATTGTTAAGGATATTATTTTCGTGAATGCATATATGTAACTCATCTTTTAGAACTAAATTAAACAGCGAATTATATTAGAATTACTTTATTATAAGCGTAAAAATAAAATTATCCTTATAACAATAATTCTTGCAAGATTATGTTGAAGTCCACAAGTTGGACAGACTCTTTTTTTCTTGTACTAGATAAGAACTTGTTCAGTCCGTATTTGTTTCTGGAATTAATGTTCTGAGCCGGGCTGGTATGCAGAGTTCCAAATATCAGCAAAGCATACACTAGAATGGAACCTAAAGAACATGATTAAAGGCAGACTGACATGGCCCAATATTGTCCAAGTAGCTTTGCCGTAGAAAGCATATCTTTCATCAAGACTATCAGGAGATTTGTATGAGAACGTGTAGAATAACCACATGGCAACGTTAGAGATGAGTAGAAACATGAGGACCTCACGGCCTGGCTTTTTCCGTCGCAGTTTCTTACTGTTGCTGCAGCGACGGAGTCCGTCCATTATCAGTGGAACTTGAAGTACCACTTGTAACACCTGGAATGTTTAGAGTAGAATAAGTATGTCAATAACAATACTTCGGTACTGAAATAAATAAGCTATTTATTTATTTCTACAAATTTGATCAAAATTATTTACATTGAAATAAAACTATTTTTCACGGATTCTATCGCGATTTATTTGGAGCCATAGTCACGGGTAAACTCAGTCTACCCGTGACCATGGCTGCTGAAAAGCAACTGAAACGTCGGGATCAGTATAGATAGTAAAATAACACCAAATAAATCGCGATAGAATCCGTGAAAAATAGTTTTATTTCAATGTGTAACATTCGCGTAAACTTTCGACAAAATTATTTACGTTTCAATTTACTAGATTTTGCCCACAACTTCGCTTGCATTAAATTTCTTTTTCTATCCCTAGAGAATAGTATCTTTTTCTGGATAAGAGGTACCCTATGTCCTTTTCTTTACCCTGGGTAATTCGTATGCTAATTTTCATGATCATCGGTTGAGAAGTTAAGGCGTGAAAGCATAACAAACTCACATTCCCATTTATAATATTAGTTTGGTTTTTGCCATTATCATCATCTCGGCTAGTCCACTTCTAAACATAGGCCTAAGTGCAATTAAAATTTGTTTTTATTTTATCGTACGGCAGGTATTTCGAGTCAAGTTGAAGTTGAGGCGTTTATTATTTTGTATTTACACTAGGACTAGACACTTTCGTAACTCTCTGTATCTCTATCGATTTAAGAATTATGATGACTTCAAGATCTCAATGTGTTCAATGATCTGATCAATATCTAGTAACCACACAAATCTGGTGCTCAGAGCAAAAAAACCGACAAATTCGGGACCAGTGTTTGCCAAGTTTTCTTATTTGGACGTCCTTAAGAACATTAAGCAATAACAACCGACCATAAAAAATTGAGAATTAAATAAAAATATACTTACACAGAAAATCTACCATAAAAAAGTGAAAAGAGTAGGAAACTAGGAGGCTGCTCTTCCTAACTTCCTATTCCTTTAATTCATGAAAGTCCAAAAATTGTGAAAAATAAAAATCGGGGGAAACTAAAGAACTATTATGTTTCTTAACGCCTGTAAAGCTCAATATATATCGTGTATATACTCTTATATGTACCCTGTATACCCTCTTGTGTTCGAAAATTTAAGGAGGTGTTAAAAATAATGGGTTCTCCATGGTATCCCCCAGTAAGTGGGATTCACAATGATGGATTAGTAAACTGAAATTTTTAGTTAGACGATAAGTTAAAATACAAAGTTTATACAAATGATGAAACTTACCATAAAACAAAAGTTTATACTTCTCAGTATATTAGTCATAGTGATGGTTGCATATAATGACAAGGCGGTTTCTATGAAGAAAGCTGGCAGACAAATGAAGAGAAGAACATCATCGAGGAGAGAGATGGGGTGCTCGTTGATATCAAGGTGACGCATCTGGTTGAACGCAATCACTGTGGTAAAAAGTAGGAGCACGTGCATACCAAGCTCCGTTGCCTGGTTTAAGACGTAGCCGAGTTCTACAAAGTCACTGTGAAAAAATATTTTTTTCTTAGTTAAAAATAAAGCTTTCAAAGGGCGGTAAGAATTTAGAAAACTGGGTTTATAGATTAGGAAAGCACCTTAATTTATAAATTTAAGGGAAAACCAGTCCAAATCATACGTACTAACAAATTTCATTAACTATTGTTTCAACCTTAACGTGGACTTTTTAATTTTTAAGAAACCAGTGGAGGTATAAACCATTCTATAAAAGTTATCAGTTAGCTTAATGAGTAAATTATTATTTGCCCATTATGTTGTGTTTATATTTTTACGAGTCTAAGTTTCATGATTTTTTAATACGTATTTGAACTGATAGTCTTCTTCACAGTTGAGATACATATAATTTTACTCACTTTCCAACACTACTGAAGACAAAGCCTATTATGAGCATTCCAATGATGATGACCGTTACAACCAGACCTAAGAACAGGCCGCGATTGGATGCGTGACAATCCGCGTAGATGACGATGTTACTTGTGAAGTCGTTGTCTTCATTTGCTGTTGGGATTCTAAAAACAATAACATTTATGTATTATCTATTCATTACATTGCACGGCTGGCATAATGGTTAATGTAGTCGCCTCACCACTACGCCGCACTGAGTGTTGTGGGTTCGACTCCCACACAGAACCGGAGTCTGGGTGTACTTTATGTTTGAATGTTTGTAAAGTCCCCCTTTACACTGATGACTCTTAGTGCGGGAGTCGTCTTTTTGTATAAAAAAAAAACACTTTGTAGGTGTATAAAAATATCTATACGGCGTCTATGATTAAATGTGTCATAAGTATTACTCATGAATATTGTAATATCCTACTAAACTAATTATAAACGTGAAAGTATGTGAGGATGTATGGATGTATGAATGTTTGTTGCTCTTTCACGTACAAACTATTGAACCGATTGCGATGAAACTTAGTATGTAGATAGCTGGACACCTGGATTACCACATAAGCTTACTTTTTATCCTGATATTCCCAAGGCATCGGGACTTACGCAGGTGAAACCGCAGGGCGCAGCTAGTCTATCATAAAATTCTATTCAATTTACGTGGAACGTATGCGATTTGTTATTTATTATTAACGCGACTGCTTTCGCTTGGAAATTCAAATTTATCCCACGGGAACCGACTTTCTGCTCAATTTTCTTAATTTTTCGTTCCGTAAGAACCTTTTACAAAATATTAGACAACATAAAAAAAGATGAATGAAAATCTCAAGTTATGGCGTGACCAAGGGAAATAGGGATTCATTTATATATATAGATTAAAGCAAGCGCCTACGTTACAAGTTTTCCTTTTATAATTTTATATTTATTTATAGTTTTTTTGCTTGTTTTAAAAGTGTACTTAATATATTATTTTACATACATCAAGACAAAATAGTTAAGAACTGTTTTCTCCTATGTTGTCAACCGATTTTCTGTTTTATTTTTAAGGAGTTTTACTGACATTAAGAAAAAAAATCATTAGAGAGCCTTTCTGTCCTGTTTTTCAATCGATTTGATTTTTTTACCGAGTTCAAAAAATGAGGTTCTGTATTCATATGTATGTTTGTACATCCGCGATATTCTTCAAAAATGTAGGACCAATTTTAATTATTGTTTTACTAAGGTATTCTACGTATTTTCAGGAAGGTTTTGGTATAAAATAAATTATGTTTTTATTTCGTTGCAGTTGGTTTATTTTTTGTTAAAAAATGTTTTCTGTTTTGTTTAGTAGATACTAACGAGAGATACGAACGATATTAAGTGTTATCAATAAAATAATGGAAACAGTTAGGTAGTTCTTTTTTATATACATACATATAGAAAAGTGAAGACAAAAGAGTTCAGTACCTTTTTCTCCTCATTTGGTCAATCAATTTTCTTTGTTTTTGTTTAGCAGCTATTGACGAGCTTTAGTGTTATCAGTAAAAAAAATGAAAACAGTTATTTTTGTTATACAAATATAGTCAGGTTAAGACAAAACAGTTCAGTACCTGTTTTCTGCTCTTGAGGAAGATTGTCAATAATTACAATTTAGCCGAAAACGTGAAACGTATGCGAATTATTATTATTCTCTTTATTCATTTAATATACATAAAAATTACATTTTTGAATACATTCCGATTAAATAAGAAAATACATTTAAAAATATAAAAAAATTGTGTCCCCCCGTATCGGGAACAGGGACCAAGCTACCGGTGGTACTTTCCTTTCAAAGTTATGAAATGTTGAAAAAAAAACGCTCTTTTTTAACTTTGACCTTCATTTGCTGTTAAAAAAAGCACTTAGCGACTTTGAATAGGTTTCATTTTGTAGATAATTTAACGGAAAACAAAAAAGGTTCGAACACATATGGCGAAAAACGTACTGGAAACGAGATATCACACGAAATGTAAAAAAAGTCTTTTTTTTCGTTAAATTGAAAAAAATAAGAGGCAGTCAAAGGGACTGCCGACAGAAGTGCAAACTTAAACGATACGACGAACTTAAAACGTCACATTACTCCCCACTCGCCCCACTTGCCAAACTCGCCCCAAAATGTATTACACTCGGACACATTTTCCATACATTTTCGAACAGGGTCCACGTGACCCTGAAATCTGACGCGAGTTTAACATTTTTTACCCATCATAAAAAGTGCCCAGCGCCGCTAAAGAAGTTTTCACTTCAAAAAAATGACGCCCCACTTGTCCAACTGCGGGTATCGAATTTCTTAGTCAGCGCATTTTTTTACCATCCAAAAATAAAAATTCGTGGTAATCGAAATGTCCATTTTTCATCATAAAACAGCTAGGTTGACTGGGCTACCTGTTTACAGATTTAGTATTTACTAGCAGCGCCCCACGGTTTCACGCGTAAGTCCCGATCCCGTGGGAATATCGCGATAAATAGTAGCCTATGCGCTAATCCAGGTCTCCAGCTATCTACATACTAAGTTTCATTGCAATCGGTTCAGTGGTTTTTGCGTGAAAGAGTAACAAACATCCATCCTTCCATCCATCCAAACTTTCACATTTATAATATTAGTAGGAAGTAGGATTAGTAGGAAGTAGGATTGTGCGATCATTTCATGGAAGATTGAAAAAAGAACACCTTTTGTTTGACACATTTTGAGACTGTCATATAGACGGCACGGTTTGATCTGCGCGATGCATGATTGACAGAATAAGTAACAGTACTTACGTACAGAAAGCTCATTCACGGGGACACAGTAAATTGTGATTTCGTTATTGAGCAATAAAGTGCAATGTAGAATGCTATCGATATCGAATAATTGTTGATATACCTGCACATGTGAAAGTTATCGTCTGATGTGGAGCTTGAATCGGAGACTTCCTCGTTGTCACAATTGCCAATGTTACTCCAGATAATATAGTAAATAGCCACTGCAAATTTTATAATAATGTAAATTTATTGCACAGCTTCTAAAAATTGCCAATGACTTAAAAAAAACAAAGGACAAGAAGATGATGAAGTCTTGAACCAAATTGTTTCAAGGTTTTGATATTCAAAGAATATCCGAAACTATTTGGCAGATGGTGTAGTGGTTCAAACGATCTCTTAGCCTATTGTTACACGACGAGAGTTATAGGTTCTCCAGCACAGGCACTCTCTTTAAAGTAAGTTACTTAATAATACTTTATCTATATAATTATATACTAGACAATAACCTAAATTGTCAGGGATATCTTTTTTTTTATGCTAAACCCCGGGTACCATACTACTGGTGATATGCCGAGGTGGTTGCCGTGGCCGAGAGAGTTCGACTGACCAAGCAACGTCCAGATTTTTTTTCCTTGTAGCCCTTTAAAGCCACTATTCCTGTCCACAGGTGCAAACTAAAATTGTACTAGAAATATGTTTAATCTAATCAAAGATTATATGTATAGTACTTACCAATAAGTATATTGAACTCAACGCTAAAGGGATATAAGTAGGGTGAAAAATTCTCAAATATTGAATTTATTGCTTGCGAGCCGATGCACTCCGGATTGTGGAGATTGCTGACGTTAATAAAACGGGATTCAATATGGCTCTCTAAAATCACACAAATCTTAGTATTAGTAATGTAACTAGGTTCAAAATATGTTCTTGTAAACATTTTATAGTAATCTTTTGCCTATTAAGACCCGTAGCTACCTATTTATACCTGGCGTTGGTCATCGCAGGTTTGTACTATTCCAGTAATACAAACCTGCGTATACCGTAAGTACCCGTTGCACAACTGGACGTTACAAATGTTAGACCTCCCCTGTAGGGTTTTTTAAATTAAATATAAATTTTCAAGGCAGCTAAATTTATTTTGAATTAAACATTTTGATATATATTAGACATGTATTGAATTGAAAATATAGACATTTATTTATAAACTGAACTATTCATAATTCATTCATATGTTATTTATGTAAAATGTACATATGTACGTATTTCGTAGTTGATCCTAACTAACCCGTAGTCCTAGGTGAGCGACGCAACGCGAAATGAAGCGACGCGACATTGCGACATAAAGCCATAATATAATATTTTTTTTATTACTTTTCACGCCTTTACTACTCAACCGATCATCATGAAATTTTGTATACACATTGTTAGAGGTACAGAAAATGTAATAGGGTAACTTTCATCCCGAAAAAAATACTGTTCCCGAGGGATTGATTCACAAAATCAACATTTGGTTGTAAATTAATGTGGCCACACTATGCCCAACCTTCCACGAGTATAGATTACCTACAGTGAAATGAAAATAATTAACAAAGAAATTAAACTCACCCTGAAAAACGTTGATATCCATTCCATTAGATTCGCCGTTATTACCATACAGAGAATTGGCATAAAGCGTTAGTCCAAGGATTGTCTCCCGAACTATGGCTGATATCCAGAAACAGAGGCTGGTGCCGATGAGGTGCATGAATGCTAAGTAGGCAATACCCTAAAAACGCAAATTTGTTTCAAATCACGAACAAGGCCGACAGCTTTGCGATTGCTGTTTCTATATTGTATTCGTTTCCAGCCAAGTATAGAGTACGAACGAGTATGAGAACAGTTCCCCCCAACCGATTGAGCTTTGGGGACAATACAATATCCTATTGCTAATGTTACACTGCATAAACTTAGTATACTAGCGTAGTGACTGCCCCTACACAATGATACAGAATTTCCATAAAACAATATATTATCTCAATGCGTACTTTTGTAGCCACGATTGGGTACAGAATTATGTTGCTAGATCTGAATCAGAGTCAAATACTACACGAAAAACTATCATAATAATCAAGTGTCTCGAGAATTCTATGGAAGTCCTATGAGCTTCGACTATAAGTGACTATTATTACAGTTCGACTGTCCTGTCAGCGCTAGGCCGACACAAATTATGATTGTTTGCCCCGCTAAAAGTAAAAAAAATATGTCTGAATGTTATTGACTATTCCTGCGTGATTTGATAACAAACGGCCATTCATGCACAGGAAGCTCAGGTATTAATTTCTAGCGGCCGTTTGAAGTGAATTGACTATGGTTCTGTTGTGTTTTAGTGAAAATATAGGGATAAAAAAATAAATGACTTAAAAAAATAAATATGAGGTTAGTTTTCAGTGTTTTTTTGGATTTGTTCACATTGATATAAACTTTCTGTGGCTCTTCAAAATTTCATTTTTTTCTCTGTTATATGTATTTAAATTTGTAGTGTGTAGATTCTAAGTCCAAAGGTCAACCACTATACTATATGATATTTTCGGCCGGCCTTTAACTTCGTTTTCGATAAAGTCAGCAGTCGCAATGTCAGTCCCGCGATCTAGATATGTATAGTGTATAAGTCACTTTGTGATCTTACATAGATAGATTATAACAAAACTAGTTTTGCAATTCTCGGTTTGACTATGCTACTATTATTATTGTATGATGTACCAAGCAATATGTCGAATTTAAATTTTATATTGTATTACATTTAATATTTGCATGTCACTACGATGACAAGTGTTTTGGATCTGTCACTAATTTTAAGACCATCTTTACTGTTTACTGTTACTTTTTGGCGAATAAATCATTTCATTTCATTTCATATGATTTTTCATCAGTTACGCTACCTAATAGATAGATAAGTAGGTGAATAGTGATAGGTAGGTACAGGAAATCACAGACGAACGATGTTTCCTTTAATATACCTACCTACCTTCAAAAAGAAAATGAGATGATCCCATCAAAAACTTAACATGAAAAAGTATGGCAAGTCTCGCAATGCAGTGTTTCTACAGCAAAAAGTTGTGAGATCTAATTGTTACTTAAGTTAACTAACTAGCTACTACTACTATCTAACTACTATTAGTTAACTAACAAAATTTTATAGTAACCGTATCAATATCATCTTCTGTTCTTTAGTAAATAGAATGACTTGGTCATCGCATCACATTCAGTAGGCACATAGTACATTTATATTGGCGACGGCGACGACTGTTTATTATAACTAGTTATAATAAGTATATATAAATAAGCAAGTACAAATAATGAATAAAAAAAATGTTACCTGAGTTTTCAAGATGATGACGTTGGAGTACTTGAATACGAAGTACAGTTGCAAAAAACAATATAAAGGGACCATGACATCGAGCACCACTTGCACAATGCTCACACATTTATCATTATCAATGGTTTCATCTGTCATTATGCCTATTTGTACTGCGAGCAAGAGTAACGAGTGGACCAAGTGACCCAATGCAAAACCTGAAAGTTAACTTTTATTACTTTTTTTTTCATGAATCCATAATATTTTTCTTTTATTATTAGTGGCTTTTTAATAGGTATTTGATATACTTATATTATATGATATGATTATATTTATATCACGAGGAAACGTGTCCAAATTCTCCAAATTCGTATAAAACAATTTCCTCTAATAAATAAAAATCCGTTTATTAATATAAAAAGGATTTTAATAATCCTATTTTTATTTATAAAAAGTTTTTTTCAATAGTCTTATTGTACAGGCACACCTAATTATCTAAATTCTTGGTTTTAAAAATATTTCTAAAAACTTTTTTCTGGCAGGTGTTAATAAGATGACGTTTGAGCTGATCGCAATGCTGATTGGATAAAATAAAGATAAGATAAGAATGTGTAAGGAAAGTAGAAAACCGTTGTATTCCTAGCGGTGAGAGCTAGCTCGCTACCTAGCTCGATAGGTCTAGTTTGGGCTACCATAGAGAGCCTACCTTCTACAAATTTATTTTTATGTACTTATAGCCCTTAAGGGGTATACAGAAGTGCATTACAATTAAAGAGTGATAGATGATGTGGTTGACATGCTCGTGCCGAAGCTAGGACCTGATGATTGCACCCAAACATAGTGCCAACTTTTGCCACAGAACAAACGAGCATCTAGAGATTAATTGTTAGGCTATTTTTATTAGTTGTAACTCTGTGCATCACGTACATGTTGAGTATTGACTTAACATAGCATGAGATACGAGGTGAAAGTATAAGCTGATGGTATAAATTGTACAATAGACAACCGATTGTCATCGACAGCATCAGTAAGTATTCGTGGACAATGGGAAATAACAAAACCTGATCGTTTGAAGCCTTAAACTACGATACTTTATTCCATTTACTCAGTAAACTATTACTTTACTAACCGGCTGCGCCTAGTTTCAGATAGAAACTTCCAGAATGTCGGCCTTGACTGAAACAGTATTCATGCTTGACAGGAATAAGCACAGGTGCAGGCATGTTGGGTCTGTTCGTTTCTGGAGTTCTATCGCCAGGAGTGATTTGACCAAACATTTCCTGAAAAACGGGTCATATAATACAAATTTCATGTTGCAACACTATCTTGAGTCCTTAATGTAACTTGGGTTTATAAACATTCAGCAAATCGTATTATTCCTGTTTGTTAAAACTAAGTAATAAACTAGATTTTTTTTTAAATTTGAACGATATGATAGAAGTCTGCTTTACAGGGCATTTGTTAGTCATATACGCAAAAAATAGATATTTTAAGGATAACAGAGGATTCGGATTCATACCAGAGGTCGCTTGGTGGTCGAATTTTGGCAATAATTCATTAACTTTAAATGTTTGATTTATATAGTTGACCAGTATAACTTAAACTGTCATTGTATAGACATTCCGTACCGTGGCATGTCAATAGGGACCCCTTGCAGCTTTTTGTAGCCATTATCGCATAATTTTTGAACTTAAAAAGGGGTACAAAGAATTCTTTTCACGAACAATCGCACATCATTTCATTTTAACTCAATGAGAAAATTAAAAATTAAATGATGTTCGTTGGTATGCGCATCACTTGAGAACGGCTGAACCGATTTAACTAATTCTTTAAAAAAAGGAAGAAGGGGAAGTTGTCCATAAAGTGGGGAAATTCGTAAAAATGTGGTGCTTTTTTCAGTGAAATTTAAACATATGTTTTGAAATTTGGACAGGATAACATCTGTCGGGTCATTTGGTTGAAAATAAAATTAAGTAGCATCCTGTTCCAATACACACTAAAAGGTTTCATTATTGCAACTTTTTTCATGTTTTTAATCTGATAGAAAATAGTAGTTCTACTTAAGTTGCATAATAAAATAGATACACGACCCATCCGCCGGTAAGTTGTTATCTTTGCATAAAACTCTTTGAGCTTTATCCATAGAGCTTTGTCGACCGTATTCTCTTTTTTCATTTATTGCGTCTATGATTAACAAAAACCTTTTTGAATATATATATTGCGCTGACACTGAGAGTTTAAAGATAATGTGGATGAATCAATTAACGATTTAAGTTTTAGTGCGGCCACCTATGTATATGGAACGTATGCATATTTAATTGATGCAGCTCACCTCTTGATTTATGAAATATTGCCGTATCTTTTCTTCATATAAAGCCTTGATTTTATGATTCTTTACAGCAATTTTCTTGTAACGAGTTATATCAAATATTAAGTACAAAATATATAGCAATCCAACGCCGCATAAAATTATTGAGTATATCTGTAAATAAAAAAATCAGATTCAGATTTCAGCCCTATTTTTATTTAATAACTAAGTAAAGAAATATTATATTGAATCAAAAACAGCTTCGGTTTTTCAGGTATCATACAATATTTAGCCCTACTGCCTATGTATTGTATGTTAAGGTTGCCTGGAAGAGATTGCATCTAGCAATAGGGCCGCCCTTTGTACATTATCTGTTTCACACATGAATGTATGATACTTCTACTGTAACTATGGTGTACGAATAAAGTGTTATCTATCTATACGTAATAATATACATCTTTCTCACTGCCTTTTATCCACGAAATATCTTACGTTATATAATTTTAATAGCAGTTTAGAACCTCTGATACTGTTGCATATAGATTTATTTGTTATCTTCATTTTTCAGAGAATGTTTAAAAGCTTGATAACCTCCTAGTAGTTCACCCACGCTGAAGCCTTGTTTATGACTTTATCATTTGTATTAAAAAATAGAGGTTTAAAACGGAAGTATTATATCAGAGGCAGTTTTGCCGTAATTTATTTAATAATAACGTAATAACTTTTTTTAATGAATTATCACACCCCTTTGATCTGAATGACTAATATAATTGTTTTATCATTACTGATAATCACATTTTGAAGCAGTATTTTTGGTTTTATATAAAATTATCATCATCATTTTTAAAGATTATCTTAAGGTGATACACAAATAAATTTTAATTAATTTTATTCAGTGCATTAATTTTTGAGACCGGTTTCGTATTCGTTCCAAAGCCATTACTACACTTCTGATTTAAACTTAATTTATATCGATTGTTCTATGGATTTTGAAGATCAAAATATACACATAAGTACGCCTATTCAGTTCAAGGGACCATAGGTAATTGAAAATAATTTCTACTTGATACATCTACATCTTCTTGACAAAAAGGACAAATGAACAGATGAATGAAGAAACCATCCTATAGTGGCACTTGTGCCCTTTATTGCCATTAAGTATCACAATCCAGCAAAGTGAGATCACGCAATCCAGAACTTAACATGATTATAGACTCTGCGAGATATAATGTGACGTGTTCTTTAAAACATCGTTTCCACACGCCCTCTTCCTCTTTCCAAATTAAACCAATGCTGTGCCTGACAGGGTCCACGATGATACATATTTTTAAGTTTAGCATCTATAACTACACATTGTGGAATGGGAATAAATATTGAGTATCTCGCAACGGCTTGCGGAATCGCATACGGGTTCGCATATTAGAAATGCAGTCAAAGCAAGATATTGAAGATTAGGCGAAATAGACAGAAACTAGAAAGGAGAAAAACTTTAAATATTAAAAGAAGACATAGCAGAAATAAAATTGATGGAGTAAAAAAAATTACTTTGTTTTTCGACTATTTATTAGTCGAGAAACAAAGTAAATTTTTTTAAAGAACAAGTTGTGGGGCTGAAAGAGCCTTTTCTGCCGTTGCCGAAGTAAATTGGGTGGTAATAACATAGAAGTTATTTTTTTAAGATCATAAAAAATATTTCCAGAAGTTACTTATTTTTTATATTTCTACATTTTTATATTACTTGATTTTGTAAGAAATTTTAAAATCCAGACCAGACTATTAGTACCATTGATATTTTGTTATTTTAGACTTTTTGTTAATAATCAATATTACTCTGATTATTACCAAAACAATCCGCAGGATTTCTTTTAACTGTGAAAACAGTGCTGGATTGCGATCCCTAATAGTCATACCAGTCCTACCCATCTTGCACTGTAATTCTCATTATTATCATTTCAGCTGTAGGACGTTCACTGCTGGACATTGGCCTCCCTCAATGACTCATAATTCTTAACTACAATTGATAGTTAAACTCAAGGTTGAAAGGGTCTTACCACTGATGCGGATACATCCATGAATGAGTCGCCTATGTTAATGATCAATCCGAGGGTCACTAATAATATTGCGTAAATACAGCTCACTATTAGTGTCAGATATTTCCTGAAACAATGCAATGTTTTATAAAAATATGGTATATGTAGGTGTTTATCATATTAAAATGGAGATTTATATAAATGATTGAACGATTTGAACGAAGTATGCGGACTTTAATATACATAACTACATAGAAATGGAAAAGTAAATAGTAATTGCTTGGCTTTAATCTTTGTTTTGGGGTTTGTTTGCTTTGGGGAATAAAAAACATTTATCCTATAATCAAGAAACAGATCTCAGGAAAATCAGTGTACAAAAATAACAAAAGTAAATGCAATTAAAAACCTCCTCCTTTTCAATTTTATTAAAAATGAGCTGGGACTAACTTAGTTTGCTTTGAGTTTTCTTCAGGGCTTGTGGGGGGCGGTGCATGCGTTTCCACGGAGCGAATAGACTGTGCATCCACCACAGACCTCGGCCGAGAGGGGGTGTTACCTCGCATTTCATTAGGAGTCATATAAAGACGATAGCTATCTGTAATTGAGAACAAAAGAAATGTTGAGATGGTACTATGACAAAATTGTGAAAATAATAATTAGTCAGAAGTATTTCTGAGTTACATATGAAGTAAAACGTGTCAAATCACGTATACAAATGAAAATAATGTGATGTATTAGCATGAAAATGATTTGGCATTATTATAAACAAAGAATCTGTTTTTTTACTTGTCATATGAAGATGTATAGAAAGTATCGGGCAAACAGTAATTCCGTAGATTTCTTTCTTACGACATAACCAGCTATAATAGATATGTGAAGGAACATTGTGTTGTTTTTGATTATCATCATTTTAACTGCAATAGTTTCCACGTGTCAAAAAATTAAAAAAACAACTGATAAGGAGGTAAAATTATGTACTTATTAGTAAAATGAGCTGGTAGATACTTATTTTTCAAAATTCATATTAATACCACAGATAACATAATACTGTACTATTAATACAAAGTTTAAAAACAATTTTACACAATAAATGACCAGAAGTGTGTAGAATGGCTTTCCAGCTCAACTTATGTAAGGATACTTTCGTCTGCTAATTTGCCTCCTATACCATAAAAAAAACTTGAAGATGGTATTGTTTTGGAATTCTCTAAATTTATCGATTGTCCTGGAAGTAAGTGTGCGCTTTGTGTAGCAGTGTCATATTTTAAGGTCTTGTAGTAGAGACAAATTTAAGTTACGTCAGGAGGCCAATGCAACATATTTTTAACAAATATCCAACTCGACCTTGTCGTCAAAAAAGGATTGAAACTGAAAGTACCTCAGGTGAGGTGCGTAACTATATATTGATTTTCTACTGAAGACAAGGTGTCATAAAATAGTTTTTGGACTCGTTGTTTTTCTTATGCACTTCGTAACGATGACTTCATACGGTACAATCGTACCTAAAATAATTTCTGCGGTGTTGGTCACTCAAATAATTTTTATTTCAGGTTTTTTTTTATTTTTTACAGTTTTCCAATACCAATCCTAAATTTTCAAATGATGCAATAGTCGAGATTCAATTTTCTGTTAAACATTATACTAAATATGATCCCTGAACTTCTTATTTTTCTTCTAGACAATTTTGTCTATATTTTCTAGTAAAAGAAGAAAGAAGTTTTGAAACTATTTAGGTTTGATTCGAAAAAGTTTAAAAAAAAAGTTTCAAGCAATTTTTATAATATTTATTAATAAGATTTCCGCAAGTTCTTTGCTCTCCTGCCTAGTAGAAGTATGAACAATTTTATGTTGTTGATAGGTTTTTTAAGTTAGTAACTTAGTCCCGTTATTAATTCGGCTTGTTATGTGCGATCATATTTCTGAAGTGATAAATCACTTATTAACAAGATCTTGGGCATTTACGTTGAAATTAGACATTTAACTTTTGGCAAACAATAGTTGATATCATTTGTAGAAAGGGGGCATTTCATGGTGCGGGCAAATCGATCACATTTCGATTTCTGGACTTCAACATATTGTATTTAAAGGTTTGTGATTATATATTTTTAATCTTGTTTGATCTATTTGGTTAAATTGAAGAGCTTGTTGTTACGTCAAAGTAAGTTGTGATCGGTATAATGCAGCTTAGTACTTATGTAGTGGAATTGTATATTGTTTGAAATTTTTGTTCACTTGCATTTTTATTTAAGACAAAATTGTTTCCTTAAGATTTTAAAGGTCTTAACTTATACCTCTTACGTGCCCTTTTAAATTAAAAAATACGTAATGTCTTTTAGGATGTTTCTCTGTGTATTCCAGTAAACATTTTGCATCTCTTACTTGTACCTTATCTGTGTTCGTAATGATGATGAGTTCGATTCTATGATTTACATTCATCTGAGACTATGATTGTAATAAGAGTGTTGTGATAGTAATATTTTTCTGATCGTTAGATTACAAGAATCAAAAGAATGGTTAATTTGTTCTTTCGAACAATGGATAAGTTACTTTGGGTAATAATTGCACAAAAAGCTGTAAGGAGAAGCTACATTTTATGAAATCTCAATGGCAGTAATTACATGCGTAAGACTTTACCGCAGATGATATGCAATGTAAGTTGAAGGGTTGGAAGCGCAGGCAAACAAATATTGCGCTTCAAAGTTAATAGAACGTAGGCGAATTCAAGTAAAGCTTTGCAAAAAGTGTATCGTGTTTTATGTGCGTATTAGTCAAGTATTTTATTGGCATAGAAGTGTTGTTTTACTGTATTTGTTTTTATAATAACTCTACCACTTTTTAAGTGCAATGGTACTACTAATATACTAGATGCACTGAAATCGCAAATCACCTCCATTTAAGTTACGGAAAGCATTAAAATAAAATTCTTCATGAAGCTGCTAAATAAAAGTGCAAATACCTTTACTAAAACATACAAATATAAATGACTTGCTTTAAAGATGTGGATGTTATTTTAAAGTAAAAATAAATAGAATTTTTCCTTTCAATTAGTCATTAATCAGATTATTACAATATATTTTGTTTTATTTGTATTGACGAGCAAGCCTTTTTGCTGTCCAACAAGCTATTCTTTGATATATAGGTACGAAAAGTGATTAAGTCGAAATTATGCCGCCTATGAGTAACGTGGTATATTGCAAATTCTTTGTAAGAAAATTAAGTATCAAAAGTACTTCAAAAATCATCACATGACTTATGATAAAGTAAATACACCTAATTAATACTTTAATCTCTGTTTAGATCATGTGCTTTATGGAACATGTAGAAATAAGTTGCAAAAAAAAGATTAACCCTTTATCAGATAATGACGATGAAAACAATAATTAGTTTAATGCGATAAGGAAAGTTATGTTTATATATTGGCATTTCCTGCAATAATTTAATATCTGTAAACATCTTGCCAATAACTGTAAAAAGGTATGTTATGAGTTGTATTACACATGTATTATATAAAAAGTAAAAACCCACGGGTCATCACCTCATCGCAATTAACAGTGAAGGAAAATTACTTTGGCTGTAGACACCAATCCTTTGTCGGTCGGATCATCGTCGTAGGGTTAGTTATGCAGGCTGTACCAGGTACACCCTCTATATCTAACGTGTCTGCTTTTACGTGACTAATTTCTTTTTTAAGCAAGTGTCGCATTGTCAGCAATGTGACACTTGCTTAAATCACTGAAAGGGTATAACTCTAGCATGCAGTTACAAAAAATATTTTTTGAAAAAATCCTTCCTTGGAAACACCAACTTTAAAATTTATGCATGTTACTTTTTATGGATTTCCTCACGGAGAGATTAATTCCAAAATAAAAAAAAAATTGTTTAACTTTACACATTCCACCTGCTTTTATGCGAACCGGAGGTGATAATGCCTGGAAATTTAAACCGTCATAACTTTTAAACGGATAGTTTTTTTAATGCCTATTGTAACTGCATGTTAGAGGGGTTTAAGCTTAAGCAAGTGTCGCATTGTTAGATACGTTCTGTATAATTATTGGGTGAACTTGAGTACTTAGTTGTTACTTACTTAATGATTTTGCATCCATATTTTTGTAGTTGCCATTCATAGTACTGTAAGGAAAAGGGTTATCACCTGGAAAAGAAAGACTATATTTTAATACATGCATCAACTGCGTAATGCGTTAAATATTTAACCAATTAACAACTGGTCTAAGTATTTAACAATTAGTCTGAATATTTATTACAACAGTCACAATCAAGTAAACAAAACCTAATAATAGTTTTTAATTCACATCATCAATTAAATTGCAGTCACAATAAGTGCGTGATTGGATAGATAGATACATATACTCTTTATTGTACACAAAGTAATAGGTTATAATATTTTACATATATTTACTTAGTGATTATATCGAAATTACACGCCCTCACAACACAAATGTCATTGAATCTTAATACAATTTTTTTAGAGTTAGCTTGGGGTATCTTTTTGTAATTATATAAATTGACTGAAGCAATTTCTATACATGTATTAAATCTGTAGATGTGGTGCTTCTGTACATTAAAAAGTTTTCCAAATAACATTGTGGGGGTGTTAAAGGATAACTAACAGGAGCTATTTCTGAATTTGATTTTCCGATTGTGCACGCAGCACGAATACGTGCAACACAAGCTGGAAACCTTTTATGCACCAAAATTGTATGTGATTCGGTGTAACATTTGGTTTTTGCTCCATTACAGTCGGTTCACTCTATGCATAGCAATAAAAATTTAAAGAAAGTGTTCAAGAAAAACAGCACAATTAGCAATACTTTTGACCAATATTATGTAGTTACCCTTTTAACTATTTTTTCAAATTTAATACTAACGAATGCATGTAAGTAAATGTTTGTTCCAAATTATAGTGTTAAATTGTCATTTATTTTATAAAATTCTAGAATTATACATTTTTGAAAGCGTACGGAGTCAAAGTGTTGTTCGAACGCTTTCAAATACAATCACACAAATACAATTTTAATCAATCTCTGCTCGATAGATGGCGTTGTAGACATTTTCAGAACTTTGATGTTAATGCATACATATATGTATTACCTTTATTGGTGTATGTTTTTATCTCTGCAATCATAAAAATATATATTTTCGGTGTTTTTAGATTGATTGAACGTAAAGTTCAATCGTCCGGCTTAAAAGACGATGTCACTAATCGAACTTAGGGCCGGCCTAAATATGGCGTAGCGCATTGAGTGTTCTAAACATGCATATATTAGGAAACGATGCATACATGGGAGGCAATACTGTGCTTTTCTGAAGTAATTTTAGGCGGAAACTCGCCATAATTCCGTGAGGAACACGAGCCATCAAAATAAGTTTATATTCTATGGTACCATGTAACATTTATTCATTTGAGTATCGTATATAGTCACACACACACATTTAGGAGAAAATCCAAAGGCGCCTATCAGTTAAAGCAAAGGTTCGTGCTCTCCTCTTCTGTAAATTGGAGTCGGAGTCATCAGAACAGTAGAAATGTAAAGGTAATTTAGTATTTATAATATTTATACTCATATTTATATATTCTTGTATGTATGGATTTAAGTATATATTAATTTATTTGCCTTTTTTCTTATTTCACTAATTCTTATACTTTTTAATGCACCTACTTCATTCATTTCTACATCACCCTAAGGTAGACTGGCAGAGAATGCCTTTGGCATTAAGTCCGCCTCTGTACACATTGTGCATAAAGTTGAAAACTCCATACTCCGCTAATATGTAGAGAAACATTGTCTCAACTAGAAAAATTGCCAGGCTTGGAGATGAATTACTTCACCACCTTCCATTAGGAGGTGGTTCACGTTTTATTAAGCTGTAATATGTAGTATACTAACATTCATACGAAGTAAGTAAGGGCATAGCTAGTTAAATATAAATTTTCAGTTACAATCTTTTAAACTTTCACGTTCCATGATATATAATTATGTAAACAGGAACTAATGAGGTCACGTAATAGGTATTACATACCTTTGAATTGTTTGACGTTTCAACCAGGTTGTTCTGGCCGTCGTCACAGCCTGACTTTAGGCAGACAATTTAAGGGCATATAGTACCTATATATGTAGTTACTGTGGTGAAAAATAATAACAAAAGACAGCTGTGTTCGTTGCCGTAGGAGAATTGGGTTCACGTATTCTGTCTGTAAAGTTCTTTTAACTTATGCTTATAATGGTTTAATGAACGTAAACACTAAACATGTTCCGTTTGGACGTTCTTCCAATTTCTCTTCTTTCATGTTGTGGTAATTGAATTTCACGTACTATTGACGAAAATCCTTATGTAAGTTAGATTTTATAGACTAATAATACTCGTACGTTCTTATTCTAGATCTCCTAATCTGATGACTTATACATATAAACCTACAAATTCTTACAGTTAAAATTAATATAATTTTTACTTTTTACGTACCGGGCGTAACGGGAGTAGCAGAACCCGACTCATCTCCTCTAAGGGGACCTCCAACTCTTGGCGATTGTTTATCGCTATTGGAATCCTGAAAATAAAACGAACAGACTATAGAAATAGAGCACAAACCCGATACTCTGCATATGCGTGAGTGTAAATTCATATCTCTGTAAGTCGGTGGACAAAAAAGTGGCGAGCATGAACATCGAAAGCCGTATGAAATCGGATTAATAACTTCATTAGCCGCTTGTTTCTCTCGATCGACACCACCCTATATTTCACTATAATCCCATTACATGTGCCACGTTCCTCTGCAACAAATTTCGGCCTTCGTGTAAAAAATGTTTTGTTTGGGTCTACCAATGAACTTCACTGTATTGCTCAAAGGGGAATCCATTAAAATTTCATAGACTTTTTTACAAACTTCATGTTTTGTTTAGATGTAACAGTAACCTCCCTAATTGGTAGGTTATGTTTTGCTATTTTACATAGTTAGGTATAATAAAAATAAGCTCGTTATTTCCATTTTCACACTATAGGAAATATAGTAAAATATGTGTTTGAAGAGTTAACAGACATAATGGATTTGGATTGCTGGCTTTCGAAATAGGCCAGTGACAGTCAAGGAAAACTGTTTGCATGGGTTTCGTCATAGACGACCGTGAAAAGGCTAATATTTTTGTTCTAAACATTTTAAACAGAGAACGTCGATAAGGCAGCCAAATCGTTTACTTTTTAAATCCCGACACAAAAGGAAGGGATGTTATAAGTTTAACGTGTGTATCTGTGTGTCTGTCTGTAGCATCATGGGTCTAGACTTCGATCGAATGTTCTATCATTTTAGGAATTCTATTCAGCGTTTGAACGTCAGTTCCTTTCGAGCGTTTGATCGTGGTGGAATATGGATAACTTCTACTGGTCTGATCGATTTGAAATTTAGTATACTGTGACTTCAGTGATATTACAATGATGGTATGATGCTGCAACATCATCTGGAATCAGTAGGATACTCAATTCCGCACCAACTTATAGCAGAGGTATCGTGTTTGAGCTCATTGCAATAGTCTTAATTATTAATTTAATCGTAACTTTCTTGGGTTTTGTTTTGGTTTCGGTATATAAAATGTTTACTTGTTTGAGTCTTAGATACATATTTAGGTAGGCTCTCACAAATCATATATTTTTTATAATATTAGTAAGAATTCGGTATTATTTTAGCCACATCATCATCCTACCTACCTAACGGTCCTATTTGCATAGGTCAAAATTCAGATTTTGAGGGGTTATTTCTAACAATGAGCTCAGAATGCAAACTAGATAGACCTAGTATTTTCTTTTTAAATACAAACTACATTAGGAATATTCCTGTGTCGTGCGGGGGCTTCACAAAACTTTAAACAACGGATACAAAGAACACCCAGACTCGGGACAACTATTTATGGATAACACAATTTTTTGTCGCGTGTGGGATTTGAACCCACAACACTTGGTGCGGCGTAGTGGCTTGTCGACCACGACACAAACCATAGCGCTATCCCTGTAGTCAAGTCAGTATTGTTAGCGTATGCTATTATGCATTCTGTGGCATAAGTCGTAAAACTGTGTATTAAACAAGAAGAACTTTTAACAGTGAAACATTTGTAAAATTGACTACCCTATTCTAAAATTCGCAGTCATAAAGTTCACATTGCAATGCAATATTCAATTTGTTTTTCTCCCAAGATACGCTTGAAGTCTTGAATTTTACTTAGAACCTTAGTATTTACTGATATTCGGTTTTACTCGTGAAATCAAAAAGTGTCAGATTGGGCTAATCTTCAGGAAATTAAGTGCGAGACTGAAAAATTAAGTTTGAACTATTTTAAATTGTGCTATTATTAGAAAGTGATAATATACGTAATATATTATATCCCATCCAGTAGTTGCACGTTACGATGGTGTTAGGAAAGAACACTCCTTCCTACAAGTCTTTATATCTTCTATCTTTTATAAGAGGATTACACCATACTGTGGACATCCTATGGTTAAGACGAATAGTCTTGATTCATATTTTTATCATTTATTTTGTATTATTATTAACTGCAATTAGTTATGATACTTATATAATTAATAAGTATGTGTATAATTGTTATTTGTTAATTAAAAGAGCTGTTTATATTGGGAGAAATTATAACAATAATATTACCTACATCAAAACACAAAAGTATATATAAAATAGAAGACACGTCGGGATTCTCAATTCATATCGACATTAATATTTTATCAGATAATTAATCTCAACATAGCAAGAAGATTAAAATTCTATTAATAGCGATTGTCACATACACATTCGATTGAGCATGTTTCATAACCTTAACAGTGCATGTAAGGGAAACAAAAAGTAGAGATCGAATTTTCATTAGGCGAGGCGTTGGGGCGGCACGGTGTGTCCGCACTCGGTATTAACAGGCAGCGGGTGTTGTGGGCCGCGAGGGGCGCGGGAAGAGGCACGTGGGGGTGGCTGGCGGCTGGCTGGACTCAAAAGGTTTACAGTTGGCTGCGCGAGAGTGACCCGCCTCACAAACACGGCCCGTGCTCGCCGCCCGACGCTATGGAGCTGTACCCACGGTTTACAAAGCTTTTATAATTCTATTTTTTTGTTGTAGGTATTATCATTTTTATAGGCGGCTTCCATTAATAGATTCGCTTTAAACTTTGTAGCTGTTTTTGAAAGATTGCTATTCAACAAATATTTAATAGCAGGGACCTATGACAAATAAATTGATTGCAAGCAATGACGAAATGACTGACAATGAGCCCTAGATTTAAGGGCCATCACGGGAACTTTAAATATAGAACTTTTATTTAGCGCCCCTTACTGTGAAACTTACTATGAAATATTTTATATTAAAAGTATTTTTCAGGATAAATTAAAGCGCATAGCTTAAATGTTTTTTGGAATTTTATTATTATATAATATATTATTATCACCTGCTTGATGTTTTATCAACGAAAATTAACTAAGCATACTTTTTTATTCCCCATTGTATCTTTTGGTTAATCTTATTACACGATTTATTTTGTTTATGTACGTATAAGTATAACATAATTATAGTTTCCATCTACCTACATTAACTAAATATAAATATTGTGAGAAATTTATAATAAAAACAATGCGAGTGGTTTAACGGGATCCTCCGACCGCACACATTTTTCAGTAGCGAAATTCTTTACGCTTCCATATAATAGAATAATGTATAGTTTACTACAACTTTAATTCGTGGGGAGCCATGCCTCAACACGTATGGGCCGGCTCGACCGGAATGATACCACGACCTCACAGAAAACCGGCAGTGAAGCAATGCCTCTTCCCCTACTCCTACCTTAAAAGCCGGCAACGCACTTGTGCCTCTTGAGCAGCAGGTGCCCCTGGGCGGCAGTAGTCATTTACCATCAGGTCACCCATCTGCTCGTTTGCCACCTATACCATAAAATAAAACTAAGACACGCTAACATGCTTCGATGTCGAACTGAAATAAAAAGTAAAAGACCATCGTTACTAAGCCCATAGAGAGAGAGATTGAGGCATAATGCATTTTCCTTACGAACGTACTTACGTAAATACCAGTCAACTCTTACCACAAGCCGCGTTAAGTAATTTCGTTTAAAAAATAAAATCTTCGTATCATACTTAATTTTGACGTATGCGATATTATTCTAATGATCTAAAACCCAAAATATTTTCGTGATGGTGTATCCATACTTTGCTGTCGCAGAAATCATTACAACCCATTGCGTCCATATATACGAATTCGTTGTTTAAACTACGGACGGCGCTTAAAATAAATTTACTTTGAATACAGGCCAAAATGCCCTAGCAAATATAGTATATCATAATCTTTTTATAACATAACAACAATATATTACATGAACATATTATTATCATAGCGGTAATATGCTTGTACTATTCTTTCAAAATCACTTAGGTAAATAAAAAAGTATGTCAACTTAAAAAAAAACTAATCTCTTCATTAGGACACTCGTTAGAGAGCGCTTAACGATCTCCGGCCTCCATGAGCGCAGACCTAAGAGCAGCGGGTTCGGCAGATAGGCAGGTCTGGAACGGTGGCGTGACGCATCCCACGCATGCAACTCTATGTAGGAGGGGGAAAAGCCACACTATGTGGGGGTTTCCAAACGTAACAAAAAAAAAAGTTTCAGCTCCGGCCAGCTCATTCCGGAACCTACTCCTAATATAAGCAATTTAGACGTTTAAGGTATTTTTATGTCCAGTATAGTAAATTGGTAAAAAATGTAAGATCACTAGAATCATGTGTATATATGCCACAAATGCATTATTCTCTTCATAAACATTGCAAAATGAGCTGATGTAAAAAAGTTAGGTTGTTCGATAAAAAATCGAAATAATAATCATTAATTATACTGAAATCCTTACAGTATAAAAGAAACAAATCACGATACGGTGTGGTTTAGTAATTAATTTTCTATGTCGTAGTGTTATTAGATTATTGCGATAAGTAATCGTAAATTAATTAAGTGACGTCGTTCTGATTCTACACTTTACCTTATATGAAATTTGTCAACATTTTGTTGTTATAATTATGTATCCGCTGATAAGGGCAAAGTAGCTTAAATGTTGTATCATATTTTATGTATATTAATTAGCACCTGAGCACTTGAGTTTGGGGAATAATTAATAATGTAACTATAGAATTCCAACTTGTTGAGTTGAAGTAAAAGTATCTACGGTCTTTATTACTGGTTTTATGTACTTCCTATTACCATACTATCTATAGTCAAGAGAGACAGTTTACCCGCAGCACCGCTATTAGTTGGACCAAAAGTAAAGTAAGTCCGAATAATATTTGTGGCCTCGTGGTCTTTTTGGAACCCCTTTCCTTTTACGAAAAATACGGGAGGGATACGAGCTTACTATGTTGTTATGTATTTTTTAGTTTTAGTTTTTGCACGAGTAATATAACAAAATAAATTATAGTACGCTATGTTACGGTATTTTCGACCTATACTACAAAAATAATGTATTTTTTAAAGTCCTTGACGTATTTTAATATGTTATTTGAGTTTGGCTGCTGATAGTATATCTTCTAAACTGTTGATATTTCTAAATAAATAAGTATTATGTTGAAATGGCCAATCCATTTTAATGATAACATATTTTTAGTTTATTTATTATACAAGTAATTCACAAATCATTAAATCTTGGCCACTAAGTTTTTCCTTTAAAACAACATTATTTTTCCTTCCTCCTAGAGAGATAAGTCACACCCAGACACAAAACAACTGATCGTGCTAATCACACAATTATTCGTTCTAGTGGGAATCAAACCCACAACCTTTGTCTCAGTAGTTAGGATCACTAACCACTAGAACAACAAGCCCATCAATCATTCTTATGTCTCACACTTATTGTGATTCAAGACAAGTGTTTAAAACTTTACCAATTTTAGACTATCACAAAATTACATTATTTAAAAAATATAAATTAGTAACAGTAATCTGAGTGTATAGGTAAGCTGGTATCTAAACAATAAAATAATTACGCTATGCTTCGATCAACAATTCTGGATGGAAGACGCTATGAATCGGTTTAGCGCTACACGTTCTTATGGGGAACGTGCATAAACTATAGGTATGTATTGGTTTGTCAATTATTTATAAGGACATTTGCGGTAACCATAGAATGATATTTTTTATTTTATTTTACTCGATTCAAAGCCCTGACTTAAGATATATTTTGTAAAAAAATACAGTTACTAACATAAACAAGTGCAAAATCTACGGAAAGCAACATTTGAAAACAAATCGTCATGAACTTTATATCAACAGATTAAAGTAAGGGATTTTATTCTAATCATGATGGATTAACGAGGGTTCATTTTATGTCTGTGATTTACTGATAAGCAATAAATCAACCGGGTAACAATATATTTACACAACTATTTTAAAGATTTTTGTTAATTAAAAGCAGAAAAATCCAAGAAGTCTGTTTGTGGGAAATTCCAATAAAACATTACCCTAAACGAAATTTCATTTATAAATTACAAATGAAAGGGGCTTCGCCACTTTGTAAAAACTTAGATCATTTCATACATTAGTGTTTCGAGTGAACGTTGAACTTTATTTGACTTCGATAGCTAGTGGGGTTAATAGATACGTTAGTTTAAAGATTACTCAACAGTCGCATAGAACAACATAGAATGAAAATAATAATGGCTTCTCCACCGATTTTAATCAAATTCTTCATCGTCCCTTATTATTACATAATCAAAATATACATCCAAAAACGTGGTTGATGCATTTATATTACTTCGGGATCGTGCCCAACCTGAATACCACAAATAAAATAATATTAGGTCTTTACCTATGAAATTACCGTTTTATTTGAATAAAATTAAACGACTTTTTAAATATTTTTTTATGTCTATTAATCAAAGTTATCACCCATGCAATGCATGCATCTTTGCCAACGCAGTGGCAGCTTATTGATGCCCATTTTGAAGAAATCAGCTGGACGGGAGGCAACAAATTCTTCAAAGGCATTTGGTACTGCCTCTCGGGTATTGAAGTTTTTTCCCGCCAACAAGGTATGCAAATTCTGGAAAAACTAGAAGGTCTGGTAAGTACGGCGGATGATGAAGAGCCTCCAACTCAAGCTCTTGCAACTTGAAGACCATCTGCTGTGCAGTATGAGGTCGCACGTTGTCGTGCAGGAGCAGGGGAGACGAACGATTGACCAAAAGCTGGTTGGAGATGTGCGAGCTTCTCCATCATTGTGTTCAGTTCTTCACAGTACACATCTGCAGTGATGTTCATCCCGTTTGGTGAGAAACTGTGATGAATTACACCGGCGCTAGACCACCAAACAGTGACCTTAGTAGTAAGTAAGCGAAGTTTCCATTTAGGGCATTGTTTAGGTGCTAAACCAGGATTCAACCAACTTGCTGAGCGCGAAACTTGCGATTGTCAAATAGAATTTGTCGAAGGTCACAATGCGGTTCGAAATTCCTTCGTACGTGTGTCTGTTAAGCAGTGCAAGGCACGTCTCGACTCGTACTTCACACTGGCGACCATTGAGTTCATGGGGCAATTGAATTTGACGAAAATGGCCCAATATTGTTTTGATGCTAACGTCGAAAGCTGCTGCTAATTCAGCCAGAAAATGAGTATCATGAGCTTCCACAATCGCTTTTAATTCATCATTGTCGACCAAAGTTTTCGGACGCCCACGAGGTTCATTTTTCAAGTCGAAATTTCCAGACCGGAAGCGGGCAAAACAATAACAGGCGGTGCGTTGGTTTGTAGTGTTAGCTCCGTAAACATCATTGATGTTGCATGCCGCTTGTGCCGCGTTGCTGCCACGATGGTACTCATATTCCATAATTTCTCGAATTTTTAACGTATCCATGATGACGAAAAAGATTCAAATGCGGTGAAAACATAACATTGATTAATAAACAAATGACTTTTTTGAAAAAAGAAATCCTTGTTTTTAAAATAAAAGTAATTTGAAATTAGAATTCTTAGCTAAAAAATATATATTTTGATTTAAAATAGCCAGTACTGCAGAACGGCAATTTCATAGGTAAAGACCAATTAGTTACTTACGTCCAATATCAACAAGCAGATTGATAGTAGACAGACTTGACATTAACCAGCGAGCGACTGACTTTTTTAAATAAAAACCGACTTACCAATATAAAAACAGTGGCTCTCAAATAACATATACTATTATAAGTATTATAACGGATATCGATCCATCGATTGTACCTCGTTTTTTTAGCGAAAAGAAGAAATATTGCACTTAGTGTTTTTATTTTATCGTTTTTATCTTGCTATCGTTTATTAATAATATGTTTTATTAATTGGCCTACAAAAGTGAATGTATCTCTAATGCACAGATATAATTATATTTTATTGTTTATAGTCAATTATGAAATATGATAAAAAATACTTTTCCACTAGCTACTGCTTCATGTCTTATAGTAAACCGCATAAGGTGACTAATATAAAATATAAAATTTATCATTAAAGGTATAATTTTAGTGAATCTCCTTTCATTTGATGGACAATCGGTATTGTCAGGGTTAAAACGACTAAAACTGCACTGTTACGCCGACATGAAATCTATTACAGGCGGTTTATCTATGATGCAGCGATTGTCCATTAACACCAGGATACCATTTCTTGCGACCATCGTTCGGGTCCAAACTGTAAACCTGATTGATTGGAAACCCCAATGGGGATAGTGTCTGTTAGATGCCACGAGGAAGAAAACCTCAATAGAAAAATATTCAGGCGTGTTTTTGCTATATCTGGATCATTAGACGGCATGCTTTTGGTAATTTTTTCATTAGTAACTCGAATCGCGAATTATGAGGAAAGAAATTTTTTTAATATATACATAGGCTACACTGAAAGTTCCTGTTCCTTGAGCTCCTGGCTGCTCATAAATGTTGGAATTTCGAATGTTATATTTTTTTTAACATAAGAAACTCAATCAATGGTTAAAAAAAATCGTCGCGAAATAGTGTGTCAATTGTTTTTTATCATCAGTTGAAGTTCGTCGTCCGTAGCAAAAATTGAATTAACGCGAAAAGATTTTAGGGCGATGATTTTTTATGATTTAAAAAGTTCACTGACTCCCTAAGACTGCACTGCTTGTCTTCAAAATGCTTTTGGGAGGGAAGCACCTCATTTGAGCACCGTAAGGCGTTGGTACGCAGAATTCAATCGGGGCCGTGTTTCTCTCCATGATGAAATTCGTGAATTGAAATGAAATTTTTATCGTGGGAGAGCCATGCTTCGCAGGTATGGCCGGCTTGACCGGAGTGATACCACGGTATCACAGAAAACCGGCAGTGAAGCAATGATTGCATTGCTTTTTGCCGAGTGAGTGAGGTTACCGGAGGCCCTAACCCTTTCTTCCCCTCTCCCTCTTCCACCCTTCCCTAACTCCCACCTTAAAGGCCGGCAAAGCATTTGTGACTTTTGAGTTGCAGGTGCGTGCCCATGGGCGGCGGTAGTCATTTACCATCAGGTGACCCGCATGCTCGTTTACCGCCAATACCAAAAAAAAAGGTCGGCCCTCAACTGCGATCACTGAGAAAAATGTGGCCACTGTCAGAGGCAACTAATGAAAGAAAACCGGCGCATCACCTATGAGGAGATTCAAGGATATTTGTGGTTTGGTATGAGCCAAATTCAAAACATCTTACATAAATATTTAAAAGTTAGAAAACTGTGTTGCCGCTGGATTTTTCATGAACTCACCCCAGAACAAAAACGGACTCGTGTTGATTGGTGTAAAATGTAGTTAAAGTACGATCACGGACGTTCAAATGCTGTGTATGACATTGTAACAGGAAACGAAACATGAATATATTTTTATACGCCGGAAAGAAAGCAACGGTCATATGTATGGGTGTTCGAAGGAGACAGCAAACCAACAAAATTGAGGCAGGCGAGAAACGTAGGCAAAAAAATGATGGCGTTTATTCTCCCGAACGAGTCTTGTCTGTACGATCCCACTTGAAGAACAAAAGACAGCTAATGCTGAGTGGTACACCACCATTTGTTTGCCCAATGTCTCTGAAAAGTTGGGGAAAAACGACCAAGAAGTCGCACCCTATTGCACCATGACAAAGCTTCGGCGCACACCGCGAACAAGACAAAGTCATTTTTGGCTTCTGAAAAGGAAGAGCTAGTGACCCATCCCGCACATAGTCCAGACCTGGCACCATGCGATTTCTTAATTTTCCCAAAAATTCAAGATTTGATGAAAGGTATGAAATTTATGGGGCCGGAAGCGGCCGTGACAGCGTGTTTTTCACGTGCTGGTTCAACCATGCAAAAATCAAAACCAAAAACATGCCCTTAGACCAATGGTCCTAATGTTTTCAAAAATGGTTCGACCGAATTAAAAAGTGTTTAAAATGTAATGGACAATACTTCGAAAAGCTGTAAATATATTACTTTACATGTAATATCTATATATATAACTGGTTGAAGATGTGGAGAATAAAGCTAAATGAGACTAAGTCAATAAATGTCACTTTCACAAAAAGAAGCGATACATGTCCTCCGGTCGTTTTAAATAATATCCAACTCCCGCAAGCGGAACATGTAGAGTATCTTGGGCTGCATCTAGATAGACGTCTTCCATGGAAAAAACACATTTTCACCAAACGAAAGCAACTTGGGCTAAGACTTAGAGGTCTCTATTGGATCATTGGCGAACAACCGCAACTCAACTTAGAAAATAAAATATTGTTGTACAAAACCATTATTAAGCCCATTTGGACCTATGGTATCCAGTTATGGGGGACAGCATCACATTCTAATATAGAAATCATTCAGAGGTATCAAAATAAGCTTTTGCGAATTATAGCGAATGCTCCATGGTATATTCCAAATGAAGCTCTACATCATGACCCTAAGATTCCCACGATGAAGACAGAAATAGAAAACTCTATCCAATCATACAAGGAAAGAATACTTCATCACCCTTACATCCTGGCAAACTGCCTTATGGATGAGTGTATAGAATTCCGCAGACTCAAGCACAAGATACCACAAGACTTGATACCCAACTAGCAAGCTGCTATTGATTCATGGATGTGTCACAGGACGCATACCATACAAGACAAATATCCGCCACAACAATTACTGAATGTCTTTTGATAAAAAGAAAGATTGTAAGACAAAAAAAGGGACAAAAAAAAGACAAAACTTTCAATGTAGGTAGGTACATATATACCTAATACGTGGGGTATGTATTAGGTATTTATCTTTTAATTTGAAGAGGAAAAATATGTCATTGGAAGTGATAAAATACATGTGGAAAAATGTATTCTGGTAAAAATGTTTATATAATACTAAAACAATAAAAGCGATAAATTGGTTAATCTGTTCAGCAAAAGTGCTTACAAGATAAGCCATTGCTTATGACAATATTGACAATAAATATAGTTGACATTATTATTGAATTCAGTTACAAAGTATGTCATAAATTGATTACTAGCTGCGAAATTAAAGCACATAATTAAATGCAATTAAGTTAAAAAATCTTAACTTAAAGTCCAGTGTTTATTTTTAATACATTTAAAGCGATGCTAAAAAGAGTTTTGCAACAGAAAATCGAAAGTTTCTTCTTTAAAATTACATGGTGAACCTGAACCTACTTTGTATCTCCAAGAACATTAAAACCAGCCACGATAGAAGCTTCGAAGGATTGGTCCTGTGGACAAGCGAGCTATTCGAACCGTTTAAGTATTTACGAAAGCCATTAGATGTCCCTTAGTTACAAGATGATAGTGATAGCAATTGTTTCACTACCAGATAAAATTCTTCTCGCAACGCGCTCTAAAACATTTGATATTTACAAAATGATTCTATTAGCGCCGCTAGTCAGTTATCAGTCTTATCACGTATCACACTACAAATACATGCATTTTGTTATTTTTAACGATTACTCATTTATGACAGCCATAACGAGGTTTTCCCTTAAAAGAGAAGCCGCTTGGAAGTACACGTATCTACCACATATTTATGCTTCTAATGTACCCAAGGCCAGCAAACCTTATGTGTCAAGCAACCTAGAGAAATGATATTCACAAGAGACGATCCGACCATCTTTTCTTCGTTTCGAACGACCATCAGTCTTTTTCTATTCGGAGGTAAAAGCAGGAGTATATATTTATTTCTAGTGCTTCTGTCACCACACCACGCACAGGAATAGAAAAAATAACAGGCCAAGTATTAGTCAGGTTCGCACACGAAGGGTTCCGTACTATCGTATAAGATTTAACAAAAACGCCGAATGAAATCACGTTTCTTGTATCCCCTTTCATTCTTTTTTATTATTCGTTGTTATAGTGGCAACAGACATAAATACTTTGTGAAAATTTCAACTGTCTACCTATTACGGTACATGCGATACAGGCCGCTGGAACAGACAGACAGATGGAAAGCGGAGTCTTAGTAACAGGGTTTCGTTGGCATGCTTTGGGTATGGAACCATAAAAATAACATATACACAAATATATTAATTTCTACAATTTACTATAGGTACTACTACTACTACGTACTATATATTGACCACTAGGAACACGGGAACTAGGAAACACCTGTAAATTCTCCGGAGAAATTGCGATTTCTATATGAAAGCTCTACTTGAATAGCTACGAGTAGTCTGTGCTACTGTGTGTATCAAGCAGTAGGTATCTAGTAACTTTGCTAAGTCACTTAATTTAAAAAAAAAAAACTGAATACTAAACAAATTTAATGACATTATTTTGTATACCAAAATATAATATTAATCAATCTGCGACTGTCATTAAGATTTTATCATTACATAATATCAATATGATTGATTAATTAGTTTAGCTTATCAACGTTTTAGGTACTTAATATAATCCAAAGAGACTAAATGATTAATATTGACTTAATATTTTAAATAAATCACTACGTTGTTAAACCAAAAACACGATTAACGCGTACTTTAGTGTTACAACGATAATGTCCATGGAGATTTTAAATTGATTTGTATTTTTGTTAACATTTCTATATTAAATACAAAGTAATTTAAAAAGGCAAAATGTGTACCTTCTATTCGCCCCTTACTATTAGGTAATACTATTAGTTATTACTGTATAATTACGTAGTGTATCTACTTGCGCCTTGGTTTAAAATTTATTGACTCTGCACCTCCAAGGTGAATGAAAATGTTGAAGTCATTAAACCCAAGCGCGGGTACACTACAATTTTCTTTGAATAGCAACATTCAATAATTGTACTTTTCACCTACACAATTGTGCATTTAACCTATAATGCCGTCACCATAAGGCCAGCTGACTGCGAACAGTACATTATTACGGACTAGCAACCCGCCCCGGCTTCGCACGGGTACAAATTATACACCTAAACCTTGCTCATGAATCACTCTGTCTATTAGTGAAAACCGCTTAAAAATCCGTTCAGTAGTTTTTCAGTTTATCGCGAACAGACAGACAGACGCGGCGGGGGACTTTGTTTTATAATTTGTAGTGATGATATGTAGTGAAGATTTTTAAAATATGATTTTTTTTCATCATTAGCTCAGCTACATGATATGATGATGATTCTAAACGCAAAAACCTCATAAAGTAATGAAAAGTAAACAAAAACATCCCTACATCAGATCCTGACTTCCTTGACATGGGACCACCCTTAAGGTACCTTATCTAACAAAAAAGAATAATCAAAATCGGTTCGGCCCGCCAGCCGCTCTGCCCCCGCTTTTAAATCTCTGATATCTTCTAAGATATTAATTTTAATAATATGCTGTAAAGGGCAATTTTGATCTACATGAAATGCACAACGTATCTAATGTATTTAATTGGATAAGCAATAATACTGTATTGTTTAAAATAGTTTGATAAATAATCCATAATTTTTTTGTAATATGTAAAAGATAAAAATGGTTACTGTGGGGTTATCCTTAGGAGATAAACATATACCATCGTGGACTTTTTTATTGATCTTTTTAAGATATGTAAATCCGTAGTACATTAAATTGATCTATCTCGTAAGGTTTAGCCAGCGTTTGCAATGTAAGCGCACAAAAATATGTTTGTTACGACATGACATTACAAATCTTTGAATTTCTCGACTTTTCTCTACAATAATATGCATGTATACTACATATAAACCTTCCTCTTGAATCACTCTGTCCATTGGTGAAAACCGCATGAAAATCCGTTCAGTAGTTTTTCCGTTTATCGTGAACAGACAGACAGACAGACAGACGCGGCGGGGGACTTTGTTTTATAACATGTAGTGATATTACTTCTTTGGTATTAGTAAGAGTTTGTTTAACATAAAACTAATGTTGCTGCTTATATTAACACTGACTCTATTTTTTAACGAAGGCTCGTCAAGGCTTCGGTAGTCTGACTACCAATCCAAAATATTACCTACCCTATAAAATCAGTACGAAATTCTAGCCCTTCCAGATCCTAGTTCTCCCTTTCAGGTTTTTGTGTCTCAAATATATTAGTTATCGTAGTTTACCCTCAACTTGAGAGATTAAATTATGAAAAAGAAGGTTCCAATTGCTAAAAGTGTAGAACTAAATTGCTCTGTTTTCCATTAACTTTTTCGGGTGTGCTTATAGGGCAAGCGTATCTACAGATTTAAGAACTAAAATATGGCGCGGTAACTGATGCTTGAGTGTTTTGTAACACAATTTCATTTCTGGACTGTTTTCATGTGTAATGCATGCATTTACTTACACTTCTCTCAAGATTGGCTGCGTAGTTTACATATTTAGGAGGCCGTTTTCTCGCCGCACGCGCAGCTGTGGCAGTCAGGCGATTCCCGGAGATGGGACCAGGCTGTGACATCGTGCGCCGTCGTTCTGGCACATCCAAAGTGGAGCCGGTGCCAACAGAGTCATTTTGTACCTAAAAAAAAACATTATTTTGATATATTGTTATGGGATTTGCATTTGATACTATATCGTACTCCGATATAGAAAAAAATTAATATGCCAAAACAAAACATAAGATGCAATTCATGGATCTGTGAAGGATTTTTTCATGATTTTATCACACTACGTAACACGCAACCCTTTTGACCTTCCGATAATTCATGCGATGTCCATCAGCAAAAAAATCTTTCAAAGTAATAGTTTTTTTTTTATATTATAGGGGGCAAACGAGCAGACGGGTCACCTAATGGTAAGTGACTACCGTAGCCCATGGACACCTGCAACTCAAGAGTCACAAGTGCGTTGCCGGCCTTTGAGATAGGAGTATACTCTTTTCTTGAAGGTTTTAAGGTCGTATCGTCGTATTGTATAGTTGTATGGATGTGTAAATTTGCAATAAGCTCTAGTCAATATTTAATACAGTTTAATTACTGTCAACTCTGACGCCCTTCACTTGAAATGTCTTTAAGCTATAGAAGTCTGTTTAATCTTTTAATAAACTTCGAACTGAGCTTTGAAATGAGGCTTTAACATTAAATGTTAATTTAAGACTTTGGCAAGTACTAGTTAACTTAAACAAAAAATCCACTTATAGTCCAGTCAAGGAGGGAGGTGTCGAGTGCGTGAGCAGGTGCTTAAGCAATTCCTTCACAAACTTGTTCTAGGTGTTTAGTGAGTAAATATACCAAAAGTCCTGACGTCTACATGATGAGGACTTTTGGTATGTTCACACCCTAAGCATCCTGAAGAAGTTTCTGAAGGAATCGCTTAGGGACCTGCTCACGTACTCTCACCTCCTTTCAGGCGATTGTTTGACTGGCCTATTATATAAATCCATTATTAAATATATTATTTTATACAACTATCAAATTGGCGCCAAAAAAAAAATTAAACAAATGACAATCATAGGCATAAACTAAATTGTCATTTTGTTACATACCAATATAATAATTACCTAACGCAATCAGATACTTTTTCTTATATTTTTGTAAATTTAATTATATTATATGTGCAATAACTAATCGATAGTTAATATAGGTATTTATGTAACAAATTTTACATAATTATTATATTGTAACAATGGCAATTTTTACTCTGCACAAATTCTTAAATAAATAGCTACTCAAGCTACGCAGCAATACAGTGCAAAATTCTGATTTGGCAGAACAGGGATATTTTTTATACATTTGCAATAGCAAAATCGAAGGATTTGCTATGGCAAATGTTAAAAGACACGATTGAAAGAAGTGTTTATGTCTTTTTTACGGTATGTTCAAAAGTTCGGTGATGGCTTAATGATGCCGATGTTGTAATCTGTTACACTACCTGATATGAGTACTGAAAAGAACATTGAAAAGTCTAATTAATTCTATTGATCTTTCAAGGAATTAGGAACTTCATGAAGGATCAAAACTGACGCAAAATGCATGCCAATGTGGCTATATATATAGTTCATTTAATCGAACCTATACGCTTTAAGAATATTTTACCTATACCAGCAATAGCCGGGGAATAATCCTAAATAATCATTCTATTAATACGTGAAGAGAATTCTTTGTTGTTTTTAAGAAAATTTCGCGAACGTAGTAATGTGAATTTTGGAATATTTACAGTTTATATGTCGAAGATGTGCAGAAAGCTAAAATTTTCAAACAATTTGTCTTACAACTTTAAAAAGTACGTGAAAACGGCATAATGAAATTACACGCGTCCAGTATATGTGATTACCTGTCATGATAAGTAAGTCTATACAATCACAGCTCAAGTTATACTGGCCAATGAATAAACCATGGTCGAAATTCAACCACCATGCGCTTTCTAGTAATATTAACTGCTCAACTGACCATCATGAAAAACTGGTTACACGATGTCAGGGATACAGACCAGAACATATAGTACTTTTTATCCAAAAAAAAACAGTTCTCGAGGCAAAACCTTAATATATTGATGAAATCTACATTAACGCCAGCGAAGCCGCAGGCAAAGCTAGTTTTAGCATATATCAGGTACCATAATAGTGTCTCTAATAATTAATTGATACACATATCAGCAGTTATCTATGAGTACATGCGTCAATCGGTAGGAGACGCAGCCATGTCATTATAACGTGCAAAATTTTAAATAAGTTTTAAGTGATTGGGTAGAGAACATGTCAAAACCTTGTCTGATAAATGTGAAGAATTGTTATGATAATCATATTTTTGATAATATGAAAAATGCAATTCAGATTAAATGCGTTTTTGTGCTTTGCGTTTCTGGCACTATGCGCAATAGAAATAGATCTTCTATTTTGCATATACTTATGTATGAATATAGTATACACAATTATGCATACAGTGGCGGTCATATAATTAAAAACGCTTAAGTGCATTATTTCTTACACATACGTTTTATTATTTTGTGCCATTTCAAAATGTTTTCATACTATCGATACATTCGTTTACACACGTGACTTATGAAAAAATTAACGGATAAATTTTATATTTTATACATTTTATACCTTATACTGATTATAACATGATTATTAACTACCTGGCCACTTAATTAAGAACGCTGGACAGCTCTTTTTTTATTGTAATTTAAATATCGAACACTGTGTCTATATCACTTCTAGTCTCTTCTAATATAATATTGGTGCCATTTAGTTGATATATTGGAAACGATATTTTTCGGAAAATAACAATGGGAAAAAATAAAACTTGCGACAAATTTACTAAGGAAGTCATGATAAAACTTCGTGAGAAGAATTGGTAGTATATAAAAACTTTTTAACATTTTAACAAAAAATTAAACCGATGACTTTTCATCGGTTTAATTTTTAGGGTTCCGTACTTCGAAAGGAAAAAACGGAACCCTTATAGGATCACTTTGTTGTCCGTCCATCCGTGGGTCTGTTTGTTTGTCAAGACGATTTTTCTCAGGAACGCGTGGAGGTATCAAGCTGGAATTTATATCAAATACTCAAGTTTACTGTCGCTTAGAGCTGTGAAAAAATCAAACTTCTAAGCCGACGCAATCAAAAGATACAGCCGTTTATGTTGCAAATTTCCGTAAATTTTCGACACTCGCAAGTGAATCAAAACCTACAGGGTACTTCCCGTGAACTCAGAATCTTGAAATTTGGTACGAAGCAACGTATTATAGCAAAGTAAAAGGAAAAATTGCGAAAACCGTATACTTTTAGTTACATTATATAATAAAAATATTTTACGGAACCCTCGGTGCGCGAGTCCGACTCGCACTTAGCCGGTTTTTTGTTAAAATGTTAAAAAAGCTTTTTTCTCAAGTAGTCCTTTCTCTTTAGAAAAAGTTCATTTCTCTTTACAACGAACTGAAAAGTGAATCATAAACTTGTTCGCCTAACTAAACTCCTACAGAAATGTAAATACCTACTTAAATAATTTTAAGTCGGCGCTAAACATACAAAGAAGCAATTTAATTATTAAGTAAAGTGATGGCAGCAGTGACGCGACGCGTCTATTTCCCGAAGTGTTTTCGAATTTCATTTTCAATATTGGGTTGAAATATTCATTTGAAATTGAAATGGGACCAAATGTTGCCCCATCCAATAAAAAAATAATTATCGAAATCGGACTACCCTGTAAAAAGTCGTCGGTTAAATAAGATAGCTGATCATTTGCATTATTCGAAAACTATGTTTTGCCGTGCTGTGAAGCATTTTAATACGTATGAAATGATTTCTTCTTTCTTCGCGCGTCTAAACAGAGAAAGAGCCGCTCTGTTTATTTCCATCATCGCCGCGCAGCGATGATAGAAACAAACAGAGTGTCCTAATGGAAAACGATACGTGCGACGACCTTACAGCGTGGTGGTGGTAATGTAAAAATTTGGGAGTGCTTTTCTGGTCACGAAGTCCTATTAAGATGTAACTTGGATCAACTACAATACAAGAATGTTTTGGAAACAACTATGTTACCTTATGCTACAGAGGTACTTCCGGTAATTTTGATATTTCAGCACGACAATGATCCCAAACATACGACACACTCAGTAAAGAAATTTCTCGAAACACAATCTGTTTCTATCTTAGACTGGACAGCTAACAGCCCAGCTCTAAATCCTACAGAATTTCTTTTGGTGTTAAGTCAAGAAAAGGTTATCAAATCGACAATGCGGCAAGTTTTATGATGTTGTTTTAGAAGAATGGAATTTCGGTTAAAAAAATGTAAGATGTTAGTAGAAGGGATGCCTCGACTTTATTCCTGATTCCTTTCGTTTTGAAAACGTGAATATTTTATAATACAATATAATAATTTCAAAGAAAAATACAAAAATATATTACATGATGCGTTTAAACATTTCTGTATCATTCTTAATTTTCACCACCGGTGTATAAAATTATTTTCTAAAATATTGGCAACATTAAGGTCACGACAATATGGTATTTGGTAACTAGAAAAAAATCCGTTTTTATTGTATCCCGGGAGTTTTATTCATAGGTTAGTTGCAGGGCTACATGAACAACAGGAGCCTAAGACGGTTTACTGTATGGTTGCAATTATGACATACATAAATACTATTTCAACATTGGCCCTGTAGGTAATGAGCTGTGCGGGTTGCCACACGTCCCAAAAAATACGACACGTTTTAATTGTGGTAATTACTGAGGTTTTCTACCTGTTTGACCCGATACTTACAGAAAAATATACAGTCCAATGGATTAAACAGAAACGAAAGTGTGAATAGAAATAAAGTTGTTGGTTTAATTTCTTAGATAATTGATAATACTTTAAGAGCTATGTGAAATGGAATTTTGATTTTATTATCCACAATTCTATGTTTCGTAGATTTGATAAGAAAATTCGTCCTCTATTCGTCCTGGTTGAACTAGAATTTACCTATCGTTTTGAAAAAAAAAACACATTATGTGTCTACCAGATATTTTCACGATGCGACTACCTACTCACATGACATTATATTTTAATTCTGGTTAATTCATGCATTCTTCTATAGGGGTAAATATATTCAAAAGCGAAATTTAACACAAAATCTTTTATGATTTTTAACGTGGTGAATCTTAATGAGATGCAAAAATGCATAATAATATGGCCGAATTAATTTACAACTAATTGAGCAATCAAGTCAAAGTAATGTTGTCTGGTACTTGTTTTACTGTTAAGTATTATATTTGAAATAAATACTAATAATAATACATTTATGTTTTATTGGCCTCAGATATAATTTACAAGTAAGATCCTACACTATTCTGTTATGAGAGTTACAAAAAATACTGATACAGGTTCCCAAACTAGGCTGGAGCCTATATTTTAGGAAGCAGTTCACTCGGTGGTGATGTGATATCATTGTTATTGTCAGTTTAATTTATTAATGTTTTAGTTTTTTTTTGGCTCAATGAATAGAGAAAGATTCCTTAAAAAAAATATTAGTGTTGATTCTTAAATAAAAAATACTCACCCCTGGATCTATTGGTGATTTATCCGCTGGTTCATCCTCACCAAACTTTTGCAACGATGTTTCTGAGTGGAATTTCTTATCGCCCAGTTTATTTCTATTTATTATTTCATCTAAAACTTCATTCCTGGTTGCCGCTGCGTCCGTCATTTTGTCTCACAGTTATTTATCTCAAAGTTTTATTTAAATAAAAATGTTCCTATAAACTGTGACTAAGACATGTTTGTTTGTACACTTTGATTGTACCATTTGATTATAAATGAGTTATAAAAAAAATGTGATCGTTTTGCGTTATCTATTCGATAAATATCGTTAATACGTTGTGATATTATTTATAATCAGTGACGTTGACGGGTTGTGCTTGCTTCCTACTCGTTAGGTTTCAAATAAATTAATCATGAATATTGATAAATTCTTCTTTATTTATTGGTTCCTTTACTACTGGTACGGTGATAGAGACAATAACCTTTATCTGTAGTATTCTATCGCTCTATTAATAGAGTTTTTGATAGAAATGCAAAAATGCATGTGAGTGCAGTTTTTAATAGGTACATACATAATTAAAGTGAAAATAACCAAGCCAGTTATTCTCATATTGTTAAATGTAATTAAAACTCATTACGGAACAAACACCTTTGTTCACCGGGGTCTGCATTTAAACTGAACGGAGTTTTTGTACAGATGACGTGATTACTTTAAAACTACATGCTAAGCTTTGCTAAGTAAGCAGAAAATAAGCTTAAATATCTATAGTTATTGCCTTCATTGGGTGTTAATGTTTTATGTCACGCTTTTGTGCCTACTTTGTCACTTTGATAACCTCCACTATAATTCTTTACTATCATATATAAATACAGGTGATCGTAACGATAACACCAGCGAAGGATGCGGTTGAAGATTATTTACAAATATTATAGTTCAAATTTATAACAACTTGCACCTAGTTTATTTATGATTTGTTAGATTTGTGTTATAGGTGTGAAAGAGAAAGGGAGTAAAAGAATTTATGCCAAGAGTGATTTCTGAGAAGTTAACTTTACTACCACCTTATTTTTTTCTTACCGCATCAGATATAATTGCAAACTTAACATTAATTTTGCTTAACATTTCTTTACCCTTAGTGACACTTTTTTTTCTGGTTCCACTATGGAAGCATAAGCGTCCATGAGAGTATGTATGTATAACTGATTTATTTTACTTACTCACGTAGCATAGCTATGTAATAGGGAGCAACTGGGCACTTTGGGAATAAAAATTGAGAAAATTTGGAGGATATTGAAAGGAAAAGGTAGGTAAAAGGGGACAACAAGGGAAGGAACGAATGGATATTGCTTATACAGATGGATTGAGGAGCGTAAGCAATAATAGCTCTAGTCGCATACCTGTAACTCAAACTGGTTGTTGCCGGAAAGTCCTAGCCCTCTTTAATAACCAATTACCTATGTAATTGATTATTAAAGAGGGCTCGGACTTTACAGGACTAATAACTGATTTTGGGGATTATAATGATTACTAGCAGCGCCCCGCGGTTTCACCCTCGTAAGTCCCGATCCCGTGGGAATATCGGGATAAAAAGTAGCCTATGCGTTAATCCAGGTCTCCAGCTATCTACATACCAAGTTTCATCGCAAACGGTTCAGTGGTTTTTGAAAGAGTAACAAACATCCATCCATCCATTCACCTATCCATCCATCCATCCAAACTTTCACATTTATAAATATTAGTGGAATTACTATTGATAATCATTGTTCACTGTGACCTCAAAATCGTTTTGGAAAAAAAATTGTGCTCTGTATCAATAACCGTATCGATAAAAAATTTAGTTTCATAAATTTAGTGTTTTTTTTTATAAACTTAAATTTTATGTCGTTTGCGAAAAATAAATGAGTTCTCGTAGTATCATCACTCAATTCTCGTACAACAGTCACTACGTTTTAGCGCATCAAAGCGTTTAATTTATCAAAGCTGAAAAAATCACGCTATTTAAAAATAGCCAACTTTTTATGTCACGGTGTATAATCCCCAAAATCAGTTATTTATTTTATTGCATTGAAAATAATTATCGTTAAATCAACATAACGAAATAATTAGAATATCTTCTTTTCTCTGCATCACCCATTGGTTGACTGGTAGAGAATGCCTTAGGCATTAAGTCCGCAATGTACCAAATGTGCATAAAGTTTAAAAAAAAAATATATATATTTTATACGGGCATTAACGCGATCACGAAATAGGTATTACTCTGAATTGTCTGACGTTAGGACCAGGTTGCGGTTTAAGTCAGCCTATGACCACGGCCAGTGCAATCTGGTCGAAATTTCAGGAAATTCAGAGGTATATAATACCTTTTTAACATAATTATATCATGGAACGCGAAAGTTTAAAAGTTAGTATAATTAGAGTAATTAAAAAACTTTGCCTTTCTTGAAGTCTGTTGACAATGATGCTAATCAATGATACGAAATAGATCTAATGAATGATTTGACATGATAACCTACATGAAAAGCAATAACAAATAATGATTCACTTGAGGTTAACACCCGACTTGTTCAAGGGAGTCTCGATATTTTTTAATTTACAGACCTATATTTAAATGACTTCTATAACAGCTATCTCAAATAAATGTATGGAATAACGACTGGCTGAAGAAAAGGCAGACAATAAAAGCACCTAGGCCTCTCTTTGTGTCTTTGCTACTTCTTCCTCTTGCATAAAGATCTCGAGTGGAATGACTCACGGCCTTTTTGGCTACTGTGTTGCTCTGCGTGGTATCGAATATATATTCGAGAAACGCCTATGAGGACAACGGGTTTCTCGCTCCTGAAATCTTTAGGTGTAAAAAGCAAAGGTCACAAACATGGGATTATTTCGCGAAACATACTGCTTATGCGTTTTTATTGTTTATTTTACTTTAAGTTTCATATCTTTGAATGTTTTCATGTTTATGTTATTTTTATTATAAAATATGACGCACTTATAAAGACATAAACAAACTCATAAATACTTTTCACTCTTATATAACAGTATTAAAACTGCATCACAATATTCACTTGCCGAACTGAAGGTTAGGCAGCTATGTAAGTATTCTGAACTGTAAGGTCTTATAATTAAGGGTTTTATTTGAACAATCATTGTTATTAAACATCCCTCCACCTCTCCGCTGGTGTTAGTGGATACTTCTTCGTAGCCGCGAACCTTCCCTCCAGACAATCTGTCTGACGTGGGAGACGTGGTTGGTTTCAGCCAGATCAGCTCTGGGACAATCACTTTGTCTAGCTCTCGTCGATTTTGATTCACACAAAAAACGCCTGAAGCAAAGCCGTGTAATGTTCTGATAATATACAATAGAAAACAAAGATATTATCACAGTATTATTTTGTCAATTATTTCATAAAAAGAAAATTGCGAAGGATGTAGTTATAAAAGCTTAATAATTTTTAACAAAAAAACATAAACCGACTTCAACGAAACTGATTGTGAAAAATAGCACTTAAAAATTAAAAATAATTACGTATTTTTGTTTCTGCGACTTACAATTAATCTAGTTTTTCCACTCAATGTATTCCGTATGACCTTATGCCTTTACCACAGAGGTCTACACTCTTCTAACACCTACTTATCTCAACACATATGGGAAGATTGGGTCCAATCGTACAGTTTTCACCTTTAAAAAATTCTACTATTTTAATAGACTTAAAACGAAAGTGAAACTTATGCATGATAGTGTGATATGTTAGGTGTATTATATTTTAAAAAGATACGCGTATGATTCGACGTATTAACCATTAAAAAATAGGAACTTGTACGAATCCACCCCCAGTACAGGGTACGTACGAAACGTATGGTACGTTGCTATAGCATAGGGTACATTGGTAGAGACTATTTAAAAACAATAATATATTTCAATTACCTTTGTTTATCCATCAAAACATCAAATGAGCATATTTGGGAATAAACAAAGATTAAAGAACAAATAGTTAAAAAAATTATGAAGTTTAGTTAAGGTTTAAACGTCATGACTATGATTTTATGAAATACTAGCAGCCTCCTCGGTTTCACCCGCGTAAGTCCCGATCCCGTGGGAATATCGGGATAAAAAGTAGCCTATGCGTTAATCCAGGTTTCCAGCTATCTACATACCAAGTTTCATCGCAATCGGTTCAGTGGTTTTTGCGTGAAAGAGTAACAAACATCCATCTATACATCCATCCAAACTTTCTCATTTATAATATTAGTGGGATTAATCACCTGACTAGAAAAGTATAATTATTGGATTATTTTCCATCAAAACATTTTTTTGATTCTTTTATCTTTCAAATCATGTAAATATATTATTGAAAATCAATCTACAACAAGTACGACTTCAAAGTATGCTAAAAAATACCTACCAACCTCCTAAACAAACATGAACCGTCTGCTTGATAGCTGATGTTTTAACTGACATGGCAAGCCGCTCAACATAAGGTTCTCCACACACGGTAAATCATCACATACTACTCAATAGCTTTTTTAAACGGCTAGTGTACGAATGTTACCCCCGTGCGAAGGGTGTCAATCTTCTCCTACCTATGACTAGCCAACAAATATGAATATTTATTTAAAGTTTCCTTAAACCTAAATTTAATATATTTTAGACTGTTTTAAAGACAATACAATCATTAGGAAAATATAATGTAGGTATCTACTTACGATTATATTTATTGTTTGGAGTCGGTGTTAGCCAACGAAATACGACAATATAGACCTATATATACGACCTTAAACCTTAGTATCTACAAATAAACTTTAATACGACAATTTTCTGTGACAATATCCAGCGACCCTGATAAGATAATGTAGCAATACCTAAGTTTCAACCATTTTCGATTCACGAATCCGTTTGTGAAATATTAAATTTTAACGTGCTAATTTTTATTACAGTCAAGTGCCCCGTCCCCTCACCCTCCTCTTCCAGCTAAGGGGTTGGATTTGGATTTGAGATTTTTTTTTACGAAAATAGTAAATTGTTATGAGTCGTGGTTCGTGATTAGATCAATACACCAATTTCTTTGTGCACACAATTTATTTCAATAATTCGCAATTAACAACAATTTTCACTGATACTCGCTTGTACTGTTCACTATTCTTCGCACTTGTTCACGCACTATGTTGTACTAATAAATAAATAAATAGTCGACAAACATACAAAATGTAGGTACTTGGAGCACTAAAAGGAATATTTTGTACAAATTCCCTTAACAATAAGTTAGAGACTAAGTAGATAAGAACTAAGCTATTGGTTGTGTAAAACACCAAACTAGCAAAAAGTGGTCTTATAAAAGTCATATTAGTCTTAATTTTATCTTGTAACCGCACTATTTTGTGCTCCAGATCATAAAAGTGGCCAATATGAGATACAAATTATACCATAAGTCGGTAACATTGCAAGGTGAGTTTCAAAGATTTAGTTATTATATTTTCGTAACATTGCATGAGCAGGGACATGGTATGATATAATACTTGCATAAAATGTGCTGCAAGTGAAATATTAATACGAAGTTAAGTTTCTGTCAATGGTTCTGTGGGTTTTCCGTAAATTTTCAATGCCCCGCCATATAATGGTAATTTAATGTTTTTCATAATATTTGAAGACTTTGTCCTACTGTACATTTTCTTTTATAGCAACTTTGCACTGCAATAAGACTCGTGTGATGTTTACTTGTGTCTATACTTAATGATGCCATTATGTAAATTGTGATTCCTCAAAAGAAAATAAAAGCCATACTTTTAAAAATACATTATTTATTTTCAAAATTCACATTCGTCGGGTGGGGAATGGTTCGTACCTCCACGAATATTAGTATTATTTTAAAAAATTACTTAGAACAGCTACCAATAATACGTTTGAGACAAAATTTGAATCAGAATTATCACCAGAAGAAATCAATAAATCTACGGAAACACTAGATTTCAAATCGCTTCCCTGATTTGTGGGGTTGCTCTTGCGCAAACAATTCCTCAATCACATCTTTTTTTCCTTTTCTTTTCTTCTTTTTTGCTTCTTCGTCGTAAAAATGTACCACTAACGTCATTGCTAGAGATATACTGCATTTTTTTGTATTTTTATTATAAAAGCTTCACTTGAGCGTTTAAGTTGCTTCCACTTTTTTAAGTCTAATTTCTTAGAACCAGAATTTTAATAAAATGTCAATTCTGTCAACAAAATAAATTTTGGAGCTTAAACCACATAAATGACGAATTTTTATCAAAATCAATGCTCCTATAACCGTCAACTGTTCTTGGCTTGTAGGATTTTCAGCAAAATTTGCATTAATCTTATCGTCTTCAAAACCAATAGTCTTGTAATAGTCGTATAAACGCACTTTATTAGAGCCGCGCTAGTCTTAGAGCGTTATAATGCTTGAGTATTTAGGTTAGAGTACAAGTCATATCGATAGCTGATATAGATATATTTCTTGGTGTGGTCTTGTAGTGTAAAGGTCGTATAATTAAGTATTGTAAACGTTTTTTACGAGATCATTGCTCTGAATCTTAATAAGGTATTGTAAAGTGCGCTCACAAGAAAGATGACATTGACAAAAGCTATTATACGATATATTTAATATCTAAAGCATTATAAGCTGCGGTAGTCAAGACTATGTTATTTGGGCAGTCATTATTTTTACATTTAAAAAAAGTCATAACAATCCTAATAATAATTAATTATTCCTAAATTAATAGCAATGTTTACCTTACGTTCGAATAACGCATGTGAGTCGGTGAGGCACCTCGTTTTTCGACGTTAAACCGTGAACTCAATAAATATGTTGATAGTATCAAACAGCAAGCCCCCTTTTAAGACCACATATTAAGACGGGCCCCTACGGAACCCTACATTGCCCGTGGCCTTACACGCATTTGGAAAGTTTTTTTTATTGGACAGAAAAAATACTTACTTTATTATAATACTTGATTCCGTTATTTATTTGTCATAGAATCTTGTAAAAAAATCATAAATATTCAGTTTTAAAAGTAATTATAAGTATTTTTCGCACTGTTGTCTTAAGAATATTGACTAACAATCAAAAGTGATTCGCACTATTCATCCGAAACGACCACTAAGCCGCTTTGAATTGTTAGTTTACTTCTTACTACTAGCTTACGTACCTACATTATATTTATAATGTAGGCTAAATAATCGATACTGAGGCCAAAACAATTTTTTTTTTATTTTTGTCTGTCTATATCTTAGCCTCGCACGATGGCGAAACTACCTCAAATGAAACTCACCATGATTTGAGTTCATAGTACGAGGCAGGACACTAGATGTTTTTATCTCGAAATTCAGCACGGTTTCCGTGAGACGAATATCGAACAATAATAATGTGTCAATGTGTTCACTTGACAGCTTGTCAGTGGCATATGATCCTTTCACACAGCCACCACGCTAGTATACTAACTTTATAACCACAACATAATTAACATAATTGTACCAGAAATCAGTAGTTCCCAAAAAATACATATAATTTACATTCAAACCAAAATATTTTGTTATGTTTGGTGATGAAATTGGTAAGGGTATGGATCTCTTAATGCTAAATTCAAATGTTTATTTAGCAATTATTGCATGCCTAACTTATCTTATAATGATATATATAGTGGAAAAGATGTTAAATTCTATTAGTATTCAATAAAAATACTTCTCTTATATTAATTATTTGTAAGATGGGAAATGTAAACAAGAATAAATTTATAAAATCAACTGTCAATAGAATTGGGAAGATATCTATTTAAAATAAATTATTTCATAGTCTACATTAAATTAAATCTTATAAGAAAATTTGAAAAAAAATTTGATACTTTATTATTTTCGTTACTTAGTTTTTTATTTTGTTAATGGAAATCCAAATATTAAAAGAAAATTATTTAACTCTGACATCAAAATTGTTTTGTTACTACTAGTATACTAACGTCACTAAATTTATGGTTGTACAGATTTCTATAAACGCATCGTTTTGACATTTAATAAAGAGTAACTGATTTGACTTGACAGTCAGATATCGTATTGTAATGTTTTCCTCTTAGTTAAGGGTTGTTACAGGAGGAGAAAATCATTAGACATAATTTGAATATTATGATGCCCAATTGACATGCCAAATTAATGGTCCTTATTATAATACACGTTACACTAACAAGTTTGTTAATAACAATGCTTTTTTGACCAAAAGACCTTTATAATGACTACCATTATTATCTTTCAGTTTAATAGAAGAGACGGATAGCTGAATCACTATCATTTTATTTTACAATGACAACTGTTCAATCTTTGCTCATTAATTGGTGGGTAAGCATAAATTTATGCGACACCGCCTTTTTTCCTGATACCGACGTTAATGTGAATGTGTCGGAGACTTGTCTTCTGACGCCGCGCGTGTGTGGTTCGAACTATTCCATCTCGCTAAAATGGTGGCTTGTGAACGTTTCACGAGGACAATTCGCCTTTTACTATCTTCTCAACCGTGTTGAGTGCTATAAACTGTTATTTGGAGCATCAAACACCTTGTATAGTGCCGAATAGTGGATTTCTTAACCTACACGCCGTGCGTGCTCTCCTGAGCAGCTGATCTTCGCAAGCGAAGGTGAATGGTTAAAGGTTGGTGTCTTTTTGCTTATCTGCTATTGTGAGCATTGATTGTTTATACTCCAAACCTACACTTTTTCTATACAAACTAAAATACAGTCCACTTATTTTTACTTCTTAAACCCAGCGACATCTATTGATTAAAAACTGCACAACAACCAAGAAGAATATTGCTTTTATTGTGCATGTTGACAATTATTGTAACGCACTTATCCTTATAGCACGTTACGGAAAAAAATGTGAGCGCAACGAAAAATGTTGACCGCGAGTTGATTTATTTCATTTATGCCATCTGTGGATGCTGCGTGACATTACTGTTATATACTAATTATCCATAAATTTGTTCGGGCAACTTTCCCAGATGGCGTAATTTTAATTTCGAGTTATTACAATATTTTGAGACAATTTATTTAAACTATTAAATATATTTATATATAGCGTAAGGGACTTCGGGAACTTCGTTGCAACCGGGTGTCCTAAAGATACCTCACGCGTTTTTAGTTACTTTTCATTATTCATATTTTCATAGCTTAATTTTATCTTTATAAATCTGTTATTTGCTTCACTACATAATATATATTGTAAAACTATCTTGTGATTTAAAAAAGGGGCCGTGAGTTTATCTGATTTTTTCTCACAAGGCTCATATATTTGGAAACGGGCGGTTATATCTATTTATCGACGAGTGATCTTAACTACTTGCAACAGGGTATTATTTATTGTTGTAATCATTTTACTGTCGACAAAGTAACCTATTACTGCGGTGCCAATGTGATTGATCTATAATAAAAAATTTAAAGAATTGAAAATTAAATTGAATACTTATATTTATATAATTTGACTGTCATTGACTTTGTCCTTATTTAATTGGACTGACTATGAGAAGATTTTTATTTCGTCAGCATTTTATGAAAAACCACCCAGTTCTTAAACTGGATGGTTTTTTCATAAAATGCTTCTATTCATAATAAAATCCATTAAAAAATAACAAACATAATCAAAAGTAGATGCAATTTAATTAGTTAATAGCTTTACTTCAAAAAACAAAAAAATATTTACTCTATAAACCAGGACAGTTTAATTAAAATATATATATATATATATAGACCCTATAGAACTTATTTAGGGACATTTATCCTGTAATTATCATGATAGTTACAAGGCTGCGTATATTATTAAAGAATTACTCGTTCATAAGTTTGCTCAGCACTTGTTTGAGTTCAAGAGTGAACTGAGAGACTGGCAGGGCTAATTCTTGAACTGATGTTTTGTCTCCTAGTAAGTAGTCCGAAGGTACTACGAACTGTGACTTTTTGTCGCTCGCAGCACGTAGTGACTTTAAATATGCAGGCATTGGCAGACTCGGATGTTTTTCCAGCCAAGTATGGAAGGCTTTCGTGGATCTGAAATAGTCAAAATAATTTTAGCATCCAGTTGATAGGGATGAAGTACTAGTATGACTGAATTTTAATGGCTGATACCTAAATATATAAGTTCGATTCAAAACGATTAAGTTTTAATTATATTACTGTATACTAAATTAGAAATAACTGAGATTTGATGGAGATCGCAACGGTTTTAAGTACATTATAAGTCAGGAAAGGAATACTTAATAAGAAATAGAAAGGAATAATTTTAAATCGGGGGAGAGCCATGCTTCGGCACGTATGGGCCGGCTCGACCGGAGCGATACCACAGCCTCACAGAAAACCGGCAGTGAAGCAATAATTGCATTGCTTTTCGCCGAGTAAGTGAGGTTTACCGGAGGCCCTAACCCTTCCCTCCCCCTCTTCCCCCTTCCTCTACTCCTATCTTAAAGGCCAGCAACGCACTTGTGCTCTTGAGTTGCAGGTGCCCATGGGCGGCGGTATGTCACTTACCAGGTGACCCGTCTGTTCGTTTGCCCCTACAATATAAAAAATATACATGCTTATAAGTTAATTGGTTCCAGTTTTTCCCATATTAATGTGATAAACAATACATGAAATAATGCCTTTCAAAGGGCCAAGTAGCGCAGAGAATATATTAGCAGAATGAGTTGAGATAAAGTATTCCAACGCCAAGGTTATTAAGATTTTTAGGTAAATTTTAAAAATATGCATACAATTTAAGTAGTAATAGGGTCGTACTAATAATACAAACAGGTGGAAACTGCTACATTAACATTAGAATAATGATTAAATTGAAATAGACTTTCAACTTTATCTCAGTTTTCTTTGCAATACTTAGCTTATAATCAATCAATTTGATTTGATGTTAAACTTGTTTATACACTATTCTACTGCTGGACATCGGACTTCTCTATGAGAGGATAAGAGCCTAGGGTACCTTGCTGAATTAGGTAAGCAACGTAAGACTTCTGTTATGGGAATATTCTATTATAAACAATTATATATTAAAAGGTACTTCACTAATCAAGTCAGTCATGTAATTAAGTTCTGAAGAATTTGATTCATGTTCAATTCAATTGCTCAAAACTTACGTGAGATGTTCTATGTCTTGCCACACACACGACATGCTCTTCAAGTCCTCTGGTATTTGCACACAATCCCACAATTGCTTAGTATTATTCCTAGGAGGGACGTGTTTCTTCCTCTGTGGAAGGCTCGTCCCGAACGCCATTGTATGTGCGGGGCTCGTCTCCGCATCGATATCAAAAGCTAATTGTCGCTTAAGAGCATTAGGACATGAAGCCTGTATTGAAACATTAAATTTATAAGATAGTATTTATAACGTTTCTCATCAATTTAGTTTACAATAACGGTAAAGGTGCAGTCATATTTTAAAGGCTTTATATGTAATTAATAAATAATTAGTTGCGGTACCAGAAAAATTAAAGATTAAAAAATAAATCTTTGAAAAATGCTTGTCACACAAGTGCACCTTTCCAAGTATAATTAGCAATTTTTTTTAATGGATTTTTCCAGGCATTCCATCAACACTCTTAATATTTATTATACTACTAGCTGCGCCCCGCGGTTTCATCCGCGTAAGTCCCGATTCCGTAGGAATGTCGGGATAAAAAGTAGCCTATATGTTAATCCAGGTCTCCAGCTATCTACATACCAAGTTTCATCGCAATCGGTTTAGTAGTTTTTGCGTGAAAGAGTAACAAACATCCATCCATCCATACTCACAAACTTTCACGTTAATAATATTAGTAGGATCTGTTGCTTAAAACTTCAAGTAGAAACAGTTTGCTGTATTTGCCTACAGTAAAGATTTTTCAAGATCAACTGCCTGCTTGCAATACGTATTTATATATATTGGTATTTTTTATTTAAAAGAATATCCTGGATATATTACCTTTTTCGTCATTGTAAAGTCAGCAATGCTCTTGAGTACACAAGGAAGGATTTTTGGATGGAGCATCAGGCCACGAGAGGCGTGCTCATCAAACCAAACCTGAAAGATAAACGATAATATTTCAATGCTCAAAGGTATTAAATACAATAAAGTTAAAAAAAAGCAACTTTAAGAGGAACTATACATAAGATCTGAGACTACGGTGTGGACAATAACACAGTTAAATTCCGCTGTAGAAGGAGTATAGAGAGATGAAGTTTGAAATTAAATAAATCATAAACAGTAAATAAGGGAACATGTTAAGATTGAATATAAGGAGGTACTTCAAAACAACTCTAGAAAACCATTTAAAAGAAACGAAGTATAGAGAACAGTATAGAAGTAGTAATGAAAAAACAACAAACAGTAAATTTATTTTAATAATAATTCATTTACAGAATGCTACTCAATAAAAATAATTACTAATTTTAATTTACAGGTACGTTACTAGAAATGCAGGTAATATTAGAAAGCTATGACGTTGAGATGTGGGAGAGCCATGCTTCGGCACATCTGGGCCGGCTCGACTCCGCTCGATACCACGGCCTCACAGAAAACCGGCAGTGAAACAATGATTGCATTGCTTTCCGCCGCCTGAGTGAGGTTACCCTCCGGTAAGGAAGGAAGGGTTAGGGCCTCCGCCCTAACCCTTCCCTCTCCCCTATTCCCGTACTTCCCCTCTCCTCCCTCTCCTCCCCTCTAATCCCCCTCTCCCGTCTTCCAGCTCTTCCTCACTCCCCCTCTTCCCCTATTCCCACCTTAAAGGGCGTTAACGCACCTGTGACTCTTTGAGTCACGGGTGCCCATAGGCGGCGTCATTTACCCTTTACCATCAGGTGACCCGTCTGCTCGTTTGCCCCCTATACCTTAAAAAAAAACGTGATGCAGCAGTTGGCCCTTGTATAAACCTCCATTTTAGGTAAATTAATATGAGAGCATAGAAATTAATTATAATATCTATGTGGTATATTAAATGTAATAATTGTGGTAAGCCAAGAAAGAAGAAAAAATTCAGAGATAATTTATTTTTGGAAGGTACCTAAATATTGAAATCCATTATTACAGAAATTATAGGCGTTAAAATGAGGAATCACCTGAAATAGAGCTTCAATATCTTCAGGTCTTTTGATTTCACTCTTAAATTCCACGTTACCCAAACTGACCCACCAGTCAAAAAATTCTTTGGCTATCTAGAAGGGAAAAAATGACATACGTAAGAACGTGTGAATTTGTTGGAAGTCTGATCATTGAATCATACTACCGCAAAAACTAACTAACTAAAAGAAACGAGAATTTCGCGGTAGTTCTGGTTTTTTTATGTAACGCCCACTACCGATTCTTCCTAAAGAAAGCACTAGCTACTTCACAGGGACTAGTAAACAGCCGAGCCAAGTCTTTGTGATAATTAAATATAAAAAAAAATATAAGAAAGGAAACAAAATGCCAAAATGCTTGTTTGAAACCTTAATACGCCCAAATCATCTTTCTCACCTTCTTTGTCAAAAGCTCCGCTCTCTTGCTGAATTCATCGGAAGCAGAAACTTCAAATGTCTTTTGCTTGTAATGGGAATCCCATTTGATCATATCAGTTTCGGATTCATTGCAGTATAACATTTCGAAATGTGGGTTTTCTCTCTGTTTCACAAATGTATATCTATAAAATATAATTACACAAATTTAAAGTGGTAGAAGTCAACAACTATCCTAATATGATGACAGAACGATCAGAATGTTCTGTCATAAAGCAATTTATTACATTTTATTCACTCGATACTCCTAATTCATATCTAATTACATTTTTTGTGCTCCCCAATTCTTTTGCGTTACAAGAAAATATCTTGTATTATAGGTATAATTACAACTTACACTATTAATAAATGTAGGTACACTCTAAATAACATCCAGAATATTTAAACATCCGTGCAAATCTGTAATGTGTATATAATATAGTATAATGTGTCGTGTAATGACTAAAAAGTATAAAAGCTATCTAAAAACAACATTGTTTTTCGATTAATGACGAAAAAATAACGTGGTTTAATTACTTGGGCATCATGCTTAAAAGCACATCTAAATCGTCTCCAGACGTAGCCGACGACTCCGGTGTAGCTGTAGAAACAACATAAGACTTCTCACTCTTGAGTTTGCCAGTCACGGTTTTTGATAAAGTCTTTGAGATACACCTTGAGAAAGATTTGGACATTAACTTTGAAAGAGATTTGGATACATTTATTGATTTCGAAGACGCTGTGGCTTTCATTTTAGAAGTTTTCTTTTTGTCAGTGCTGGGTACAACAGAAAGGACGGACGAAGTACTCCAAACTTCTGACTCTTCTTCAACTCGTTCTTCCTCTGATAGTTGATAGTCGCTCATTGAATAATCGGGTCGCACTTCGACCTGAAAATATTAATAGAATTTTTTGACTACGTAGTCAGATCTATCTTAGTCCCATTCCATCCCGTCACACTCTTGTGGGCAATTGGGTCAATATATTGTGTTCTATTACAACAGCAAATAACTATGCAAAAGTTTGGGGTTAGTATTAAATTTCTCTAGAGAAGTTGAGAGAAAAAATAACCTAGGGGTGCATTCATACAGAGAATGTGATCTCTGAAGACTCTTATCACCTAATATCTTATGCTTTAGAGAGGGATTCTTTATAACTAGGGGCTTCTTTCTATATTTTACTGTATTTTCAGAGAAGGTACACCACAAATGTTTTCTATCTAGATATTAGGAGCGTATGAAATCTGCTGACAAAACCCTTTCTACTTTGAGCCGAACAAACCTGCTATCCACTAATAAGGCTCGCACCAAATATTAACGTCCTACCATGTCGAACTTTAAACGTGATAGTAATTGTAGTGTTGTATGCTATTGTTTTTAAAATCCCTGAAGTGCGCGTATATAGGGCGCGCCCGCTTCAGGGACCATTTGGTGCTGGTTATTCATTGGCAAGCCGTGTAGGGTTGAATTCAAGTGCCAGTGAAGTGTTTTACTTTACATATTCCTACATGCTGAATGTCTTATAATTTTTGATGTTAATTTAGTTGATATACTCCCTAACTTTAGTCTTAAGTTGGAACATTACCTCAAAGGAAAACTTACCAGTTAAGATAACTACCAAAAATACAAATAAATGTATACACCATTCATACGAGACATCTCACGTCGGGACAGGTAGGCAGAGACAATAGCCTGCCACAGGCTTCTATATTTACTTTTCTCTATTGCCATAGAACTTTTCATAAAAACCCACTGGTTTCGGTTACTTCTGACCTGCCCTTTCTTCAGAATGTCAAGCGTTTGATCAGGGTATCAACTGGTACGTATCACTAACGTTACACAAATCAATTATCATTATTATTGCATAAAATGTTTAAATGTTGTTTGATTGATTACATTGCAGTTTTTGGCTGTATGTGGTATTTATTGATTTTTTTTCAGTAAGATGTTCTGTTTACTTATTGTGATATCACTTTTAACCAAAACAATGTAAAATTAAAAAAGTGAATGTGTACTTATGTACGCACGTAAGAAGTTATACTTCTTTGGTGTAATAATAAATAAGTGTACGCGGAGGAAACGGCCGCCCACGTTGTCCTGGAGTGCAAGGGAGTGCCCACACAACGGGCAAGTGTCCTCGCAGGAGCGAGGTCGCTCCTAGAAGCCTGTGAACGCCCCAGGAGGCTTCTGTGCTTCTGGAAGGAGTTAGGCTGGCTCAACTAGCCACGCTTTTTGAACGCATAATGGACCGCCTATGAGTCTAAATGCGGAAACAGAGCCCTATACTAATACCAATACCAATGGTGTAATAAGATAAAAATCTTTCTAAAAATTTTATCCTTCGCGTTATCCTACGTTTGTAGAAAAAACGACACTAATAATAGAAAAAAAGGTATTTAATACATTGAAAGTTTTATTATATCGCATTATCTAGTTAAATAAAGTTTATTTAAATATCATAATAAATAATACATACTGTCAACTAACCTCAAATTCTACAAACGTACTCAAAGTAATATGTAAAAGCCATTTTTATCACTTCTAATCACAGTAAATTAATTTTAAATCAATAAATTGTTAAAAAATATTAGTCACCACGATATATTATTTAAATATTTTATTCGGACTGATACAAAACAGGTGTTGTAGGTTCAGAAACACTTGAATAAATATCGTAAAGTTGGTAACTTCAAGGTGTCGGTTTTTTGTGACGGTGTGCGCGCGCATCTATAATCAATATACTCTCATCATTTTTCCCTAACGCGCCAAAAGAAGTATAACTTCAAAAAAATGATTTTGGACTCAGAATGATGGTCTGAATACACTATTTCAGGATTCGGTACGGTGTCCCTCCTACCCACCCACCAAATATACAGATATTTGACACCATAACCATCCATATTAAATCATTACAGTCCTGTCCATCCAAAGGTTGCCTGAAAGATATCGTAATATTGTTATAAGGCCGCCCATTGTGCATTTTTTTTTATGTCTATATTCGTATATATTATGTATTTGGAATTATTCAAAATTTTTGAATAAAGAGTACTTACTTACTATGTAATTGTAATCATATCTAAATGCGTGCCTACCCCAGTATCTTTGGTGTCATAAAACTCTTCTGAAGGGACTACGAAACTCGGTTCTGGTTTCGGAGAATATTTAGTAGCTTCCAGGGGAAGATCAAAGATTTTCGCAATTCGACGAAATATAGCCGGTCCCACCAATTCATGTACAGTATCCATTTGCGTCTCCCAGAACTGAAAACAAAACATACAGATTCCTTTAGGTGTAGTAGTATGTGATGATTAATAAAGACGATGTCCGGGTGATCGGAAGTGCTACCTGGTAGAAAAAGCTGTTTCAACAACATATTATTATAATAATTCCCAAAAAATATATTGTGTGTATTTAAAAAAGGAACAGTTACTTAAATTACTGGAAGGGTATGCAGTTACAATAAGAATTAAAAAAAAAATTACCCATTTAAAAGTTGTGACCGTTTGAATTCCTTTTTCAAATACACATTTTGGTCACCGTACCGATTAAACCGAGTACCGATTTAAACCTCCAAAACACTTAAAAGAAAAATTAAACTGACTTCAAAAAGCACTAAGAAAAGTGAAAAATAATCGATTTCAAACTTAATTGAAAATACTACATACATGTGATACTTTTAAAATAATTATTGGAACATTATTACTTATTGCGTTTCTAGCTCCTATAAACTTTATGCTAGTTTTTTAAATCCATTTTTTTCTTAAAGGAGAAGCGACATATTGCCGCAAATAAAATTTAAGGTAATGATTCAAATTTACACTTAGATTATATTAATCGCATAGTTTTCACCAACTTCAAGACGTCCGGATTAACTTGAAAACTTTTGACTAAAACTTATGTATTTAACAAGTATATTTTTATAAAAACCTACCAATGAACTACGTGTAACATTAGATGTCAAGTGTTTTTTACAATTAAATATTGTTTTCTACTTTTTAGTTTGGTTTGCTAATAGTGATACGGGTTTTTTTTTAAACCAGGTACCTATAATTTAATTTTTAATCACAATACTCTTACGGGAAGGTGTTACACAGATTGCTTCCATCCAACACTTGTCCCATTCATATAAAATGTGTGTGCGTGTGTGTGTATATTGTTAAAACTATTCATAAAAACTATATGTGTGTATTTCGCTTTTTAATTATTTTACTCCGTCAATTGTTATATTTTCAGGTAAACTAAAATCAATGATTTTGAGTTTTGTTTCTGACCGACTTCAAAAAAGAGCAAGTTCTACATATAGGTACTTTTAGATTGTTTTCTTCTTCAGTGCATTAATTTATCTACATACACTAATTTAAAAAATCCCTAAATGTCGAAAAATATTATACTTTAGATTATTTCTCTTCATGTTAAATAGTAAATAATATTAAGCATAGTTTACAGGTTTCCGTAAGGAGCCAGAGTACTAGAGTAGCTGGGGTAGGGCTAAGCGTAGGCGACATTAGTTCGCAGATACTGCAGATGACCGTAGTAAAAAGAACCAAAGCCTCATACAAAGAGGAACATGTTTATAAACACGGGAGGAGCTTGTTTGTGGTATGAGTAAAATATAACACATTCTAAAAGAAAAATCAACACTCAGCATTCTAAGTATTGGATGTACAGCGACTAGATATATTGGATGTACAAAGGAATAAGAAAATAATAATACTCATTACAGAAATCAGTTTTACACTTTAGAAATTAAAACCTCTCAGAGTGTAGTTGAATAAGTTTTCTGGACATCTTCTAAGCTCGTGAATCACAATAATTATTGCTTAGATATCTTTTTAATTAGTACATAAACACGCTTTAAGGGTCGTCTGTTTTCTCTCGTGATGTACGTACGACGTAAGACAACTAATTCATATTTTTCCTTAAGGTAGATAATATGAGAATATAGTTCGTATATGGCTGTGCTGGTTTTTGAGAGCCTGGCTCCAATAAAACTTCACGTAGAGCCATTGTGTGAGAGTAGCCTTAAAAATATGAAAGGTATTTCGTAGGTTGCAGTAACTATTCATCTAATTAGGTTGTTGAATGTGTGATTGTTTGCCACATCCGTAACCACAGTCAACTGTGAGAAATCCTTGTCACAGATAAATGTTGTTAATTTTTCGGTACACTACTTTTGGGTAAACAGAACAAGGGTTTGATAATATACTCACCTATTTAAACCCCTCACAAAATTGAAAAACACAATATTTTTTTACTTAGTCAACATTATTTTAACAAACGAAAACAGTTGGTACAACAGTACACAATTAGTTTTCAATGAAGGGACTACCTGTATCTGGTAACCCTTGTTACCGATTATTCGATTTTTACACTTGACGTCTAGTGTATGTCTTCGATTTCTCCACACCTTTATTTACTTTTTGTTTCAGACATCTCAGTACTTTAGTGAGATTTTAAAACTTTAAGTCTACGATTAATGGTTTAATCTGTTCATACTTTTTACACACCTCAGATAGGTACATGTAAAAACGTAAACTTTGGGATACTACAACAATTCATTGTTGACGTAAAGTTTAAAAATTCTCTTTAAAATGTTCTGTTCAAAGTCAAGAAACTAATTACCTGATCATCTTTATAAGAATCTTCTAAAGATTTGATTACATTTTTCCAGTGCCTTTTGACGGAAGCTTCGTTTTGCTCGTATCGAGATGGTGTGATAACCCTTAAATGTTTTGGTTTATCCCAAAGTTTTACGAGAGGACGCTTTCCGCAGGACATTGCAAGCTAACCACTACAGGCAGGTAGGTCCTTCAAACTTAATCTAATATCAACAAAGCAATGCAGTATATGAATGAAAAATAAAATTGTAAGTAGGTACAAAATATTTATCTTCTTTATTTAGAATGACAGCATAATGACAATTTAATGAAACAGGTTCCAGTTAATGAGTTTAAAACGAAGAGGTGATAAATAATTTAGTGGTGATTGGTGGTGATGAACAATCAAACGCATAGTTTATTTACATTAGATTTATACAAATATTGGAAGATCTGATTAATTCACTTATAACAGATGTCTCATGATGTGAAATATGGCACACACAAGGACATTGCTGGAATCGGAGACTATTCCTCAACAACTGCAAACATTAAAATACAGGGCATTTTAAATGATATAAAGTAACTTTAAATTGTGAATAAAGTAAATTACATAGTAATTATTTTTATCTAAGATATAAATAGCGCCCTCTGTCAGTATAAGTCGATACTAGAAAAGATTCAACACCGGTATGACAACTCACTAAAAACCAACTCCAAATGAAACAAGTAGTTTGGAGTGAAAATCATAGATGGCGCACATACAAATTTTTTTGTGATTCTTGGGATCCTGAGATAGGAAATGTTTATTATTAGTTTGTCTCTGTATCTTTAAAACATTTTGATTTTCACAGTTTATCGAAAAATCGTCGGGAGCGTAACAAAACTAAAAAAACTTACTATTAGAAAAAACTGTCAATACATAAAAAATCCTACTAACCCTTATGACCGTGATTATATTACGAATTCTATTTTTGTTAGATTATTTTTTGCCAAGACGCTCGGCGTCTTCAATAGTATCGGGAACCTTCAGCCCTCTGGTTTCAGGCTGCGTAAGTACCAAAAAACCAGATATTATTGCTGTAACTGCAAACATTAATGATGGAATTCCCGACCAATATACCATCAAGGCTGGAGTAAGAGGCGCTACAATCGAACCAATACGTCCCAACATTGACGACCAACCCAAAAACGAATGCCTATTTCTTGTTGGATACAGTTCAGCCGTAAAGAGGTACAATGATGTCATCACTAGCCCTATACAGTATTTACCAGTTAAATATAAAAGTAAAGACAAGACATAAATATCCCTAGGGATAAAAGCAAATGCTATACAACACGATGCACAAATAAAAAATCCACAGCATAATGTAACTCGTCTGCCTATCCTATCTAATAATAAAACAGCGGTCCAAAAGCCAGGTATCTCAATTGCAGCAGTTGCAATAAAATTGAGGTATATATTACCTGATAAACTGACAGAATTTATAGATAATCCGTAATAAATGAACGTTGTCGTCATCCAAAGAAACGGTGTAGTACAGCATCGACGAAGTAGAACAGGCGACTTGATAACACGGTACAAAATATTTTTCTCATTCAAATGTTTTTTTGCTTCCATCTGATGAGGTATTGCTGTCAACAAAAAGTTCATACTTTCATTCGAAATATGCTTTCCATTCAATCGAGCTGCATACTCCAAGGAGGTTCTTCCTTCCTTTTGCTTATTTTTGCTAAGTAACCATCGAAAACTTTCACTTCCTATCCAGTAGTACGATACCGCTAAGAACACCGGCACATACAACACTAGTGTCAGTGTTCTCCATGCTGGTATCAGAAAAGCAATTACACCTAATATGACTTGACCCAAAGCAAAAGTAGAGGAAATTATTGCGCTCGTCTTAACTCGGAACTGTGGACCCACTATCTCGGATGCTAAAATATATACAGCGCTGAATGCACCACCACCTATTGCAGTTTGTAAGAACTGCAGCGCCGTATACATCGCCAAATTGACCGAAAATGCCCGTATCACTCCAACTAAAGCAACATTAAACGAAAAAAATACTATTGAAATTCGTCGCCCTAAACGGTCCGATATAAAGCCGGCCAATATGAGAGCAACCATTCCTCCGGCACTGTTTAACGTCCCGGGTAAGGCCCTTAACCATTCTTGACACTCTAAGTTGAAATCGTAAACAGCGGTATTAGTTCGCTCATATACGTAACTATCACACGAAATCGTCTCATTTCTGTTAAACAAGGCAGCGGGACAAATTTCTTCAGTATCAGGTGATATGATTCCGTCGCTTACATTGACATAGCGATTACAGCCGTCTAACCCAGATGTGGTGCTTGGTATAGCGTTTGTTATCCACTGTGGTAAAAGTTCTGGTTCAGGACCATCGCATTCGGGTATGGTACAGCGATAAGGTAGACTGCCTATCGTAAATATGTAATCAGTTGCCATAAAACCACATATAAGCGATGGAAAAGCTACTAGAGCTATTGTGATCAGCTGAAATTTTCCAAATTGTCCCACTTCACGATATAACACAGTTTCAAAATCAAGATCACAGTCACTTTTATTTGATTTGTTATCCATATTGACTGATGTTTTAAATGATTTAGTTTGTTCTTGATAATATCAAACTACTTCTTGTTTTATATAAGCCGAGATACGAGTCTTATCAAAAATACTAATAAACCTTATCTCTGTATCTAGGACTGCAGTTAGGCTGTATGATAACTATCTCACATGTCTTTTATTCTACAATTGAATCGTTTCTGAATTGTCTGGGTTATTTTGACAGGAATTTTCTTTTCTACCTTTACTATGGATCAGATTGGTTTACGTAAATTAAAAATATCTACATAAAATTAACTTCAGATGAAGAATCCTTAACTCTGTGCTTAACCTTGCGTGACAACCACAACGATTAAAAAAGTAAACCATAATAGTTTGGAGTTATAATTTTGATTACTGATACCTAACAGGTATTTACACAATATTCTAAATTGTTGTTGCTCGGTAATATTTATGGTACTTGTAAAGGGTGTCTCAATAAGTGCACTATTTCATTTAAAATAAAACACGTAATTTTTTCAAAAGTTGTGATATTTTATTGCATTTTATGCACTTGCATTTTATTGCAAGTGCACCCACTTGCACCCTCCTCCCGGAGCCCATGCCACTGCCAAGTAAGAAAATAAGCCACCATCTAAATAAAAACTGGACAAGTGCGAGTCTGACTCGCGCACCGACGGTTCCGTAAGCAAACAAACTTATGTAGATATTACGTCCATCTCGGAAATCGATTCTCGAAGATTTTTGCCCGTCTGTTTTGAAAGACAAACTTAACTTTGTGGTTGCAATGTACAACAAAGTCAACTTGCCAACCTTGTAACAAAATATATATTTGTAATCACAAAAACTATTTTTTATGTGATATAACAACAAATGATCGACTTTCTAATTTTTTCCTTTACTTATGCTGTGAGACCTTGCATCTTTTCAAATTTCATGATTCTAAATCAATGGGAAGTACCCTAAAGGTTTTGATTTACCTGCGAAATGTTTAAATTTGGTCAAATCTAAGGCTTAAGTGGCCATATCTTTTGATTGCGTTGACTTAGAAACTTGATATTTTTACAGCTTCAAGAGACTGCGTCCACGGGTTCCTGAGAAAAAAGGGTCATGACAGACCGACAGACAGACAGACGGACAACAAAGTGATCCTTCCATTTTTCCTTTTGAGGAACAGTACCCTAAAAACTAAGGAGTCTAGGTTGTTATCCATAACATATAAAATTACTCGATTCCTTGGTTTAAATTTGGTCAAAGGTATGATATGGAAGACACATAATAGACTATGTCTGTACAAAACTTAGTTAACTAGCATATGGTTGACATAGTCTTAAAAATACTGCGAATATATATACATATACAGTACTAACGTCATACTATGGAACTGTAGCCTGTGTACATTACGCTACGGTATCATGTTCGGAGGTAACTCAACGAAATGGCCATTAATTAGCTTTCAAATCGTTGCATTGTGGCAATTTTCAATTTAAAACAAATAAATTCTTACTAACTTTTAAACTTTCGCGTTCCATGATCATGCAATTCAGAGGTATGTAATACCTTTTCGTGATCGCGTTAATTCCCGTGTGAATACATAAATAGATTCTTGTTTTAAATTGAATTGCAATCGATTTAGCAACGATTTCCAAAAAAAAAATCATCTCACGAAATTCTGATGTTAACTGGCCACCAAGATATTCCATACTTCATCGGAATCTGTCTCCTTTATAATTCAATAAAAATATCACAACTCGCTCAAAATTAAGTGTTTAATATTTTGAAATAATTTTAATTGAAATACCCTTTGCAGTAAATAAAGTTGCGTTGTTATTCCGTCGATAGCAACAACGAGCTGATCAGGGGGTTAAATTAATAAGCAACATGAGTTTTAAATTTATGATGTATACTGATGCCGAGAACAGTATATGAAACAATTTGATTTCCATTATGTGAGTAACATGTTCAAAATTAAAACCGCAACAGAATATGTTCTGTATTAAAACCGATTAAATAACTAGGCCGAGTACGAAAGCCAAAAATATGCGGTAAATTACACATTTTAATACTGCATACCACTGAAAACTAAACGAATACAAACACTACTTTAATATAAATATATGTAGGTACATAATACTCACATTAAATACCATAGACAAACACTAAATTTATGAATTTGTGTATAAGTATTTGATTTCTTACCTATGGAAATATATGCTAATTAATTATTTATAGCTAATTATATAGGTACTTATATATATTTAAGTATGTATGTTTGAATACATTCATACTTACACACTCACGCACCACACACTCATGCACCACACACACACGCATACACACCTTTATTATTTTTAGTAGTTTAATGTTAAAAAACTGATATTTTGTATGGAGTCCTGATGTTCTAAAATACAGGACACCAGATCTCCCACAAATTACATGGAATGCCCTGGTTTCATTTATTTTTAACTAAGATAAGCTGTAAATTGTTGAGACAAATAAATGTTTTTATTATTATTATTTCTTATCACAAATTTGGTTTGAATTACTTATTTGGTACAACTGGTACATACATACTACGACATGCGTCAGTTTTTAAATACGCATAATAATAGTGTATTCTTTCAAACAAACATAAACAATATTGATTGAGATTTAAACACGGCTTTCAAAGCTGCAGGGCTACCAATTACACTGTAAATAGGCTATTAAGTAAATAATAAATATAAAAATTAGTTTTTTGCCAAAAAGTATTTATTAATTTCCTGTGGCCCCAAACTACGCAAGCCTGTCCTGTGTGTGCCAGATGCGATTGCAAATTATGTGAGTCATTGTTTGCTCGGACGACATCAGAGTTTTTCGGCATAACACATTAAAAACTAGAACTAAACCATTATTATTTACATTTACTTACAATATATTTCAATATATATGTTATGGACCAAGTGACTAATAATTCATAATGTCCAGACCGTTTCAAAAATGCCCAATATGAGAAGTCAATACAATAATAGTGACTGAAATAATCAAATGGACCGGGCTATATGAATAATGAGCCCAGACTATTGGGCAGAATAACAAAAATGTGTATTTTATTTAATAGAGAATATGCACGATATTCCACAGTAACCTAAATATTTTTATTATTTTTAATTGCTAGAGAAATATACAAAACATTAAAAATTATCTTTCACCAGGACAATGCACCTGCTCAGAAAGAAAACTGCGGGATTTGGGATATGATTCCTGATTTGGCTCTTCAGACTGCCATCTGTTCCTAAACTTAAGAAATTTGTTTCTCGGAAGCGCTTTGCATCCAATGAAATAATTAAGAGGGCGGTAGATGGATATTTCCACAGCCTTCTACACTCTCACTTCCGGGAACGAATGATAATATTGGAAATGTAATAATAATAAATTTAGATAAGATATGCTTCCTCCAACATCACTATTCAAATGTGGACTAAGTGTGTTGAAGTCAAGGTAGACTATGTAGAAAAATGAAATATTTTTTTAAATTGAACACGGAGTCTTTTATTATAAATCCGAGAATTTTTCACCTTACCTTCGTAAAATGTATAATTGACGAACATTAAACAATTAACTTTCATTGTACAGGGTTTTTGTTGTATGCCGAAAAAGTTTTGTAAGCAGTTTATATTACTGTTTTCTGAGTTCTTTCTATTTGAATCATTATTGATTTTAAAGCACTTCCCCAACAAGTTATGTAATTTATTACTAGCGACTGACAGCGGGAAAACCTACAGATTTTAAAATGTCTGTCTAACAAAATAATGGCTGTTAAAAGTGATTTATTCTTTTAATGATTCATTAAATATTAATGCCAACTTTTGTCATGCCAAATTAATGTCAACTTTACGATTCAGCAAGATCAGACAGTTTTCTGTGTAAAAGTTCAATTGGTGCTGGGGTATCGCGGATATCATGCGGTGAGACTGCCGGAGGGGTCAGCTGGCACTCCGCCTCGAAGGTGAGCCTAGCTTCTAAGACAGCGGGATCAAACAGACCGAGGCTGGTTAAGTACGGTGCGCGCCGATGTTCCGGATGCTCGATCATCCAACGACAATATTCCTTCACGCTTCTGCAACCAAAGTAATAAATTAAGGGTACATTCACATTATCTTGTTAATTAAATTGTTAACAACATTAATATCCTAGCAGCTGCAGATTTGCAGACTCTACAAATAAATCTACCTAAATGGAAAAATAACATTATGTTCATTCGTAACATAATTATTAAGTTTCCTAGAGGGTTATGACTGTATAAAATTCTGCAAATCATTTAATCAGACTAATTCTGGACTTTCTCAGTGTTCTAGCAAGTCAGCTGTCATATGAGCAGTGTTACTGGCATGTGTGTATTATATGTAACATATGCGCATCCCCTAAGAGCAGTTTGTTCAGAATCACATATTAAAATTATTTCATTATTTGAACAATGATTCCACTGAGATTGATTGGTTCATTCTCAAATACAATATACTCATAGTTACAGAAGAACACCAATCGAGTTCGGGCTGCGTGCAGCGCAGACATTATGGAAGACTAATTGTAGGTAGGTATGTATCATTTTCAATTGATTTACTGGAGAACAAATATTTGTCAAAAGGTTCATATACATATATCAAAGAAACACGTGTGATATGACATATGACTTTTAGAAAATTATCTCAAACGTGCTCCTAAAACCTGAGCGGAGCTGCCGAATGGATTTATATTATAAATGCGAAGGTGTGTTTCGTAATTCTTTTTTTTTTCCACGTGACAGCGATGTATGATTTTTTACATATACAATAAAAAAACTGAGCAGTTTTAGGGCAATTACTATTATATTCCCTTTTAATCATGCCAGTAAAACCGCGGTTATAATCTATATTATTCATAACCATATACCATTAATACGTGAAGAGAATTCTTTGTACCCCTTTTTAAGAAAATTTCGCGAACGTACTAACGTGGATTTTGGAATATTTACAGTTTATATATATAGAAGAAGAAGAAGGGCAGAAAACTAAAATTTTTAAACAATATGTCTTACAACTTTAAAAATGACGTGAAAACGGCTTAATGAAATTACACGCGTCCAGTATATGTGATTACCTGTCATGGTAAGTAAGTCTATACAATGACAGCTCAAGTTATACTGGCCAATAAAAAAACCATGGTCGAAATTCTACCACCATGCGATCTCTAGTATATAAAAATTTCGCGTCACGTTGTTTTTTCGCGATGGTGACCCGTCTGCTCGTTTGTCCCCTATACCATAAAAAAAAGATAAACTCCTAAACTAATGAACCGATTATAATGACATTTTGCATAATGTGTGCATTTCGGTCCAACTTGAGAGAAAGGATGGTTTTTTTTATTGCAAATTACCTAGCCACAGCAACGCGTGGCCGGGAAGCTATTCTAATATTAAAAAATCCTGTACCACCAACGTTTAGTCATCCCGGATATGATATCTGTATATAATTAGAAAAAATAGATATAAAAGATATTGTTGGCAATATACTGAGATACTCGTACTTAGTAATAATGGCTATCTTTTCGAATTACCCATGGTTATAAAAGGATTACTTTATCATTTTCCGTGCATATAGAGCACCGGTTATCTACATATTAGTTTTACTATAACTGACTATCATAAAAGACTGCTATTATAAATGAATTGTGAACATCATATTATATGTTCACAATTCATTTGAATATTTTATTAATTAATAAATTCATAGATATTCTATCAAATAAACTTGTCGTTTTTTATTTCCTGTAGTTTAAACAGAATTATAATTATACCCATGTATATAGAAATATTTGAAACCTACCCAACAGACATTGTCCTATGCATATTCCCATGAATTTGACTTTTGCAGGCAAAGAATCCATAAAAAAAGAGAACCAAATCGATCCTCTCGTTTCCGAGTGATGCGCTTATGAACGGACAACATTTCATTTTTATTTGTGTAAATGTAGTTCTGCGTAAGTGAATGTTTACAAATAAGAATAGATACGGTGTTACTGTTAAGACGTTTCGAAAATTCCAACATCAAACAAGGCATACAACAAAATCGGAATTGCAAGCGTCCATAGTCTATTAAACATAAACGCTTACCATCAGGTAGTGCCATAGGTAAAAATATTTAAAACAGACCTTTTTTAGTGTTCATTGTATGTAATTTTATCAAGATTATGTCAACTCATATTATCACGTATCTATTTGTAATGAAGGTTATGTTATCAGTAATCAGTATAATGTTTCCCACTTTGACGTTTGGGTGATAAAAACGTTATGATTTTGATGGCATTTGGAATTTAAGGAAAGGTTATCCGACTGTCGTTTTAATGAAAATTATACAGTTAAATTATGATATTTAAGGCTAGCAAAACTATTACTTTAGATCTTTTTATAGTCCAAAATGCGGTGAAAATCATACGTCTCTGTTTTAGTTTAAAAAAAAGAAAAAAGAACAAAAAAATCATACACAAACAAAATATGTCACACAAAACAACAATTTTTTTTATAATGATCGCTTTTTGCTTATCGCCGTTCGTCGCAACTGATTCAAAGTTACTAGTAACGCCATCTGTTGTATGTTCAGCCAATACGGTAATCGTATGATACGATTACAATGTTTATATTAATCGACTAACAAAATTCCAAAGTTATGGGTTTCTTACTAATGATTTTTTTTCTTTACTTTTATGTACCAATCTTATGATTATAGGTACTAAACATATAGAATCGATATAAAAACCCGTTTCAACATAATTACATAGATATTTAAACAGACAAAATAGATCAGTTGGTACCTTTTTATCTTCTGTTTGTCAATGAGTCGAGTGTAATTAGGTTTACATCTCGGAACTCAGCTAGAGTGAATGTTTTTTTTTGTAGAATTTCTAATGTCATATAAATATTGTTGCGGAAGCCTAAACTGACACGCAGACGCCTTCTTTTAACGAGTGGCGGAACTAACAACTGCAATTTGTACATTCATTCAAGTTTTGTGATCAGCGAGTGACAAGTGGAAAGAATAGCGAACAGTGCAAGTGAGTATAAGTGAGAATTACTGTTAACTATGAATTAATTACATAAATTGTCTAATTCATAATAAATTAATGTATTTGGCTAATCACAAATACCGACTTGAAACAATATTATATATACTATACTCATACAACTAAAATATTTACCCATATAAACTTTCCGTATTTTTTTTTCACTATCTAAGTCTTGCTATTAATATCTGTCTATCTATCTAAATATTGCTTATACCTTTGCTAATAATATATATGTTGATTCCTGAGATTAATTTAACATTACCTATATAAAGTACACAAAAGGACAACGGTCAACCTTGAAAAGTAGGTATTGCAAGTAAAGGTAAAGTTAAAAGGTAGTATGGAAGCTAGACAGGTATAGTGGAGATCTTGGCTGCCAACTGTTTCTCTGCTTTGAAAACATTTAAGTAAGTATTGTGTTTGTGTCCACTCAGAACGTTAAATATTTCTGTCAGAATTTATTGAAATCTTTGATTAATTTTTTTTTACCATGTGGAAACCGCCACTACTTACGACAGGGTCTACTTTTCTCATGAAATTGAAAACCTGAGGATATTATATTGATGAATATTAACTTGAGCCAGTGACTACACTTAACTTACCGAAGGTTTGTGATGCCTTCCCATACAGTTTTAAGCGTGACAAGATCTTTCGGCACATAACGTGCCGACCGCCACAATTCTTTCGTATTGTTCTTAGGTCCATGATACTGATCTTTCATGGGTAGACTCTGACCAAACGCCGTGACTAGGTCTTCACGCTCCTCCGCCCTGATATCCTTTGTTATTTGTCGCTCCAAAGCTGCAGTTCGGGATCTCTAAAATAATTTTATTTTTTTCGTAAAAGCATGCGTAGGTGCATTTTGTTTGTATATTTTCATTGACTGCCACAATATTTTACGTAAGTATAAAGAAATATTAATTTCATGAAAAGTAATATGTTAAAATGTGACATTAAGGTTTAAAACAGCCATCACAAACTCGCCCACTTGAAAACTAAAGTTTGCTTGAACAGAAATTTGAAATTTCAAGTTTTATAGTTCTAATTTAAATATAAGATTGTCTCGTAGAATTCATTCTAGATAGATTTACTGAAAAACTTAAAATATAGCCTAGGTACGGGCTATATTTTAAACGGTTACTGTCACTAGTAATTTTATCACTGTTTTAGACGAACCACGCATTGTAATGTTACAGACTTATCGTGGATATTTTTCATCAATTCTGAGTCTGCTGCATCTTGTCAAAGTGCGAGGGGAAATTTAGTTCGCCTAATAAAATTATATAAATTATTTCTCAGAAACATTGCGTTCAAGCAATAATTATATATTCGTTAATATCTTGCAGACAAATCTTTTCTAAATTTAAATTTGCCCACTTTTTATATTTAGTCCTGCGATCTACGTCAGTAAAGCAACCGTAAGACGGACGACGGACGTTACAAAGTATGACTCTTAAAGTGGCAACCACAAATCGGTAAACATTAGGTAAGATCAGGCAGGACTTGAAGAGGGTAAAGAAAAGACTCTTTTACTTTTAAACACGCATTCGCAGATGTCTCTGATTCAATTAAAAATACCTTTAAGTCACATAGCTGTATAAAGTATAATGATACATTATTAAGTTGTTTCTAGGAAAAGTAAAGGAGTAGTCCATCGGTAGATAACAATTACTTTTAAGGATATAGAAAATGTCCTAAACTTTTCTTTAATGACAAATTCCCTAAATAAATGCATTTACATTTAAACATTAGAACAAAACAGTCTAAAGAAGTTAAGGGTCCATTACCTCTGGATGCGCAATCATATTGCATACTTTATCATCAACACAAGGCAGTTCCTTGGGCACCACGCGCAGACTTCGGGCTACGTGAGTATCGAATTCAATCTGGAAAAATACACAACAGGTTGATTAGATTCGCTATCATTCTGTTATTCAAATAATATGAGAATGAGCTCAGCGTGTTTTCCGAAATTATGCTGCAGATATACATACCCATATAAGACATTTATTTCAATATCCTGTTCTACAATCTAACAATTTTCAAAATATATTCAAATATTTTTATAAGATACCTACTACTGCCATATCACACTAAAGCAGGTGATTAAGTAAACAACCTACATTTATAAATAAACTAACTTGGAATAGCTCCTTGATAGCTTTGGGTGTAAACAGTTGAGATTGTTGGTCCCCGCCAAGTTGTTTCATGTATTCGCAGAACTCGTTAGCAATCTGCAAAAGGAAGATGATGTAATTTATAAAATGTGCAATATATATATATATTATATTATTAAACTTACAACTTCTTTACAGAGAATCTGTGACACGATTGTGTAAAAGTCCAGTATTAAGTAGGTACTATCTGAACGAAAAGTGTTAATTTCCAATGATAACGAACGAAATTTCTCCGAACAACAAGAGACACGTTGTGAATTAATCCAATGGTTCGGCAAGCAGCTGTATGTCGCAACTCGTAAAAATTCATTTAGGAATTATCAAAAGTATATTTTACTGTTTCTTTTTTTACAAACGGGGCAAACGTACAGACGGGTCATCTGATGGTAAATGACTACCGCTGCTCCTGCAACTCAAGAGTCACAAGTGCGTTGCCGGCTTTTAAGGTGGGAGTAGGGGAAGAGGGGGGGGGGGAAGGGAACGGTTGGGGCCTCCGGTAACCTCACTCACTCGGCGAAAAGCTATGCAAACATTGCTTCACTGCCGGTTTTCTGTGAGGTCGTGGTATCACTCCGGTCGAGCCGGCCCATACGTGCCGAAGCGTGGGTCTCTCACGATGCAAATAGATAACTTTTATCTCAGAATTGAATAGATATGACATTGTAAAATCAGCATTTGTGACAGTTTCACCCTCTGTCAGAATTTGGTAAATCCCGTTTGATATTAAATTTTAAAACAATTCAAATTAATCTACTCATCAAAAGTTGAGCTAAAGAGCGTTTTCTAACTCCCTACTGCACTATTTTCTAAATGTCATATAATTTGTTTTCTTTTTTGTAAGCAAATGAATGTTCGCAGGAACATGTCATAATAATAGGTACAGGATTAGGTTTGCATATATACATATACGTGTACGTACTAATATTATAAAGGCGAAAGTAAGTCTCAGTAGAAAAAGTACAGTAAAAGTCTAAAATCACTAACTCTGTCTTGTGTCTTTTTATATACACAACGAAACAGAGAGAGTTTCTGATTTTGATGACAATGAGTTACAGAAGAAATTAAGTAATTTTACTCTGTCTTATCTAGCAGCCACAAACAATTAAGCATTTACATGTTTCGCTATTAGCCTGTGGTACATTATTAATTAAAACTTTCAAAACAAGTCGACTGCAGTCAACAGAAGTAAAATTAGCTCAGAACTTATTAATTTGACAAAAAAAAATAAAATAACTAGTAGCTTGTAAATGCTTTTAAGTAAATACAATAAAGACTAATAGAAAAATTTAATTTCAATCTTCAAAATCTGTCAATAATTGGTGAAATAGTCAATAGTGAACGTATTTGAATCTCTTTTAAATTAGTGTGAATGTGTATTTGAAAAGTTACTATAATCATGTCAAAGAACACTTTTTACTATGACAAGTTTCCTCAATACAATTATTATTTTTAAGAATAATTAGTTTAGTACTAATATACATAAGCTCATATCTTTCATCCTATAGCGTAGGTGAAGTCAATAAGGCTCTGCTTCTATCATTACATACATCACGAGCTTACCCTTCCGTCATTAGATCTTTTAATCAGGCTTTATAATTAGTCTAACAAAGGAAATAAATAGTACCCTGTCGGTAAGATCATTAGCCTTCTTAACCAGAGTCTTCTCATCTTCCTTTTCTGGCTGCAAATAGTGAGTGTCCCATGTTACCTGCTCCCGTACGGGCTTACTCAATAACTCTTGGTGAATGTTTGGCTTGTCGTCTTCGTCGCTGAAATTAAAAAAACTAAATTCACAAACATATGCCGTTAAATCTCTGTGTCTCACTCTTATCAAGACGTGTTGTGAGAAAACATTCATAATTATCGTGTCATTAGAGTTTGTACGCTTTGACGCGATAAATACTACCTGCATTTAGTACCAGCAAAAGAGTTTTTCGCTTACTTGCAAAAAAGTAGTCTATGAAAAAAGGACTCTTTCTGAGCTGAGCTTAAGCATTATATCTATCTATTTATCTGTTATTTACTGATAGATATATTGTTCCTGACGTTACAGAGTTACAAAATAATCCAAGCTTAATATATATTGTAACAGATTATACTGCTAAAGTTAGTTAGTAATAAAACTAGCGTTACTCGGGCATTATGAATATTCTTGAAGGAATATGCAGCAGTGTTTACACCTATATTTCACCAGCCATCGTTCACGTTAGACTCATAAACTGCTACAGAGAATATGTTTAATAATAAATAATTGGCTTGCTGAAAAAGGATCCCACGCAAATATGATCGCAAACTTTGTGACGGGACCAATGAAGCAAAAGATGTTTAATACACTATTTCAAAAGTCTGTACAATAAATCTTAAATGGAATCATATGTTGATGCATCGTTGGCCTTCTAAAATTTGGTCTAGTCTGTAGGAAAGTTTTATTATATTGTACCTGGGTGTATATTCTACGTCGGTGTCTGAATCTAGTTCTCGGTTAATATATAGACACTTTCTGTGGGAGATCTGCGGCTCCTTGACCCTTCGTCGTGGAAATTTGACTGTAAAAATATATTTTGATAAGAAAGAAGAAGAAAATAAAAATATGTGTAAGAATCAAGAAAAAACATCAGAAAAATCAAGATGTACTAAACGAGAAATTTATTAATTGATGACGAAAACGAAATTTTACTTGGAAACGACAAACCTTGTAAGTCAATAAATAACTTTTTAACATAAACTACTACGACTGACGAAAATTAAAGAAAATATGTAGAATATTCATTATGGTATATATGGGCGTACAGGAGGGGGGGGAGCTCTCCCTGGCTTTAGCAAGCTTACGTAGTACTAAGGTAATTTTGAGTCGTGTTTTTTATTTGCCCCCCTTCCCCCCCCTGGACCGACAGAATCAAATTTTGCCCCCCTTGGGCTAAAAGCTGGGTACGCCCATGGGTATACCTATGTACCACTATCAACATAAACTTAAAAAAAAAGTTGACGATATAAATTTCTTCGCAGTCATAAAAACGGCCTGCTCCTTAAGTGATTGTTTAATGTTACTTACGCGTCGGCTGTTTGAAATAAAATTAATAATACAACAATAGCAAACCTCTATCGCTATCTTCTTTTTCTTGATGAATATGTGTCAGTGGAATATTCAAAGTAGTACATACTTTATGGTACAGATTTTCAGGTAGTACCTCAGCCAACGCCTTACTTTCATCTAACTGAAATAAGTCTTTTATCTTAAATTTTTGTGAGTTGTTGCTCGTGCATAAATTTAAGGAAAAAGTCAATTAAAAGAAAATTTTAAATAAAGAAATAAAAGCAAAATAAAAAAGGAGACAAATTAACGTAGGGAAATAGAAGGAACACAGATATATCTGATAAATTAATGCAGTCGAATTCCTTTTCCTTATGTTTTATTTTACTGTTTTTATTATCGTTTATGTATTAGGTTGATTAATTTCTAGAAGAATCATTTCAGATGTTGGGCAGCACTATTCACTACCTATTGTCCATAATTAGGACAACCATACTCATAATTATTGTGTTCCGCGTGCGCTTCTCTAAACCGGAGCACCACGGTGTGGCCGCCTGTTGATCAAGAGGCGGCCAAGGTCTGCAGGGGTACCCGGAGGTTTCCTTCTTAGGCTATACCCGGGTCCCTTACAATAGTCTCACTTGTGACGGAACACCGTGTGGTTTTAGTCGGTTCGATTCCGACATACCACTTCACCGATAGCTCCGGTGAGGTGATGACCCGTGGGAGTTTCACACAAAAAAAAAATTGGATAGAGCGCGTACTGTAAGCCTTATGGGAACTTATTCCTACGTGTGGAATGACTTCTTTCTTTAGTTTTCCCTAGAGAAAAGGATTATTAAAAAGGGGCAAGCATCTGTGGGAGACAACTCCTTTCGAAAAGCACCACATCAACACAACGTCTAACAGCCGATATCATCTTAAAAAACGCGTGAGTGTCTTTGGGATACTGAAGTTCCTTTCGCTAAATATAAATATATTTAATGTATTGTATCAAAATATAGTAAATAATAGTAAATTTTGTAATATTGATCTGTCTGTGAAATTTACCAGAACAATAAGATAAGTAGTATAAAACCAACATCAAATAATAGTAGTATCCACAACTGGCGTTGCGCTAACCGTTTTTTTCCGTCTCGCTGCCGCCGAGCGTCTGAAGTGTAACGTGCGATAAGGAACTTTGTTCCAAAATCTAAAAATATCAAAAACTTAGCTTATCTAATATGTACGATGTCCACAGCTGTAGAAGAATCTACAGCTGTGGACATCGTACCAGACCATTTTCAGACCTCATTTTATAGGTCCGTAGACCGTAGACCTCAATGGATGAGAACCAAATCTTTGACAATATTTATATGAATCCGAAGTGTTTTTATTCCATTACAGTAAGAAACGAACAAAAGTATATATAGCATATAAAGAATTAATCATATCGTGCACATACCTAAGGGTTTTAAATTTGGTTTATGATTTATAATGGCTTCACCCCACCCAATACCCAATAACCCATTCATGCTAAACGTTATGCACGTGGTAAGGAACTATTGCTGAACATAGAAAAACAAATTTCGGAAACAAGTTTTTTAAAAAGAATGCAGCAGTCACGGTGCAGATATGATAAAAGAGCTTAAAAGTTTACGATTAATTAAGATTTAAATTAAGAAATCACTATAGAAAAAAAACACTTACCGCAGATTTATTACAGGAATCAAGACGTTCAATAATGCTTTTCCAATATTGCCTATTGACTTGAACGTATTCTGACTGCTTACAGATATCGTTAACCTTCATTATTTTGCGTGGTTGCCTCTTTTCGGTATAAATTCCGTCCATATCCATGTTGTATGTGGTTTGTCAATGAAACCCGCATAGATTTAATAAAAAGCTGTTGGCATGCGCACGGCCCGGCGGCCGTGTCAAGTGATTTCAGTGTTGAACGCTACCGGTGAATAAATGCTCACTATTTCTATACAGATTGCAGTATAACTACAACTGGCAATTTGGTCTTTGCTTAAATATTGATTTTCATTAGTTTTCTATTAGTTGTGTTATAGTTCCAAGGAAACTCATTAAAAGTTATATACTAGCTCTCTCGTGCAACTTCGTCTGCGTTTGTGAATTTCCCCGTTTTTGCAAAATTTTTCATTGATGCTCCGCTACCATTGATCGTTGCGTGATGTTATATAGCCTATAGCTTTCCTCGATAAATGGGCAATCCAACACTGATTTTTTTTTCTCGAAATTCGAACCAGGAGTTCCTGCGATTAGCGCGTTCAACAAAACAAACAAACAAACTCTTCAGCTTTATAATATTAATATAGATTTGTGTGCATTTAAGATCGGCAAGTTGTGTGTGTTATAGTTGTACCTAATCGTAATAGGCTACCGTTCATGATAAACCCTTACAATATCAGTGTCACATTGCATATTCTTCTCGGACTTCTTTCTTTACCACCGGAAACATGAGAATATGCTAATTAATAAATAAGTTAAGTTATATTTCCTCAGTCAGTCAGGTGACCCGTCTGTTCGTTTGCCCCTGTAACATAAAAAAAGAAAAAAAAATCAGGAAACTCCGACTCAAACAGAAATTTTGCTGCACTTTATATACTTTATTTTAAGCAATATAATTGTATACAATGCTCAATTTTTCATTAATTAGGTACTTTTGCAACTAAAGTGAATTGTAAATTTTTTTACAAAGCGAAGTCTATGAGAATATTTAGTCTGTATTCTGTTGACTCGTTTCCATGAGCATCACATAAACATGCAGCTATGTCGAATACCATATCTACTTGGTGTTCAACATTCGATTTTTAACCCAAACTTATTATTACGTTTAGTGCTAGTTAACATTACATTTTATCTGGCAAGTAATAAACCTTATTACATAATCAGTAAGTATACCCAATTTAAGAAGGAACTAACCGATTTAGTAAGTATTAAAATTGACTTAATAACTATAGAAACAAATCCTTATGTTAGTAATGTGGAAAACAGCAGCCTTTTTACCTGTTGTTATTTGCTGTCAGATATCTCCAGATCTACAAGGCTACAGGGTAACATTTTTGATTTTTCCCCAAAAAGGTCGCAAACACGCAAACCTTCATATATGTGTAAACGCTTACTAGAGATTATAAATACCAGTATAATAGAGCTGTAAGTCGCGCGTCACCTGACATATTACTCTCCTAATGGAGTTCTGGCGAGTCCATTATAACTTTTTTATCATAATAGTTTAAAACTATTATTTTTTTATATCAGCACAACACAGACAGCCATTACTTATGATTCACTAGTGGAAAAATATACATATATCGAGTGCCTGTGTATATATTTCAATGCCTAAGATTTAGTAGTGCAGTGTCGCAGCGTTTGATCAATAGTCGCGCTTTCTCGGAGCTTTATCGATTTATGCTTTTACTATAAACGTTACAGTTAAGGGATTGTCCATTAATCACGTGAGGCTCAAAAGGTTCGGAAAAAAGTGTAGTGAGATATCAGATGTATTTATTTTTTTCGTAGAACGCGCGATTATATCTGGATTTAAAGATAATATTTTGAATATATGTATTTTGAACAAAAAATATACAAAAAGTTAAAAGTATCAAAAAAAACATCACGTGATTAATGGACAACCCTTAACTAACCGTTGCTTGGGTTCCATCAGTCGATACGAGTTATGGTAGTTTCTGAGATCAACTTTCAGAAATATTATTCCTTCGTGTTTGTCTGTCTGTGGCATCGGCACTCAAAATCAGATGGACACCCATTTTGGTAAATAACGTTTTTGTTATTAGGAATATTAACCCAGTTTGTAAATGGTATGAGAGTTTTTTAACGTGTGCTCAAATTAGCTTCCATTGCGTTGAATGTATATGTCTCTATGTTCGCTTTTTAAATATTTTTACTAATGATATTTTCAGTATAAGAAGCGGCGTTAACATAGTGTATCACTATCAAGACTTCTCTTAAAGAGGCAGGTGGTCAGTTGATGTCCATCTCAAGTTTTCCATCTCGGTTAGCTTAATGAAATGTACTGAAAAGTAATTCGAGTAGAGCTCACAATTTTTAAAACCAATAAGAATAAAAAAAAGTACATAAATGACTGACAATGAGTTTTTAGGGCTTATTAACTTTTCCGATTGCTTAGATACTTCGATTGACTAACTTTTCAGTAGAGCTGTTAATATTTAGAAGAAATAACAAATAAATGACTGGCCTATCGGTCTAGTGGTTGTGACCCTGACTGCTGAGCCAAAGGTCGTTGGTTCGATTCCCACCCAGGACAAATAATTGTGTGATGAGCATGATCATTTGTTCTGTTACTGGGTGTAATTTATCTATAATATGTATGTATTATTATCAGCAGTCTGGTTACCATAGTATAGGCTCTGCCCAGTTTGATAATAAATTTTTATGTGGGAGAGCCATGCTCGGCTCGACTCCGCTCGTTACCACGGCCTCACAGAAAACCGGCCGTGAAGCAATGATTGCATTGCATTTCGTCGCGTGAGTGAGGTTACCGGAGGCCCTAACCCTTTCCTCCCTTATTCCCGTCCTTCCCCTCCCCACTCTTCCCACTCTTCCCCCTCCCCCTCTCCCCCCTCTTCCCACTCTTCCCCCCTCCCCCTTCTTCCCACTCTTCCCCCCTCCCCCTTCTTCCCACTCTTCCCCCCCTCCCCCTCTTCTCCTACTCCCACCCTAAACGGCGGCAACGCACTTGTGACTCTCGAGTTGCAAGTGCCCATGGGCGGCGGTAGTCATTTACCATCAGGTGACCCGTCTGCTCGTTTGCCCTCTATACCATAAAAAAAAAAAGCATACTTAGATATTTCTAAACACATACATATTATAGATAAATTACACCCAGACACAGAACAAATGATTGTGCTCATCACACATTTATTTGTCCTGGGTGGGAATCGAACCCACGACCTCTGGCTTAGCAGTCAGGGTCACTAACCACTAGACCAAACAGGCCAGTCAGTAAATATACTTAAGAAACGCTACATGCCAGTTATGTGTATGCCTTCAAAGTACCAAACTTCTTAATTTTAGGTTACAAGTAGTTAAAAGGCTTTGTAGCCTTTGTAACGCTTTCTACCGAATGGTTAATAATTACTGTAACCATAAGGTTACGTTAGTAATTATATACAGAGTGTTACAGAAAGGTGTGGTCATATTTTAGTTTTGTATAGTAGACCCCGTGAATAACAAATCGTATTTTTAATGCAGACATCTTATTTTGAAAGTGATAAATTGTACTTCAAAATTGATTGATAAAACTATTATTGCGTAAAAGAGAGTACTTATTTGTATTTAATACCAAGGATGTTGATAGAATAGATAAAACATAAAAGAAAAAAAGAATGAAATTTCATAATGTTGTTTAGAAATTAATTTCCCGAAGAAAAAAGAATTTCCAAATATATTTTTTTTTTCTAAATCCACTTTTTTTCAAGCAACTATTTTTCGGCTACAATCAAGAATTCTAAAATTTGACAACACCTTTTTGTAACACCCTCTATAAAAATAGCATTGATGGTATACACTGGTATGGTACTGGTATGGATGGTACACTATGGTAAATCAAATGCTAAGTATGCAACATTGAATACACAAAACTAAAATGAATTAACTACTTCGAAAACTTGTTTAAATAGAATAGAAACAGAATCAAAAGATGAATGAACTCTTTACGTTGAAGTTGGCAAGTTTATTCAGACTGTGCAGTTGTGTCAGATTTCACGGGAACTGGCGCTTAACACAATATTATGGAATGGCAAAACGTCAACTTAGCATAACACTGTTTAACTTCGTCGGCGATAGTAAAATTGGAATAAAAGTTGAGTACAACGGTTATTGCAATGGCTAAACTCTTTTATATTTTCATTTTAAGTACTGGTTTATTCTCATTATAGAATTGCTGCTTAATTGTAAATAGTTTTAAACACTAAGTAAATAAATGAGAAAAAATATGAGTGAAAACAAGTGTGGTTTGCGAGAACGACCTGGTATCTGACATTTATAAAATGCCCTGTAAGACGCCTGTTCGCATTTTCATTGCAGCAATTAATAACAAAGACGGTAAGGTATAGTGAAGGTGTAAAGAGGTTCTTCACTCAGAAAATCACATTAATTTTATTTCAATAATTTATTGCGAAAACATCACATGTACGAGTAGAAAATGTGGATTTATTGTTTTAAACAATGTTTAAATTATCGCAAAATATTTCATTATTTTAATGATGTTTGACAATGTAAAATATGCAAGCTGAAATTATTTTTTTCAATAGTCTCTGAATAATAAAATTAATGAATAATAATAAAAGAGCGCGGACATTCAAGTTTTTTTCTAACCCTATAAAAATCATTGGATTTGTAATCTATAGATTCGATTACCCGATTCCAGAAATATATTGTTGACGATAGCCACAGGTACCATTAGGCAGGCGATGATCTTTTTGCTAAGTCAATGAAATAAAAAATAACAATATTTCATTTTAAGCTTTCGCGATTTTTACATGATAATATATTAAACCCAAAGTCAACAGGTTCTAACCCTATTTAGTACTTACGGCAAACCAATATGTTCGATTTCCCCAAACTTGAAAGATGTCCAAATTCGGTTCGAACAAAACCATTAATTAAAATAATAATAAAAACACAGTAATGCGCGACTACGTTTACTTCTTAAGACGTATCGATAAATAATTTATCGGCTCCGAGCGCTCTACAAAGTGAATTCCTCGCTACTACCAATAAGTTTAAAGTGAGACGTTTTTGCTGTCGACTGTAATACTGTATAGATGTTCACAGCTAAGTAAGTTTAACGAGTAAAAGTCGTCCCGTATACTATCAACGTTCGGACGTATGTACCTACTTCATTATCACGATGTCGTCTACACTGAGAAAACAAGGAGACTTTTAGTACTATAACTTTATTCTACTTATATTTACTTAAGTAAAATTCATAGAATACAAAATCAGACATTAATTACCTATACCAGGTGTTAACGAAACGCTCCTGAAAACGAAGACAGACGATTGATACCTTTGATGATGGGACAGAAAAAGATGTATTTTTTTCATCGGGATTGATTTTGATGTCAGACCCATCATCAAAGGTATCATTAGTACTATCGTCTATCTTCGTTTTCAGGAGCGTTTCGTTAGCAACCTGTATAATAGTGTATGTTTCGCGAACGTATGCTTTTTCAGTTCTAATGGGACTCTTAGTACAATGTATACAATGTATATATAGTATACAATGGTTAAAGTTTTTATCGTGTGTGTAGTATTATGTGTTACGTGATCATCACTTTAAAAAGTAGTTAAAACAGTTGACTGGAGTGATGGCGTAACAGTTTAAGTATCTTTGAATCTTTTTAATACCCTCCAGGATCGATCCTACGATACACGGGGTTGATCCAAACGTGGCATAATTATGTGATTATATAAATATTATCAGAGATTAAGCGTAGATACGTCTAGTCGGTAAGGAAGGCCACAGTGGTATTTGAAAAAACTGTGTAAAGGCGCGTATTACGTTGACTATATAGTAGTTATAATTATTATTAATTAAAATATATTTTTTAGAAATCAGCAAAATTTGTGAATGCGTCCTTAACTGTAACAACAAGGTGTAAGTTGCGAAGGCTACTTCTGTTGTCAAATAGATGTAACCATTGTGTCTGTTAATTCGAGCGTCAAGAGATAAGGCTTGTTTGTAGCACTTTATCTGCCAATAAACAAATGGTTTATTATTGTTCATTGAAGTGTATTGATCAGAAAATAGATGTACGACACTCAACTTATCGATATTGACCAATAGAAGAGAATGTTGTATAAGATAAGACATTGAGCTATACCTACATATAAAACCGAATTTATACATACTAATGTCTTTTTAATTAATATCTATCTTAGACCATACTAATATAGTCTAAGACATCAACACCGTCACAACATCCGTGTAGTCTTTATAGTATATCTAATACTATAAATACTACACGGATGTTGCAAAAGTATATGCGATTCCATGTGAATCCCATTTCCACATAAAAGGTATTTATTATTCGTTTGATTCACATATATGTTTGTCACTTATACAAACTATTTGTGTGATTTACAAATATTTACTTTTAGTCTGGGTGTACTTTGCATCCGTCAATTGTATATTTGTAATGTTTAAATCTACGTGGGGATATTTACGGTTGTGTGTTTTTTAAATATCAAAATGCAGTTATAAATATTTATATTGTTTTCTTATTTTCTTGATAAAGGTGGTGATGATTTCGCAAGTATAAAGTTTGAAAAATTTGTTTGTTTGTCAAAAGTCCTGCTTTTACAAAAATCTGTTGGTAGACACTTTATTGGTCACGGGACACATAAATTAGCCATAAGCTTCATAGTTCAGTTTTTTTTATCAAAGTAATCAAATTTTGTAATAGAATATTGATCCTAAAGTAGAACGAAGGAGAATGGGATACCATACTAGAATGTCTCTTTCAAGCTATGTCCGTACACAAATTTTCATAATTTTTCTTTAATCCTGAGTCAGTCTTTCATACAGAATCGATTATCAAGCAATCTAATTTGTATAAAAGACAGGCTCAGATATTTCTATATAAATATAAGAGTCACAACAATTAAACAACTATGTGGACAAACGAGATCATCAGTGGTACGACCACCTGATGTGTCACTAGCAACTAAGAAGCAGCACGCTACTAGTGCTGCCTGATTGATCGCAGTCGAGTGGCTGCGGCAATGACTACGAGAAAAAGTCTGCTGTGAAAACGTACCTGTAAACAGGTTTTTACTAGCGACTGTGGCTATATTTTTGTAACAAAAAAAATATATATTTCAAATAATGAAGTTCCAAAGCTTCAGGTTCATCGCAGAACGGTTACATCTAATGAAATGATAATTAAGTGATACGACAACAGGAATAATGATATGCTAAATGCGAGCCGCGTCAGGAATGCGATGAGTCGCGCCGAGACGCCTCGCCTCGTCACACTGACGCCTTAATAAGTTAACTTGTTACGGGACTTGTGTAAATTTACCTTAACACCCAATATACCCGCTCACACCCGTCCTTACATTACTCTTAGTTAACGATGTAATTTATATGATTGCTCAGTATATGTTTGTCACTATTGTGTTTTCAGCTCAAAGTTTATATACATCTAGTCTTAATTATGTTTTACTTTTATACAAATAATGGATGGGTGCTTAGACTGCTCAGTAGCTCACTAATTCTTACTTTCAGCGACTACTGTACGCCAGAATCAATAGCAGTGGCAAAAGCAAAAGCAACAACACAACGGAAACATCAAATATGACGCTCGGCAAGTCGCGAAGAATGTTGAACTGTCTTAGGTCCTGCATCCAAAGTTTATTGAATGAAACAATAAATCCACTTTCCTCCTTAGCAAAGCGGGAGACAAAAGATCATAAAGATAAAGATGTCTGTAGCTCAGTTAGTAAGGAGCTTCAACTGAACTAGCTATGTCTGAATTTATGTATTTCAAATAAGACACTGTAAAGATGGTAGGATATCGATTACGAGTATTCCAAAATATAAAAGCTTTAACATATGAAAGTGTATTATATAAATAATCCAAAAGCTTAGACTTTCGAAAAAAATGTATTAGTAATTTAATGGTCATTAAAAATTTCAACGTATTGAGCCAATAAAGTTGAACGATTGTTATTAAAATATAATACAATAAAATAAAATACAAAATACAATAAAATATATACAAGAGTACACAAGATCTCTGGTTTTCTTATAGTAGGCAAATATTAGATGTGTTACTCGGGACTTAAACACGATAATTATTAAAAGGTACAATACCTTTTTGGTTGACCACGATCGGTGCAATTCGATCAAAACGTCTGGTAACCAGGAACGTATTATACCTATTAAATATTATCGCAATTAAGTCTCGAGTTACACATGTAATATGGATCAAAGTCGCAAAAGTTTAAAAACAATTAGGCAAATATTTTTGTAATATACTTACATGTTATTTACAGGGATAGGTAATACGAAAAAGTTAAATTTACGATTGATGAGAAATTAAACTGTTCAAGTCTCAAGACTTAAACAGTTTAAGTTGGTCTCAAGCTTCGCTCGGTAGCTTTTGTAAAATTTGTATGTATTGTTTTCTTTGCAAAATTGCATTTTTACAGGAAATACAACTATGCAGTTGAACTTATAATGCAAAACTGTATCTGTAAACAAAATTTCATCAAAATCGTTAGACCCGTTTCCGAGATACCCGAAATATAAATACATGCATAAATAAATACACGCATACAAGAATTGCTCGTTTAAAGTAATAAGTGTTAGTGTCTCACAATTTGTGCTATAAACTATCAAAATCACTAAATAACAGCAACTGCTATGTTGTTCGAACCTCCATCCGCATTCTAGTGATTCTTTTTAACTTATCACACATTCCCACCCTTTCATAACGCCACTATTCATCAATATTTATCAACCGACCAATATTATTGCTTTACGGCATAACCAGTCATGATAATGTCTATTAACTCATTTTTATTCAATAGTGAACTGTTTTATCATCTATTATAGTTTGCCCCCATTTTCAATAAAATAAATAAGACTTTTTGATGTGGCGACAACATAAGATAATAATTAATTGACAATGATAACATAGACGTATTTTATTTGTATATAGGTACATACAGTTAGCCTTTATTACGGGCAACTTAACATTAATTAAGGATATACGGTTTTTCTCAAGTGTATATTTCGGGGATGACCGACTAGTTTGGGACCCGACGGGGGCCATTTTTCAAACGGTGAGGCGTCCGTGTCTGCCCTTGCAACCAACGAATACCACTTACGAAACTTTTGATTCGAATAGGCCAACTTAACGCCTACTAAACAAAAGTTTATTTACAAACTGAGTGTATTAGCATGTGCTAGGTATGCAAGTAAATAGCAACAAAGTAATAAAGTTTAGAGGGCAATGGGTACAAATGTCGAGTAACTTGTAATCTTCATCAAGTTTATATTGTTGCTTTGTTTAATTAAACAATACTTACAATAATTCTAGAAGGTTTCAACAAATAGTTGAAACTTTCTAGAATTTTAATGATAATTACACAGAATTAATCACGATAATTATTAAAAAGTATAATACCTTTTTGGTTGACCACGATCGGTGCAATTCGATCAAAACGTTTGGTGACCAGAAACGTATTATACCTATTAAATATTATCGCGATCAAGTCCCGAGTTACATATGGTTTTATTGTAAGTTTCTTAAATTAAACTTTAAAAAATGCTTTGGTTCGTTAGCAGGTCTTCTACTCGAGTACTTTATTTTTTTTTTTTATAAAAAGACAACTCCCGCATTATGAATTACTCGTGTGTCGCGGGGGACTTTACAAACATACAAGTACAGACACAAAGAACACCCAGACTCTGGTGGGAATCGAACCCACGACCTATGGCATAGCAGTCAGGGTCACTAACCACTAGGCCAACAGGCCAGTTAAATTCAACACAACAGTCACTTTCTTTTAACGAACTATGTGGCGCGGCGGTAGGGCTTTCTGCCCAGGGAGGGGGTCGCGGGTTGGATTCCCTCTCAGTGCAAATCTTTCTATGCACGAATGTCTATTTGGATTGGTCTGTGTTTTTCTCTGTATAGATACCCAATATGAAAATCGTAACAATGTTTATCCGTGTTTTAGAAACTATTTTACAAGCTGTGTTTAGTGTTGATCTAGACAACGCTGTGAGACAATTTTCTAGAATATTATTTATTATAAATATACAATGGTTTTTTTTTAATTTCTTTTATATAACTAGACACCTCTCACTTAAATTCAAATCGTGGGAGAGCCATGCTTCGCCATGTAAGGGCCGGCTCGACCTGAGTGAAACCACGACCTCACAGAAAACCGGCAGTGAAGCAATGATTGCATTGCTTTTCGCCGAGTGAGTGAGGTTACCGGAGGTCCTGACCCTTCCTTCCCCTCCCCCTCTCCCCCTCTTCCAGCCTTTCCCTACTCCCACCTTAAAGGCCGACAACACACTTGTGACTCGTTGCAGGTGCCCATTGGTGGTAGTAGTCATTTACCATCAGGTGACCAGTCTGCTAGTTTACCCCCTATAACATAAAAAAAAATAAACACGGCCGTCTGATCAGAAATTAAGCAGAGCCTATACTATGGTAACGAGACTGCTCATAAACATATATTTCTAAATACACACATATTATAGATAAATTACATTACACCCAGACACAGAACAAACGATAATGCTCATCACACAATTATTTGCTCTGGGTGGGACTCGAACCCACGACCTCTGGCTCAGCAGTCAGGATCACTAACCGCTAGACAAACAGGCCCGTCAATAATACTTATACATATACTCTAAATTTTAAGAAATTGTAAGACTTACGGGTTTGTACATAATCGAATTTGGTTACTGGAGGACGTATATAAAAACTTTAAATAATTGTGTAATATATTACAGCTAGAACAGCTCAATAAGTTCATTAAAAAAATATAAATCAGTTACAAAGTACATGGTCAAAATTTATGTTATATTATAAACAAAATCAAAACTTTCATCAGTAAACATTTTTAGTAAGTTAGGATTGTCATGTACGACTCGTTGTAGTGATCGTCGACGCTTTTGTATTATATAATTAACTTCTTCACTAAAAGACGCTGTTGTTTTTTTATCAACTTTCAGCTTTGTGGTGACTTCGTCTTGGCATGTACATGTCGCACCAAGCTCTGATAAATCCTCTTCACTCGAATACTGAGTGCCTACGTTGTGATATTTTTCACGAGTTGCAGAAAAGGGTAACTCCTCCCATACTATATCTCTTAGATTTATTAATTCTGGCGCAGCATCGTGTTTAGGTCGTTTACCAAGCATGGTCTTTACTATCTCATATTTTTTATCAGTATAATCTAAGTAACTATTTAAGTATGGGAACTGGAATCTTTTTGCCCAATTCTGGCAAAGCCTACCCGGGCAATCTTCTAATATTTTAATATCATCCATAAGTAAAATTTCATCTGATGATTCACTTTCAACTGTAGTTGGAAGTTCTGTAGGAGGTGGGGGAGTTTTGTCCGAGTCAGGTGGACTTGGAGGATCTGGTAACCCGTCCCTGCACTTGCAACGTTGTTCTTCTAAAAGAGCTTTTACCTCTTGGAATTTATCGCACTTAGCGTAAATGAATTGTCTTCCAACCCTGACTAACGGGAGTTCAACTTTTGAAGGAAGAGTTTCTCTGCTTCCGTATGGAGTAGGAATTGATTCTGTCATATCACCTTGTATTACAAAAGGCTCTTTGTCACATACTACTTCCTTCTTCTCAGCTTCTTGAAATTCTATATTAGCAATGGCGTCTTCCTCTACTAGTATAGTTGTTTTGGAGGGGGCCTTTTGTACTTCGTTTAATTGTAAAACAAACATTTTTTCCAAATCTAGTAAAAATGTAGTTTGTTCAGGTAATAGTTGTAAAGTATAACTGATAAACTTTAAAAATAACTGGAGTATTTTTTTTATCTTCTCTTCCCATTCTTTGTTAATATCCGTAATACGTTTTTCTCTTTCTTTAAAAGCATCTATTACTTCTTGTCGCTCCTTAAGTTTCTTTAACTTTTCTGTTATTGCTAGGTTATGATAGTTATCAAGTATAAATTGTTTTATTCGGCACTTTTTTCTTTCTGTGCACATCATGTACATAGTGCTTGTAATATTTTCTGTTTCGATTTGTTTGCAGAAAGCTTTTACAGCATCATTTCTCTTGTGAAGAGCTTGATTTAAAAGCTTGTTATTTCTATAGTCTTCATTGTCCAAAATGAGTTTATAATAATGTTTTATTTTTTTAACTTCACTTGTATACTGTTTTTGTAAGATATTTTCAAGAATATTTCTTTCTTTTTCAAGTTTTTCTTTTATTTCTACATTTAAATCCTTTATAATATTGGCGTGAGCACTTATCAATAGGTCTGTTATTTCTTTCCGCATATGATTCTCAAGGTCTTGGAGTGAGGATTCGTAAAAAGTATTGATTTCATCTATTAATTTAGCACTTTTCTGATTTAGAATATTTTTATAAATTTCCTTGACTTTGTTAGCTACCACCGCTTTTTCGTGTTCTAAAATATGACCCCAAACGGCTTGATTTTCATTCAATAGATTATTCACATATCGTAAAAATCTAACACGTTCCCTGTTTAATAAATTCTCGCCAATCGCAAGAATACCTTCATGAGTTTTGCCTCTGGTTATTTTTGAAGTAAACGGTGGAGATAAATCTAATATACCTATTAGTAAGTCACTTGGTGATCGCCATTCATCTTCAAACGAAAGTTTTTCATTTTTTGCTTCAACTGTTTCAGTTTCGTCACTATCAGGTTTTACGTAATGGCAAAAATCATCGATCAAGAAAGTATCTGCATAAGTACTTGCTATACGTTCACCGATAGTTAACGAGTTAATAATTTTATTCCTTTCCATTATAAACTGGTGTTAAAAAAAGTTTCATATAAGCAAACGTCTATGCGACGAAATAAATGTCACAAATATCAAAAATATATTTTTTTCTATTGTTATTGCCACAAACCAGCCAATTCCAATATGGACAATAAATCTTTTTCTCTTAAACGTCATTGTAAAACCTTACACAGGTACAGCTTGAATTTAACTATCTTCTATAGTTAGACAGAAGTTGTACTTGTGTAACAAATTGTGTACAATGGATAGTAAGTACGGCTTGCATAGGCATCAAATGCGGAAGATTTGTTGTTGGTAGTCTTGCGTCTATCTACGCTTTTTGATATGTGCCGTTAATAGGTACGAATACTTAAGTGAATCTTTTAGCAAAAGCTTAACATCGTATTTTACAATTAGAAAGGGGTGGGGATATCCTACACAATATGATATAAAAAGGCCTTGGGCTTGAAAAGTTTCCTATCTATGGCAAATTTTAAATTTAAATTATTTTAATATCATCTTAACCATAATTTATGACCGCAATTAATAACTAAACTGTCTACCTGGTGGTTGCAAACAACCTCTCTCTTTAGTTTCTTCTATTCTCCCAAAAAAATTGACATTTTTTTTTCACTTTTAAACTACAATTATTTAGTATGAGCACTATTCAAGCCACTATTGATATCATGAGCACTAGCATCCATAAGAGAATGGAGGAATTTGAAGCTCAGCTACACCAGCTTATCTGGTTTAGCCGGTGAGTTTGCCGGATACCTTGCTTTTGTCACACAGGTATGAGTATGTCTGAGTTCCTTACTAAAACCAGAGGCGATATATTCGTGGTAGCTCCTGAACGGTTTGGTGTCACTAAATGCTAGACATCACATTACCTTCTAAAATATTTATTTTATTTTATTTTATTTTAGACCTATTTGTTAATTCGGGTAAAGGAAATCGTTTATCTCATCTGTCCCATATGTCAAACTGTCATTCAATAACGTTCCATTTCATATTACAAATTCCTTTGGTATCATAACGTTACACGACGCTTATTAGAGTCTGTTCAATAAGTCAGTTTACTTGGGTAGATTTAGGAGAAATTATTGCTAGGTATTCTGGCAGCATTATTACTTCCTGTCAAGTACTTGTGAAGTGTTGGATTGTTTCTCATATTTTATTCGAATTTCTGCTTTCATTCTGATTTTACAAATGCCAAAACCATTAAGAAGTGTTAAAAGAACACTACTTCATAAAATTATAAAATATTGTAAATGAGAAAAAGCCGAACAAAGAGATTTTGTGGATATTTAGACTTCGACTATGACTCACAAGAACTACCAATAACCTAATCTATATTACAAATGATTTTATATAGTTTTTTTTTTAATCCATAAATAATAAAAATAAATACACAAAGATATCTTCGCGTCGCGCCGGCTTCCTCACGGGGTAAGTAGAGGCCCGCCACTTCTTACGGTCCTGACGCAGCATCCGGTCGGATCCACCTAATCATACATTCATCCCACCTATTCGATTAAAGTGTGCGTAGTATTTTTTTATTAAAATCGGATTCCTTATTTATGTAAAGTATCAAAAGTGTTTGATTCATCGATGATTCTTTAACAGTGTTACCATAAACTATTTTTTAATTACCTTATAACCCGTGTAAACTGACTTTTTGAACAGACTATACTACTAATTATTCTTTATAGATTTTAGCAACTAATTTATTTATGAACGATTCAAACCCGGGCTAGCTGTATTTCTTAAATTTCAATAATCAGCTCATTGTCTTTTTTTTCTCTCTTTATATGATCATTTCTTTTACTTAGCCACCGGCAGATGAAGCTTTTTGTTTATTGTTTTTTAAACAATTATTATTTATTTATTATTTTTAATTTATTAACTTATTATCCTTTATGAATACACCAGAAACTGCCGTATCTAACTTCTCTTAATGACGTTTTCCCCCATCCTATGGTTGCCTGTAAGAGATTGCCTTGTGCGATAAGGCCGGCAATTTTACAAGTCAATTACAGTTTTAAGTTATCTATTCTATTATTTACCTTGTGGACAATAAAGAGAAGAATTATTATTATTATAACACATTTCCCAGTTGTGGGACTTTTATTCTAGAAAGGCTTTAAAACCATTTACAATAGTCGTAAAGTCCTTAACTAAGCAGGTGGTTAATGAGTTCTGGCTCTTACAAAATAACAGTTTTGGTATTCAAATAGGCGAACGTGTCGACGGCCTACCTGTGATTAGCGGTGGTGATGTAAAGCGGTCTGTATCCCCCGCCGCTAGATTTAATTAAATACTTCCTTGTACCACCCACCCACCTACTATTTCACTTTATCTACTGCTCGCTTTATTGCTCTCTAACGCTACATTGTAAGCATTTAGCGCTGTTTATGATTATTAAGGTTGATTTAAGTGTTAATAGTAGGTATATATGTAAATTAGTTATGAAGAAGTAGAAGAACGCTTCATTTGGTGGTTAAATGTCTTCTTATTAACCAATGACACAATGAGTAAATGAATGGAACTTGTTGTCGGTTATAGATTCGTGAGCGGGAATATTTCATCCTACTAACCCGCTATAGATAATACCATAAGCATTATTAAAGTTAAACCGTCAATATAGGGTACCTGATTGCATATAAATGAGCATGTTATGATAAATTACAGACATATCTCGAGTTCATTCTCATTACGGATGCGGCAATGTCCGTCGGAGTTTTGTCATAATTCAGTCTCGGTTGAAATTATTTCCGTTGGGTCTGATGAGAAAACTAGAGGTGGAGAGCTCGAAATGTAAGTATTCGCGCAACAAGCCGTGGAATAACGACGGGACATATTTCATTCTTAACGAAGTTAAATTTCCGGGAAGGTCCTGTAAGAGCGTGCGTAACTCTGATAAAAGGCTACACTGTCACAATACGATTTTGTGTTTGTGTGACATTTTAGGAATCATAAATACACAATATTTCAATAGAATATAGTACAACATCAACACACTATTGATGCCTGTAAATGTCTATATCGGACGAGTTTTGATATTTATACTGATATATTTTATACTGTAAGAAAAACTTTATACAAACAAAGTTTAAGATGGATGTCAAAGTTTGTTGAATGTTTGACGTGCTAACAATAAAACAACGACCATAATTCAGAAAGTGGGAACAAGTTGGATTGTTTTCTACACATCATATCGGCAAATAAATCTTTGGGCCGCTTATCTGCCGTCAAACTTAATTCTCATGCATAATTCATAGCGTCGATTTGTGTGAAGAGGAAAAGTTGCTCAACTCGCTACAACCTGTCACGGCTGACAGCCTACTGATAGACACTACTCGCCTCTGGACTTTACCTTCTTATGAGTGTGTATCTATGCGTATGGGCATATTTATTTTAGGATAACAAGTATCTGTATAAACCGGAAATTATTGCAAAGATCTGTATCTTTGCAATGATTTCCGGTTTGTTTTTTAGGCACAATATCTAAGGTAATGCTAGAGGAAGTAATGTTTGTAATTTAAAATGTAAGGGTTTTTCTCCGGAATTACTAAGGCAATTTTGCTAACTTGCATTGGTTAGCGACTTTGTTAACTAAAAGCATTTAAATTATTTTATTTTGTTTAAAATAAATGCTTTTCGTAAGGAATATCCAAAACACATTCGATTAATTCCCGTGAAGGATCATCAAACCTTGGTGTGGTATGGTATGCAATGCTGGCAACACACAAATAACACTTCTGTTGTTGTAAATATTTACGGACACTTCTTGCCAGTGCTCGTAAATATTTTTAATTACCATAAAACAGGCTGTATGGCTGTTTGCCTATTTAATTAATAAAAAAAAACGAAAACATGCACAACTTTAACGAAAATTCATCCAAAATAAATAAGGAATGCAACATAAGTATACCTTAAATACAACTTTTACTTTTAACTATTACCTTTCAGTTGCGAGTGAGCTCACAACAGCAGTTCAAAAAACGTATAGTGCACTTTAAAAATTATACCATAATTAATAAGATATTTCCGTAATACTGATGTTTAATAAATAATAAATATTCCATATTAAACGTTGCTTACTTACAATGACTAATGCCTTCTCGTAAACAAAAGATGTACATGTAATACAGAGAGCTGGTCCGCTAGCCGGGAGAAGATCGCAATGTCGTTGCGTCCCACAGACGTCTAGTACAATATTTCATACTTACAGAAAACAAGTTTGTGGAATAGTTCTCAGAAAACACAGCGTGTTGCTAACAGATAAAGAAGCTTCATACTTATGACGTCACCCACGGCGATGCGACGGCTACTCTAGCCTATCTCTGACGCGAATGTTGAAGATAGATGGGTACTCTATGCAAAATGCTCACACAAATGTTAACTGAATATTACAACGATAGAATGTTATGATAGTTACTGTTGGAAGCATGTACGTATTATTTTTTAATTTCTATTACCAATACCTACTATTAAAGTGATAAATAACTTTAAAGTATGTTCATTGAAAAAAAAGACAGCGGGGGTTTATGTGACATCAGAAATGTTACTAATTCATTATCAACCCCTCTTAATCCAGCTTATATTCAGCTAATTATATTGGTCAGTATATTTACATGTAACGGTTAATCAGGGCAAATTCTCGGTATCAAATTTATAATATTGACAGATGTATATATTTTCATGTATTGTTGCGCAAACTGCTAGCTTTCAAGTTAATTTAATAAATCATCTACCGCATTTTTAGTAAACTGAAATTATTAACATTAAAGGCATAGTTTCCAAAACCCTCTCTTTAGGGACACCAAGACTGAGCTGCCATCAGTCTACCCCAAAACTCAGTGACTACGATCGGTGCGATCGGGCTCTATCGAGACTTATGAAAATCAAATTTGTTTACTTAAAGTACCGCCCACAGTACCATACCACTTTAAAGTATTTTAAAACTAAAGTTTAAAAGCCTAAGAATATTTTTTTATTGAATATATTATAAATAAGATTATAAAAACAGCTCAGTGTTGTATTTCTGCTAAGTAACTATATCTACTGTTAAACTGTTTACGTGCATATAAATATATGCAATGTAGACAGGAATTTTCTGAAATAGGGATGCGTTATCAAGTACTGGGACAAATTGGATATCGGGATTGAACTGTCAGTCGAGTGCATTTGAACTCGCGAAATGATGAAAATCAATCCCTGTCAACTTAGTATCACTAAATGTCATACTTGAAAATACTATTTGTTATCGAAGAATTTATGAAACTAGGTTTTCGGCTAAGAATCCTTTTTTAAGGTTGCCCATCAAAAGGCATAAAAAACAGGATGTGATTTTCACACGTTATACATATTTGTGCTTTTATTTATTTATTTCTACTGATTAAATTATTGTAATGATTGTTATTGTTATTGGATACATCTTCGGGTAAAAAAATATAAGATTTAACAAGTTCATTACATAGGGTTGAATAATTCTAGTGGCGTTTCATATTTCTGGGTGCATTGAAGTCAGTCTTTATAAAGTTTTTTTTTTTTAAATACCAATGATTTACCTGTACATCAGTTTCCCCAAGGTCCTTGAGCCCGTTTGCTCGAATATTTATTTGTCAATTTAGTGGTTAAACTTATTTCGTATGCGAACATTTCAAAAATCTAAACATCGTCGTTAGTTGTATCTTTGCAATATGTTAAAATTACAATTAATTGAATTTAATTAATTACAATACACAAATGATACATTATTTAAATAAAATGTATGTTTGATTTGAAAGAAAAAAAACCAGCTTAGTGAATAAATTGTTTTAAAAATGTACTTTTCATTGCACTTCTTTAACAAATTTGACCATTGCTAAAAGTATCCTGAACTAATTTAGAAGTAAGTGTAATAAATAAGTTTTCGATTGAATTCAAGTACGGAAAGTCTCGGTACAATAGACATTTTTAAAGCCGATTTTCAGCAATATACGTTTTATGACTAAGATGATGATAAAACAATTATTAATTATTAGATGAGTGTATAGGGCAACCGAGAACTGTACTTTTTTGTCACTAGGTAGTAGTAAGAAGGCCGAGCTTAACCAGCTATTAGCGCGTTAGTTAAGCTCGGTCTTCTGTGGAGTGAGGGCGTTTCTTTAATCCGAACAGAAGTCTGCTATGCCGTATCTCCTGACTAAAGTAAGATAACTCCTACTTTAGTCGGGAGACTTGAAAAGAATTTGCTACCTGTTAGTGCTGTTATTACTAGCCCGCTACCTAGTATTACTCAATTCCTATTTTAGCGATTCCAGCTGACATTTTTTCGGCGGAAAAACTCAATGCAATTTTTTTAAATGTTTGAAACTTTCAAACTAAAGCATTTATGCAGAATGCCGTTTCAATGTGAACAATACGGTGATTTGATACATTAAAATAAACATGTATAAAAAACTACAAACAAAATGCTGTAACTAGTAGGACATAAAAACGAATATACATTTATATACTGCATGTTTATAGAGCGCTACGTGCAGCGTATTTGTTTAGTACATTTAAATTCAGCACACCAACTGCCAGGAAAGAGTTTTAGTATTTGTTCGATGTAGCTAAACTGACACACGGAATTGTAAATTTATTCGTCTGTTTCTTGATCCTCATGTACAGTCAACCATTAATGCGCTTAAGTTGCTCTCAGAAACCAAATATAAGACTGACCTGAAAAGTGACGTGTGATATACTACCTCAAATGACTTGAGTGTTATGATTTGGTAGCGTGACGTGTTACTTACGCTATCAATGGTGGCAATGTATTATCTTTTGTGTTTTTTTGGTAATAAACTATTATTATATTATCAAATCATGTATGTTAGCTACCTAACACTTATTTTTTTTAATGATACGTACAGTTTAAGAAAAATACAAGACTAGATAAATAGAAAGAGTAAGGGCATTGTAAAGTTTACTAGGAATTTTAGTAACTATTTTAGAAGAAATTGCTATCAAAATGGATTATTTAGGAAAAAGTTGTACGGGCAGCCTCAACGTGTACAAGTCAGTGAGAATATTTAAGCAACCTTTTCACATGTTTCAAATATAATTATAATATGTATATATGTATTAAGAGAAGTGAAATTGATACGTCCCTTAAAATATTTAGGTAGGTAAATTTTACAAGACATCCTAGAATGACAACGAACATTTAACAATTACACCGTGATGTTTTAGTAAGTCGACGTCCGTTCACTTATTGAAGTCGCTCAGTTATTGCTTCTAGACACGGCACAAGAAGGTGTTGCTTATAATTTCGCCGCTGTAAGATTGCGACGTAATGTAGGGTAAGGGTTGCTTGAATTGCTGTATTTCCTTAATAGTCTGCATTTACCCTCGCCGACAATTTGTGACAAGAGCGTGAGCTAAATTGTCGCCAAGAGGAAATAAACTAATTTACTTATATACGGCATTCATAAGCTACGGCCTTAGTTGAAATACAAAGTGAGCACTGAGTAGTAAATAATAGAATATAACGGAGCAGTGAACATACTGTTCTTCTTAATTTATTTTAAGCATGCGTGACAAGGAATTTAACCACCCATAAAACACTAGTTTTATCTACGAATGCTTCAGACAGTTGAAGCTTCGGTAATGGAAATATAGTGTAGTGTGTTAAGTAAAATTTGGATAGTTTTTTTTAACTAAATTTAGAGCCGAGTGTAACGCACTCGTGATAGTAGAAGTACAAACATTTACTCTGAATAACTCATCACAACCAGTCCACCCGTGAACACGATCGGTGTAATACGATCGAAAAGTCGGTCAATCGCGATAGTTGAAAAACCAACACTAATCACAATATTTTAGATTTCTTCAGCAATATTACCTCCAAAACTCCAGCACTATTAGGTAAATGTGTTTTAAACGAATAGCAGCTCGTTTGACACCTCCACCGCCACCATAAAACTTTCACCAACCTATTTTATCTTACAAGAATTTCTTCTTGCAAACTTAATTATAATGATAATATTTCAATCATCCTTATCCCGGGTATCATAGCCCTAAAGAAATTTACGTATGCAGTTTGAGCACAACTGTAAATTTATTTGATATAAGTACAAATAGACGATTATATTTTTTTTTACCTTATTTGTGGTAAGCGATCATGCTTCTTAGCAAATTTCATAAGTCTAGGTTAACGGGAACTACTTTGAATTTTAATTTAAAGCGCGGCTGTTAATGGCCTCATTTTTTATTGCTGTTAGTTGAACCTAATTTTCACAAAGCTTTAGTGGCACTAGACCTAAACTATTTGATATTAATTTCAAATAGACACATAGGTCTAGCGTGTCTGGAAACAAAACGGTCATGACATGGAAAAGTATATAGAGAGACGAACATCCCATTAGGATTTTCCCGTTTTATTGTTAAGGTGCGGTCCAATAAAAACTGAAGTATTATTTACCATTCATTATTTCTTTTTTCTATTCCTAACACATGACAAATACAAGACGATTCCTAAAAACATGTTTTAATTTAAGTTTTACTAATGAACATTTATGACAAAGGGGGGCAATAATATGTCTGGCTTTAAAAGCACCTTCCTAAGAACATCTTCTTAAGTATAAACATAAAATGTAAAAAGAAAAGGCTCTTTTTTAATTTGAAGAAATAAGCACGTACTGTGTCTTAAATCTTAACTCACATTAACTAAGACAGTTGTATTCACAGAGGTATTTTAATAATGAATTCTTTTAACGGGCACGTACTTAATACCCACGTTGCCATTGTAATGAAGGGTGCCATAAAACGAGTCATTGTAATTGGCAAATGTGGACGACGCCGTCTTCGCTTTGTACTTAATTTCTTGCACTAATGTTATCGGTTGCGTGGGCCGGTATTTGTATTTGCATAGTGCATTCCTGTCCTCTAATCATGGCAGAAATCTTCGTTCAGCAAATAACCTGCTTCTCTTATGTCCAGTTGTTCTCTGCAATGCACTCACTCTCGAAATCAGGATATCCATAAACCGTTTTTCATTTAAGAAGAAAGTGCGTGATTTCCTTCATAATGAGATAGCTTAATGAGCTGGACGCCAGTACACGACTCCGTATTTCAGTATTCATAGTGTATGAATTTATATTTGTAGGTATATGAATGTGCATGTGTTGATCTGAGTATTTATTGTTATTATTTCACAGTATTTATTACGTAAGTAATATTGTGTACTCCTATATATGTATTGTGTGTAGCTTGTCTTAATTTATCAGATTATTATTGGTATTTTCAAATGTGATTTCTGTGCACCTACCTTATAAGATTTTTACACCATCCCAAGGTTGGCTGGTAAAGAATGCCTTGGGCATTAAGTCCGCCTTTGTACAAATTATGCATGAAGATTTAAATAAATAAATATGTGTCTTAGGGCCACATACACATACCCAGGCTTTTTTTTACGTTTATTCAAGCGGTGATGCCGTGTTAGCAACAGATTTACTAACAAAATAAGCGGCGGTAGCGTAATGGCTAAGGTGTCGGACTTGCGATCACGTGGTTGCAGGTTTGAGCCCCACCCGGTGCACTACTGACGTGAACCCCCTCCTAATACAAGCATTTAGCTTAGCTTGAGGTGTTAACAAGAATACTAGTAATGAGTGACACGCGTTACTAATATTCTTAATACTTATTAAAAAAAACAATAAAATGATGACTTATAATAAAACTAGCAACCTGCCCCGGCTTCGCACGGGTACAAATTATACACCAAACATTTCCTCATGAATCACTCTGTCTATTAGTGAAAACCGCATGAAAATCAGTTCAGTAGTTTTTTAGTTTATCGCGAACAGACAGACAGACAGACGCGGCGGGGGACTTTGTTTTATAATATGTAGTGATGTTGCAGAATCAATCTCCATCTAGTACTTTATTGGAATTTCTTTCCCAATTATGTGTTTTAGTTAAGATTTATAAGAATACTCTTATAATAATTAGTAATATCATAACCTAGTCACATTTAAAGTAGGTACCCAGACTTTAAAGGTTTTCCTAATTTTTGGACAACATCGAATCTTATGCTATTGAGCAATGTATTCTACATATATGAAAGTAAATGACATGTCTGTCTGTCTGTTTGCGATAAACTAAACTTAGTAATTTTATTGCCTGAAAACAATTACGCCACGCAAGTCCTACTCAAAAAATTGCGAAGGGGAATTTAGTCTATGAAAGATTTTATTAATAACTAATATCAACACCGGTTTTACCTAATAGTAGCAATCAGTAGCAAAAATTTGGTTTATTTGTGTTAAGATTGCTCTGTGATTAAGTTATTATTTTCGATATTATACCAAATCACAAAATAAATTCACCTAATTGGTACTTGTTCAGGTAGTATTAGAGTGTGTAAAGTGAGTAACTTTAGTCACGGCGATATTAGAAAATGTCATGTGTCTGTTACGTCTTGTCGCGCTCTCCCTTATTCTACGTTTTTGATGCTGTTCTATATTAAAAACCTGTCTTAGCTTGCGACTCCTTCCGCGTGGATCTCAGTTCTCCTGTAATTCTATGTATATTCTAGATGTAATCTATCTGTGTGCTAATGTCATTCAAATCTGTTCTTTTTCTGTCTGCTTTTGATTGGGTGGAACAAACATCTTCACAAATCTTTTATATCTCTTCTATTTTTATTTATATATCTCTCTTTTATATCATAACCTTTCATACTTTAAAATAACTTAGTATTTACGGTTTTGGAAATAAACCAAAAATTCCTTTCTTATTACTTAATTTGTAAATAGTACTCAGTTCTATAATAATGATTGAAACCACAATAAGTAACTTTAGAATAATTTTGGTAGCGTGCTTTCAATCGTAAGCGGACCAAACCGTCTTTAAGTGTCAGATTAATTTGGGTGGTAAACGCTAAATTAATTTGAATGGTACCTCGGAATATTAATCGGAACAATAAAGCACCTTACGATCCAGCTTAAAGTGAACAAGGCTTGTTGTGGCATTTAGTAGTGAATAGATGTGTATGTAGCTATCCAACGCAACGTCCGGAACCCAAATGCTTGCTCGGAATCCGATTCTATCCCAATGCCCACTATCCGAAGTTTGGTTGAATTACATTAGATTAGACACTGTTTGCATTCCGGTTGCTCTAAATTCATTTGATAGCAACAATATGTCTTTAGGTATGTACTGTAGGAGATTGATGTTCACAGACTATACGTGAAAGCTTCTTATAGCTTTGTTTAAATACAATTTTCTAAAGAAGATTACCGAATACAGCAAGAAATATATTGTACAGTATACTCCTTCAATAAAAGATGAATCTTTGTTTGCCCGGTCTGTGTTAAAATGAGCGATTTCTTTTTTAGGAACCTCACGACAATTTTTGTTTCATAAGAAGGGTTTCTACTGTTTAATTTAAAGTAGTATATATTGCCCAACACATCTAGTCTCATACATTTTGATAGCGACCTTTTCAGCTTCTACAAGTTCCTAATTAAAAACTGGAGGGAAATCGTTTTACAAAAGCCATTACATGCACCTACAGGGATCTTTTGCTTATGGTAAGTATTCTAAAAAAAAACTGAAATTAATTATGTAAATCTGTTTGTCAAATTAAACCGACTATTCAAATTTAATTCATTACAGCATGTTGGTTTAAATGACACTGACTACTACACATAGGTTATGTTCAGATGATAGGCGCGTTAACAAGTTCATACATTTTGTTCAAAATCATTCACAGGCTAACGCGCGTCTTACGAGCGCGCGTCGTAACGCCTGTCATGTGAACGTACGCTACAGGTTGCTAGATTTAATTGACAAAAAAGTTAAATCAAGGGCACATTATTTACCGGAAGCTTGTGTCCTCCTTACCAGTTTAAGAAGAACTGTTTAAATAGCTGAAAAAGTTATCATAGTTATCAGCATTGTATATGATGAGTGCTCAAATAGAAACTTAGCCAAAGTTGAACAATTACATTATCACTTATGGATGTTGACACACCCCAACGCACCATGTGTTTGGGTTCGTTGTGTTATGTTAAATGTTCATATTAAATGAGGAGACAAATAACACGCTTGATGGATTTATTGCTACTGAATATATAATTACAATGTTATAGTATTTAACTCATGCCTTCCTTAACAATAATGCCGATATGCATTTAATATGTAGGTCGCATACACTATTATAACACACAAGGGTCAATGTGCAGTGTAGCTCGTATAACCCACTAGCTTTGCACGCGGTTTCGATCGCGTTATTATATATTATATTCCGTCTATCATATCACTATCCCTCAGTGACAGAACTTTTTTCTACACGTTACCATACATACGGTCTCTTTCTCTGTTATTCTTTACCCATAACAATGTGTATGAAAAATTTCATGATGATCATAACCAACAAACTGACATTCGCATTTATAAAATTAGTTAGGATATCGGCCGTACTCTATCTTACAGAGAGTGAAATAATTATTCAAAAATATGTATTTGTACAAAATCAAACCTTTTGCATTATTTCTTCGCAATATTAATATTAATATTCCTGTAGGTACTACAAGTACATAGGTTTACTCGCACGAGAAATAGACACTGAACACCGAGTAAAACCTAGGCAGCTTTTTAAACCGTACCGAAAAAAATTGTCTTGCAAATGTATACGTACATAGTAGGTATATTCATATGCTTTAACTAAAGTCGAGAATACAAAATTACAATCCTCGTAAGTTACAATGTACACTGTAAAACAACAAAGTAGAACATCAAAGTGGGTGATACATTTAAGTGTATTCAGTAAGTTGTTAATGTCCGAATAAACGTGTTAATTTTATTGGATGGGAGGCGACGTTTGGCTGACATGACGCAGGTTGGCTTGAAGACGGTCACTCGACAATTGAATCATAAAGGCATACGTGACCTACCCTGCACCCGCAAATACATTGTGTTACTTTATTTTATCTAAGGCTGCGTTCAAATGTGTTTGGTAAGCAAGAGCCGCACCAGTGGTGACGTGGACCGCAGTGCGCAGACTCACAAGGGTCGTTTCTCCTAAAAAAACTATTCAGTGCCTATTATAGGCTTTTAATTAATAATGCATAACTTCCTTCTTTGCATCGACCTCTAACTAAATTATCAGTTAGTTTTCTTTTACAATATACCTAGTAACAACAATTCATCATCATCTTCCTCATTAAACAAAAGACGCATTAATAAGCTATCGGTAGCGTTGTACGACATTCTGTTTCGCGCGAAGGTTCAGCCGCAGCATGTGCAGTCTGCAATCCATCTCGGAATAGAAACGGCCGCAGGCAACATTGCAGTCGATTGCAACTGCAGGCCGCAATGCCGCCTGTGACTGCAGGCCGCTGCAGTCTGTTGTTCATCTCGAACTTGTACCTTAACAGTGGAGCATTTGACTGCTACTGTTCAGATAAAATATTTGTGTACATGAATATCTATATTCAAATTCAAATTCAAATTCAAAATCATTTATTCAATTAAGACACTAAGTGACATTTATGATCGTTAAATTGAAGCTACTGTTAAAAAATCATAAATCGACGCAAACAGACGCCACAGCATGTACTGAATTGTCGAGGTAAATTAGGTGAAAACACCAAAATCTACTGCCTGCTTGTGTCGATCTATAACTTCCAGTTTCCAAAATGCGTAGAGCATTATGAGAAGAATACTGACAAAGAAACTCATGGCCACTCTTTTTAAAAGTCAGATCTTCAGGTACAATGGTATTAGTGTTACATAAAAGGTAAACATGATGCAAGCTGTTGCCACCTGAATTTCATTTTATTGATATTTGTATTAGTGTGGGTATTTCTATGGAAAATAATTATTTGGATATGTATTTCCAAAAAAGTTAATGTCTAAGTATTTTTATCTAAGTATCTTCTAGAAACTTGTTGTGCCTATATAGAGCTATGTAATGTATCTCAGAATATAATTCAATTATAATAAATCTTTATAAATTATATACTTTCTTGAAAGCTGTTGTGCAAAGTATAAGTCTACTGCTCTTACTGCTCTTCATATACTGCTTTCAAAATATTTTTTATTTAGTGTGTTTAGTATACTATTATTACTATTATGTATTTAGTATACTATTTTGCATTTTACAAATTAAATAAAAACACAAACAACTAAGATTTGCAAAACTTAAAATAAGAAGGTAGGTAAGTGCTATTTCAAAGCAAACGACCCACAGCCTAAAACATACATAATCGGTACTTGGTTACAAGATGGCGTTAAGTCTTGTTCGGGCACTATAGTGACAGTAAGACATTCAAAGACGTCTCATATTTGAGATGAACTTAAAAGATAAATACATATTACCCAGTTATTGATAGCTTATGACATCCAGTCCCATATAAAAAAGAAAGTATTATCCGTGCTATAACTCAATCTGAACGCAGCCTTATTATTGTACAAATGTATGTAGCTACCACGTTTATATGTAGCGTAAGTTTAACACTGTAGCTATTGTTCCAGGAACTCATTCTTATGTAAGAAATGGGTTGATGTTGTCAGCATGTCAAAGGTAAAGGAAACTGTTAAGACCTGTTATCGCAAACACTATCGTTAGCTTTCAACTGAAGGCCTTTTCAGCGAAACGATATCTTCTGAAGCATTAAACAAGCTAACTGTCGCCCTACATTCATAAAGGTTTCTATGGTGTCACTTTGAGAACCTTTTAAATACAAGAAACATAATAAATATCATGTATTTGATTTCTGTTACTGTATGCTTGTACTGAGTTTACTGTTTTTATATCTTATTCTATCTATTAATAATAAAGCAACTATGGAAATTTATCATTAGTCTGACATAAAAAAATCAAATGTGCCGTTTGAAAAATCGCTTCTATAACTTTTAAATTTTTTTAATGTCTTTCAAAATACAAATAAAGCATAATATCAATTAAAAAAATGTATTAAAATCTTATTTAAATACAAATAAAAAGTATAATTCAAAGATTTTGAATGAAGACATTTTAAAAATCACCAATATGAAATATGACGACGGAGTCCCCACGGGTTTTTTTTGGAATTGTAGTAATTAAATAAAAAATTAATTAAAAAATATAAAACTTAGGTAAAATGCATGCTGAAATTTGAAAAGGTTTCAATATAATCTTATGCTGTTTAGAGCACTAGTTAAGAGGCGCCATTTAAGCGAGTGAGTCTGTTAGCAAACATGTAGGTATAGTAAAGACCACAAAGAGTGCGCACTATCAAAGAGTAAGCAGTGCTGCAAATTGATACTATTTATTATTTGGTTTGTATTCTCTCAAAGCGTCAGTCATGGACGTTAATTTTATTTGGTTACGGTATGTATTTTCAATTTTAAAATTGATAATAACTTTTAGCTGTGTTTGATGTTATTTTTGAACATAGTAATCACAATTTACAAGGTTTGTTATACATTTGCACCCAACGAATGCTATATGAATATTATACAGCGTTTGTTTTCAAACTCACCTGATGGAAAGTTACTAAAAATATGTATTCTAAATTTTGTTTTTATTAAGGGTATATACCGCCATATTGTTTTTTGTTCATTATCGTGTCGACTTAAACCAAATATACAGCGAAAAAAATCTTACCAAATTCATGCATGCTTGTTTATGCATCAGTTGCACGTGCGTACTCTTAGCTGCTATAAAAGGTTCTTACCGCGTATTCTTTGGCACGGAGTGCACACCGCATGTGGTCTAAGTTTATGTCTTTCAGTGATTGTTTAAAAGACCAAAATTTAATAAAAATAAGATGGGTAATGCTAATGTTGTATTTTTTAAACAAATATAAAAAAATGCGTGCTCTTTGCTGTCTTTACCATATATATGTTGTGCCGATGGCTGATACTCCGCCTGTTGAAGAGACTATTTAGTAGCACCACGTGCCATGAGGAGCAAGCCCGGGGTGGAATATTGGAGTTCAATTAAGTTGTTAAGTTTAGATTATACTTCTCAAAAACATTGCAACCTATATTTCGTTTAAAATAGATATTTAAAAAAAGGATTTACTTAAAAAACATTAATCAATTCTAATAAAAAATTGTTCATTCAAAAAATATTTTAAAAGCAAAAGGTCTCTGGGTGAAAGCTAGAGTCATTCACCTGAAAGAAAATTACATAAGTTTAAAACAAACGAAAATTAAAGACTGGGAATCGTCGTAGGAAGTTATTTTGCCTCCACCATGCAATGAAAGTAGCCAAAATAATAGAGTTGTGTTGCTTTGAGTAGTAGCAAGTGTTATACTTGTCTATACAAGAAGCTGTAAATTTGCAACCCCATATCATTTGTCGTAGTCGCAAAATTGATATTAAAGTCACTTATTTTTATTTTAAGTTTTATTGTGATCTAAATAAACACGAATAAACAAACGAATAAGGTTGTTGACTCTGACATCGTACTCGTAGTTTCATTTTTCTTTAATCATTTTTAGTGTTTCGTTCAACAATGAAAAACTATAACAAATCTCTTAATGTATTCTAACCATATAACTACCCTTTTAAAGTTAAAGTAAAACGTAAGGAATTTACATTACAATTATTTCAAGACTTTTAAAACCTAATTAAATTCAATTCTTCTAGATTGTATTGCATCATAAGTTAATCTTAACATGCAATCAGTGTCACATCCTAGAACATTTATCATAACATACGTGATATAACTAACTGGGCTGCCTGTAGTAATCCCGGTAGCTTCCGAGTGTCGTAATCAAATCCTGTCGGAGCGAGAGTCCTAATCGAGGCAGACCACGCTCGACCTCCGTCAAATCGGGCTAAGGAACACGAGCCGAATGTCACAGAAACAGATAAGTGCAACCGACTGTATTCGACACACGACCCGGGAACGACCCGATGACCGATCTACACGTCAAAATTATAGTAACTGTTACACGACTAATGTTAAAATTGAGATAGAGATATCAGATTTGTCATTGATTTCAGTTTTTTTTTATTTGTACAGATGCAATGCAATGCATTTCTAACATAAGAGTTTCAATCCTTATTGTCAATAACAATAAGTATTGATATAGATTTCTTATGATATACATAGTGTTAGAAACAATCTCACAAATATTGCTATAAACTATCAAAATCACTAAATTACAGTAACTGCTATGTTGTTCGAACCTCCATCAGCACTCATGTGATTGTTAACAACTTATAATATTAGCATAGCCTTTTATAACCCCACTATTCATCAATATTTATCAACTGATCAATAGCATTACGTTACCGGTATAACTAGTCATAATAATGTCTATTAACTCATTTTTATTAAATAGTGAATTGTTTTACCAGCTTTTATAGTTTGCCCCTATTGTTAATAAAATAAATAAGAGTTTTTGATGTGGCGACAACAATAGTCGCTTATAAATCTTTTATCTTTTACAGTATGTGCAACAACAATTCAAAATATATAATAGAGCGTATTTGATATGGAAAAAATCTGAACACTGTCCGTACACAAACTTAAATCACTGTGACTGTCAACGTAGTTCTTGCATAGGTTTACGGGGTGCGCTATCGTTTCCGTGGTCCCCTGGCGAACTGATACTGTATCAAGTGTAGTGGGTTTCGATAACCACACGGGACCGTTATTGATCAGAAGCTAGGTACACGTTGTCCGTTAATTGTATATTTGTACTGTCAACCTCGATTTAGAGATAGTTTTCGGGTAAGGGAAATAAAAGTCTGCGGGAACAGTAAAAGTTCTATGGTAAAAATACATACGAGTATAATGACTACCCCCGAGTAGTTGATTGTTTTTCTTACTTCTTGTTATTCCGAAGTAAATATATCATTGTTATCTAATACCACTTGTCATAGGAACCAATCACTTACTAGGTTTAACGAAAAAAAACTGTTGCAACGGAACCACTGGCGGAGTCCGTGCCAAAAGTCTAGTCAATTTATTACTGAGGATACATATGGATTGTCACTGGTATGGTGATAACAGTGATTGACAGCTTTAAGTTCTCTCAGAATCTGAAAGAGCATGGATTTTTCTCAACGCAAGTAGCGTTCATTGGTTAATTTATTATTAGGTCACCTCTACTGGTTGGTTTTCTTGATAGAGTAATTTTTACTGACTGCAAAATAGAGGAGACTCCTAAGTCCTTCATTCACAATTTTGTATTTTTATTATTTGTAATGTGTGGTTTTTTTTTCAGATTTTCATGTAACTATACTTAGGGTACGGGCATTATTATTAGTGTCATATTAAGGGTGCAAAACAGCATGCTAACTTACTTTTGTAATTTTAAATAATAAGTCTTTGAACCTATGAAATTGCCGTTCTGCAGTACTGGCTATTTCTAATCAATTTTTTTTTGCCCAAGAATTTAAAATTAATTTTATTTTAAAAATATAGTTTTCTTTTTTCAAAAGTAGTCGTTCGTTTATTGATTAATGTTAGGTATGTTTTCATCGCATTTGAATCTTTTTCATGATCACGGATACGTTAAAAAATCGGATAATTATGGTATTTGAGTACCGTCGTGGCAGCAACGCGGAACAAGCGGCACGCAACATCAACGTCGTTCACGCAGCTAACACTAAAAACCAACGCACCGCCTGTTACTACTTTGCCTGCTTCCATTCTGTAAATTTCGACTTGAAAAATGAACCTGAGCTCGGTTGGAAGCTCTCCGTCATCCGCCGTACTCACCAGTTATTGCACCTACAGACTTCTACTTTTTCCAGAATTTGGATAACTTCTTGGCGGGAAAAAAATTCAATACCCGAGAGGCAATACAAAAAATTTGATGACTCTTGGACTAAGCTTCAAACTACTGCTCAGAATGGCTTTAATATCGTACGTGATTGGCTCGTGTCTCATTCGCTCACCTTGAATACCTCAAAAACAAAGCTCATTTCATTTTCCCTTAACTTATCTTCACAACCTACGACTCCAATATTCTTGCAAGCTCATACGTGTCGTGTCAATGCTACCTGTGGATGTCCACTTATTACATCTACCGACACAACTAAATACTTAGGTATAACGATAGATAAGCATCTTAACTTTAAAGCACATATAGCGCACCTAACTGGCCGTGTCCGCAAACTAATATATCTTTTTAAAACCTTGAGGTATGTCGCTAACGTACATATTATACGTACCGTATACTATGCTTTGTGCCAATCTGTAGTTTCTTATTGCATAACTGGTTTTGGTGGCGTTGCCAAAACCATTCTAAAACCTCTTGAAGTCGCACAGCGAGCCGTTCTGAAGGTGGCTACGTTTCGACCTATTCTTTACCCTACTTTTGACCTCTACCAGAAATGCAAGGTCCTTACCGTCAAGCAAACACACATACTAAGTGTGATATTGCAACAGCACACTAAATCTCCAATTCAAAATCCGCAAATAACATCCAGCAGAAAATACAAAGCATATGTTGTACCTCATCCATACTTTAATTTTACGAAAATATTCTTTTTCTACCTAGGACCGTTTCTATATAACAGAATAAATGCAGTAATTCCACTACACACGTCTCCAAAACATATATGTAAACAACAGATTATCCAATATCTATGTACCAAAAATTATGACGATACTGAATCTTTACTTACATCACTGACATAACACACGACAACAATACTTACATGCACACCCACAAGCACACCACATACACCAACTCACCCTTACATATTTATCACATTATTACATGCACTATAAGCAGCCACCGTCTACAGATTAAGTTTTTATTTTTCATTATTGTTTTTTATTATTTTTATTTTTATTGTTATTATTTAATTATTTACTTTTTAAGCTTTGCAAAAAAGTCAAACAGCATACAATGAATCGTCTGTGGGAATTGAGGGCTGCTGTCCTTAATACAGGCTACTACGTAGCCTAGCTAGGACATCAGTTCAATATTGTTACTCAATGATTGTTGTTGTTACTCAATGCTGTATTTTTGTCAATATCTCAACAAAAAACGTAAAACTGTATCTCCCAAAGTAATCTATTTGATCATTGATTTGATTATCATTAATACCATAGTTCTTAAGGAATCACTTGTATATTATTATATTTTATATTAATAAAGAAAGAAAGTTATCAATGGAAAATGCCTTTGAAGAATTTGTTACCTCCCGTCCAGCTAATTTCTTCAAGAATCAATAAACTGCCACTGCGTTGGCAAATATGCATCGATTGCATGGGCGATTACTTTGATTAATAGAAATAAAAATCATTTGATTTTGTTCATATAAAACGGCAACTTCATAGGTAAAAAAAGACCTAATATTTGCAATAGTCAACATTGAATTAAATGTAAAGGCTTATTTCAAACGAACTAGATAAGGTGCTTTGATCAAGTCTCGCCCTAAAAGTTAGACATTTAACTTTAATTATTTATTTTTATATCAGCCAATAAACATTACAAGTTAGTTTTCTTTCCAACAAATTGTAATATTTACGAGCTACATTTAATGAGTATTGGGTATACGTTTCTAAGCAATTGTCTTGTCGTTTTGTTACGAATTTACTCGTATATTGTCAACAACAGGAGGTGTCGGGCCCGGTGCGGCGGGTGCGGCGGGCGCTTAGAGTGTCGGCCTCCTGCAACATATTTCACTACATAAATCATAACTTTATTTCCTCTCGCTCATGGATGCCGACTTGAGAAGCAAAGTGTCTTTGAAATGGCTTTAAGAGTTCCCGTATGTCTATACCACAACAAAGGAAACCCAAATTCAATTAGGCGTAGAAAACATACGAGGGCTGACATTATTTCGTTACATCGTGTATTGTATTGTATATTATTTTAAACATCCTTATTTACATAATTTAATAATTTTTGAATCCGGATTGGACGGAAGCCCATCATTGGGACAGTTTATTTATTTCAACTTTTTTCACATTTTGTACATAGGCAGACTTAATGCCTAATGCATTCTCTATCAGTCAACCTTTGGGTGACGCACAGAAAATAAGAAGTAGACGTACTTCAAAATTGTAAAATAAATGGATACAAACTAAAATACAAATATATATAATATAATATATATATTACACCAATATACGTAACTTGTAGTCTAATATAATATATACAGACATTTATACTAATATATATAAATGCACTTATAAATACATATAACGACATTAAATATTGAACTTCAGACGAGTCGATTCTGTTGATTCTTTAAATAAAAGCTCCTTTACTTTTAGGTACCTTAAAAGAGTAACATTTCCATAGAAACAAAGATTGAACCGGGAAAGAAGAGCCGATGAACCCGACGAGTAGTGTGAGAGAAACAAAATAAAAGGATATAATTTGACGACTAAAGATTTCGGTCATGGTTATTGCATAAGAGTTGGAAGTATTTTTTACGTGGCAGAGCCATGCTTCGGCACTTATGGGCCGGCTCGACCGGAGTGATGCCACGGCCTCACAGAAAACCGGCAGTGAAGCTATGCATTGCTGTTCGTCGAGTGTATGAAGCTTCGAGGGTTCCGGTAACCCTTTGACATACGTCAGTGACTTCATCGCTCCAGTTTATCATTGAGTCGAGACCGAGTCCCAGGTCTTTCACTTATCGACAAATAGGTATGGTAGTACCGTTAACTCACAGCTGGAAGCGTCTCAAAGTCACTCTACTTATCGATCAATGACTACTGATTAAAATGGTCTGACAATTTTTGGGGAAACTGATAACCTAAACCTATTAGACCAGTTATGTTTTAATAGCTTTGAGGTCTCCATTAACAGTGTCAATAGCTGTTGTTAATCTTAGCTTCGTAGTACAGTTGCAAATCATCCGCATACGCATGATACACATACGTATGAAAGGAAAATGAGGTCATGATTGGAAAATCCTGGCTCAACAAGTTGACCGTGGTTGACAGACGTAGTAAGCAAAGCAAGGCAAGTATCTTTGCCCTGGTTATTCGGAGTCGGTTGTAAGGGCAAGATCTGCAAGCTGGCTGACTCGACCATCTGAAGGAGTTTACAGGAACGTAAGGATTGGTCGATGAGATGTATGTACTGTATTGAAATGGCCCATGATAACATGGTGTGCATATTCTGACCCTAAAGATTCCAGTACTGTTCCCAGACTGGAGAAGTAGAGTTTATAAATAGGTCTGAAATGGAGACTAATTTATTTTTATGTTATCATTTAATTTTTCTAATGGTGAAAGAATGATTATAATCGGTTCAAGAGTGACACAAAGGCTGGTCTATATAATATTTTTATAGACTTACCTGTTATTTGTTCATTTAACTTACATGTTAATATTAAATATGATTTCTTTTACATTATAGCAAAAGCTTCCTTAAACACTCACAAAAAGATCAGTTTTGTCTCGCCCTTATTCAATAGTTATAACTTTATAGTTATTACCTTCTGGGATGATCATAAAAAGAAATGATATTATTATCATTTCTTTTTATGATCATCCCAGAAGGTTCATCCCAGTCTTTTTTCGACCTGAAGAAGGCAGCTGGAATGAACTGGATTCGGAAGGTGTATAGCGAAGTGCTATGGGGCACATTTTGAGGGCCCTATGTCCAGCATTGGACTGTAATGGGCTGATTGATTGATTGATTAATAAGACTAACCGACTAGACGAGCTCTACGGACGTAAAAAAATTAAATTTTAAAACTGAGTTATTCATTCTATTTCAGGACTGTCATTAGCGATGATTCAATGTTCGGTAAACAAGTTTACATTTAAAGCTAGTTCTCCTGTAGCATACCTTTCTCTGCTTAATTATAAGACAAGAAAGTATGTCCATGTTAAATATACACGACATTATAAAGAAAAGATAATACATTTTCGATACACTAGGTACATTTATATATCTAACCACAAACATAAATTCCCTAATAACACGGAAAACCTGCGCTTACACGCTAGAACAACAGCGTACCCTACTAATTTGCGATCATTTTAGCGGTATTTCCTGCCAATTAGGAGCGTTAAAACATCGTGGCGCCAAACAAAGGGGGCCGGGGCTCATGAATTTATTGTTAGGTTGCTGTCTTAAGTTATTTAAGTGTTCAGTTCAGCGTTATTCACGTGCGAGACGCGGCACAGAATGCAGCTTCCTGCGACAATTTATCATGAATCTTTAATTAAACTTTAGCCATGACTGTTCACAGCCTCATTGTGCTTCACAATAAATCTTATGTGTCGATTCTGCATTATTAATAACTGACTTGTAATTTAACAGCGCTTGGTAAACATTATATGGGGTAATTTTCAAACCACCACCGACAATTTATTTATGTCATTTCGAGAACTTTGAGGCTCTTCTGGTCCCCGTTTTGTCTGATATTTTGAAACGCAGATTTTTTCGATCAATTTTTCCTGGAAGTATGATATAAGCTTGAATTGATTGTGGGATAAACATCGAATTTAACTAAAATAGTCGAAGTCCACTCGGTATGTATTGCTTCATGGCTTCTGTTTTGGTATAAAGCATAAAGGCCCTGTTTATAATATTTGAAACATACGCACAAAAATAAATAACTCAATCAAAATTTTCCTTACTGGATACCAATTTTAGACTCCCACGATCATACCCGAGTATAAATTCATTATGCAGCGGCATCAACGAAGCAAATTGCGTTAATGGTACGGATTTCCACTATCAACTGATTAACATATTCATAAGTAATAGGATCGATATTCATAATAAAATAATGAAAGAACTCAAGAACTGGACATCATCAAAATCTTTTACAAGATAATAGTTATGGATATTAAGTTTCTTTAAAAAATTAAGTAGGAATTTAATTCCTAGTTCGTTTATATAACTTCCTATAGCAAAAAACCGTTGCCAAATGACGCCAAATACCCATTTAATTATATTCTGTATTGTTAAGTTCATAATGTTAAATAAAGTGTAGTTAAATTATTCGATGACTAATGAAACAATTCATAACGCAATTGCAATACAAGATAATAATTTTAAATAAAAATAAGATATTATTACATTTTCCTTTGTTTAGGATGAAAGTAACAAGCTATTAGTTTCTCTAGCAAAATGTAGAATAACCACATACAATTAAAAAGTAAAGATTAAATTATTATCTACCACAAAGGTTCGTGCTGTACTTTGAAACATATATGAGTATGTAAAAGGCTCCTGGAATTGCAGATAACAAAGCAATGTGCATACATTACGAGATTGGTACAAACCTTTTTTGTTAAAATCTTTTATCTTAAGCCCAAGGCTCATTTACAAATGAAGTCTTGCTGTTACAAACGAATGACCCAATAGTAGTACCTAAAATAATTTATTCAATGATTTTTTCAAGAAACAAGACGCTACTACTACGAGACAAGGCAAGTTAGAGTGTAAGACGGTAATCCATAGATTTCTTAAAATACTTTTTCTTTATCTACTAACACTACTCTGCCTAACCTAAGATTTAAAGCTATCTCAATTATAGTAATCGAACTTTTTTATATTATTCCTTTCTAATTAAAAAAAATCACAAGCACTTTTCTTTCTAACAGCCCTTCAGTTCCTATTAAAACTCAACATAATCAAAAATGGGACGAGATGATGAATTAAAAATAGATAAATTTTGAAATTCGTCAACTCGTCCCAGTTTATTTTGGGACGAGATGACGAAAGACCCTTAACTGCCATTTTAACTTACGTTGTGTAGAAGAAAATAAATATCTACTAATCTGATCTCAGAGGTTTAAATATTTAGGTGGTATTTTTAAACAGAGTTCTAGTCCTATTGTCTACATGGAGCGAAATTTATCAGAATGTTGCATTGTTCCACAGTAGTGCAAAATAGATTCAAAATCATACCACTTCAAACTATTGCGTCATTTGTAAATCTACAGATAATGTGCATAGATATCCAACAACCAGTATTTGCGAAAACCGCCTTTAAAACGAAATTAAATGATGAAAGTTTTCAAGTTATTCCGAGCCCGTTTCATAATAAAATTACCTGTGTCAGTTTGCCGGTAGAATTCAATTAAGAACTTTATGAATATTTTATACTTGTAAGAAGGATTGTTCTCTTAATTGATAGTTGACAATATTTTTGGGTTAATTTAAAATAGAACTGTTTTATCAAGAAATCAAAGTTTGCACTATTCCAACCATTCCTACTTCTACTTAAGCTCACAACCTTATCACCAACCCTGTATGCTGGGTTACACCATATATTTGCTGAAGCCCACTCTTTATTTTTTACTGCTAGTTCTTTCCAAGTCCAAGTAGGACCTTTCATTGTCAGTATCCAACAATCACTATAGACAAAGCGATTACGTAATGTTTGAACTCCCCCTAAGAGCATCACTCTTTCAGAGTTCAAAGAGATAATAGATTGAGCATGTCGTGGAGATGGTCTTGGCTGCACTTAAGTTAATTTTATGCATTTCAATTACTATCGATTGAAATGTGTTATGATTGCCTATTTGTTTGTTCACACGCCTTATGTACCACATAACCCAAGTCTAACACTACATGTCGCTTAAGACTTTAATAAGTGGACAGTAAAGTTATAGTAGAACTTGAGAAATAAAAATTATAATCTGTATGTGCATATGTAGTGACTAAGCTATTTAGCTTCAAATAAAGATTCAAGAAGAAGGTGAAAAACTCTAACGTCAACAGAAGTAAGTTTTACGCAATTTCAGAGACTCATACGTGGGCGACCAATCAACATATTTCTAGTATGCGCTATTTACTATGCTTTGGGGTATCTGGTTATTTTTGTCTTGGAATCAGTCTCTTTTTTATCCAACGATGGAAAAAAATATCCTAAGTTAATATTTTCTTTTTGTAAATTCTGTATTGTATTGTAAATATACCTTATATTTAATAAAATAATACCTTATTCTTCCCATAAATGCACTCGCCTATTCATTACTTTTTTATACTGAGAAGAGATGACAAACGTTGTTTATAGCACACACACACAAAAGCACACACATAAACTCACCACACACATACACACACGCGCACACATACACAGAAATATTGAAAGATAGCCTATTGTTCAATTCTTGTATTGTTTTATTATTTCCTTTTTTGTTATAATAAGCTACCTGCTCTTTATCTATGTATTTTGTAACTAATATAATATTAGGTTAACTGTAAAAGCTCGGGGGGCCTGGTGACCTGTAACACAAGTGTACAAATACATATCACGGGCACCAGTCTCTCACAAATGTAATGTAAATGCCTATTGTATTGGTCATATTGATATCTTGTTTCATTTGTGAAGAAAAAAATAAATGCTACATTATTATTATTAGAATGAAACGATAAACTACCTACAACCATATTATATTTATTGCATTTATATAATAACTGTATTGTTATCACATACATATGTGTCCATGTTGCTAACATAGTTAATACACACGTAAGGGCCGGCGAGACGGGAGTGATACCACGACCTCACAAAAAGCGTCGCCGTGTGAGTGAGTGAGGTTACCGGAGCCCCTAACCTTCCTCTACGCCTTCCCCTACTCCCATCTTAAAGGCCAGCCATGCACTTGTGACTCTTGAGTTGTAGGTGTCCATGGGTGGCGGTAATCACTTACCATCAGGTGACCCGTCTGCTCGTTTGCACCAATTATAAGAGCTAATACCACGAGATGGATTGTACAGGATTAGCAACATACAAGGGTGACGAAGTATTGATGCTGTAAATGTTTAAAGATCCGTCCTGAATTGTGCTGGTCAATTGTGATCTGGACTTCTATTAAACAGAAAGTGTTCAGTGCTATAATCATAATAGTGAATTCTGATATTATTTATTAGTAAATAAGGTGTATATTTATTTTTAATCCTCAGCTCAAATGGCTTGTCTTTATTATCATCCAATTTATTTTAACGTTTAAAATTAAGTATAATCTCAGTAGCCTTAGGTAGACGTATAAAAAACAAAGTCTTATTGACGTAATATGCATATTTACTTAAATAAATTCATAAATTACATCTATTTACAACAATATCAACAAACGATTACAATAACTAATATACATTTTCCTATGCGTAACAGATAAGCTTTACATCATATATAAATTTCTACACAAAGTCTATACATACATACCTACTACAAGTATTGCGTATATCTGTAATACAATGTTCCCTATGACAAATAGACCCAACTTACCCTTTTAGCCGAAAAATGAAATATCATTAAATGCCTGTTCTATAATGTAAATAGTAGTCAAAAACGGTTTTTTTATTTTATTTGTAGAATAAGTTTTACGGGCTTCGGAGAGGTTCAGGACGTAAAAGAAGCAGTGCCAAAAAGAAAAAAAATGCCAATTATTTTCAGGACCTTTCGGCCGCCATCGCAACTAGTTGTCTACAAGGATTTTTTAGTCTTTCATAATTCATCCATTAGTAAAAACCAAAGAAAAATGCCTCGTTTGCCACAATTATGCGGAGATCCGCATCTTTTACTGTACCTTGATTAGATATCCCCTTTATTAAGTGATCTGGAGCCCATTCAATTATAAATTACTAGCTTTTGCCCGCGACTTCGCGTGGAAATTTTGGTGAAATCTATCAACGAGACCAGAACATTTTTCCGGGATAAAATTCCAGACAGATCACAGATCTGTCTCTGTGCCAAATTTCATCCAGATCCGTTTAGCCGTTTTTGCGTGAAGGAGTAACAAACATCCATACATCTTCACAAACTTTCGCCTTTATAATATTAGTAAGACTAGTTTGGGGACTGCGGTAGGGTGGAGTCCAGGCAGGAAAAATCTGACAGTAAAGCAGGGTCTTAATACAACACAAGCTATAACAACCGTAAGTAAAACACACTTAATATTGCTTTTACGTCAGATAAGATTTGTTCGAGTTGTAACGGGAATTCGCTACACTACGCAACTAATGCGAACTTTAAGAAAAAAATTAAATTTTCTGCTAGTTATATTAATTATGCTGTAAAAAGGAATATAATTTTTATTTCTGATAATACCTATTTAGACATTTCAGAACAGGCGCTTCATTACGTAAATTTGATAGTCGACAAAAATTATTAATACCGTACCTTTTGTCTTAACATCGGAATAAATCAGTATTTTGGTACAAAATAAAATACTTCAGTAATTTTTCTGCATCTTCGTAAACGGTTTTTGTTATATACTTTGGTGTATTTCTTAATCAATAATACATACATACAGGTTAGTGTCCTGTTTCCTGATGCATTGACAGTTACTCATTACTAGAGATGCGCCGAATATTCGTTTGGTATTCGGTATTCGGCGTTTTCGGCATCTTTTCCACTATTTGTATTCGGCCGAATTATTCGGTTTTATTGCCGAATATATTCGGTTCAAGCTTTTCTATTTTCTTGGCTCATATAGCCAAGGTGTAGGACTAAAAGACAAGACTTCTTATGTAAGATTTATGTTATATTATAAGTCAAAGAAAATATATTTATTTCTAAACCTATAGTTAGTTTAGTCAACATTTATTTTAAACCTTAAATCAACATTTATACGCGGCAAAACAATGTAATGGTAAACCGAATAATTCGGCCGAATATCCGGTTGGGTAAAGGTTAAACCGAATAATATTCGGTATTCGGTTATTCGGTGAAACCACTATTCGGCGCATCTCTACCATTACAGAAAGAAAGAAAATACACTAAACAATTCATATGCATTATGTAACCATGATCATACTTTTTTTTACTGCAAGATAACCCAATTTAAAGATTTTTTTAAAGAATGTTGACATTACATTGTGGCTACAAATACCAATAAAAAAAAGATTGTGATATCTGTTATATATTTTTTACAAAACAGTAAGTCAAATAACTCTATAAATTTTTTATTGAAACTAAAATCAACTTCGTTCAGCCAATCGTTATTCTAAACGCGGTCCAAAAGGCACTAGATTTTATTATTATAAATAGATGTTTTTTTCCAAAAATCGTTGTAGTTGAAATTTATGAAGTAATATACTAAGAAATCAAGACACATTTTGTAATAAGTATCCGTTAAAAGCCCATAATAAACACACTAGCAATAATACTTTTACTACTCAGGTTATATTTGCTATTATAGGGCTCAAGTTTTATACCTATTCGTCAAACATTAGAAATATTTGAAGTCGTTGCCTTTTTAATACATTGAAAAAAGTAATTCTAATCTCTGGTTTTTGTCTCTTACATAGCTTTCCGTTCAAAACATGGGGGCATTTCGTGGTCCCCCATCCATAGGATATAAACAAAAGGAACTTTATATTTCAATTAGCTTTAATTTTTCACGTTATTATGTAATCCAGTAAACCCCATCCAATAAACACGATTACGATTTTAATGAATTCTGCGTAAAACGTTTGATAGGAAAAGCCAATACCGGTGCGATATATAATTTGATTGCTTTAACATAAAAAAACATAGCTTTATACCAGTCGAATCCTTAGGCCAGACAGAAAGAGTGCAGCCGCAGCGCGCTTTGGGTGTGACATCGGCGCACCGCTTCCACCTGTTCTGCGGCGGATTTCTCTCATACATTTTGTATGCAAGTACATTGATGAGGCGTTGAGTGAACCGGATACAACCTCGGTGGTGGGTTAGCGTAACGCTGATGCATAGCCCCATCGGCTCACCTCAACAGTATCTATGCAGTGAATGACGCACCGAACCGAATGCATGTTGGCATAAGGTCACCCAATTCGTGAAGACGTTGATTTTGAAAAATACACTTTAGTTCAGTGTACTCTAATCGTGCTCGCACCGTACCAATGACGCGCCCGCATTTTTGTATTAAATACCTAGGTATGATGTCACGCCTTACTGTTGTCACATCATTCACCTCTAATGTTAATTAGATGATTAATGAATAAATTAATGAATAAATTAAAACTAGACGACAATTTTCCCACTATTTTAAGTTATTTTGCTGCCCGAATTGGCGAATTAATTTATTTTGAATAGAGGCATCTACCCAATTCGGTCGAAATGTCCGGTAACCAAAACGGTATCATGTAAGTATGATAGCAATTAATTAAAATTTATAAATAATTATATTCTCTTCAATATCTAGTCTGGCTTTTAGGAATAATTTTATGGCTAAATATACTAATTTCAACAAAGTTATTTAAATTAGACATCTCAATGTATCACAAAAAATTCATTCAAATTTTGATATAAAGTTATTTTGTTTTATAGCAGAGGGTGCCGACGGAAGTGACACATGCGCTTACAGTAACAAGTTTTTGCTGTAACTGCATAGGTACTTTAATATTTCTATTCTCTTCAATCTGTTGGTTATTGTGCATTGATTACTCTCTTAACAAAGTTTTCAGGTAGTGCATTGCTAACGGCACGCACAACGGGTGGGGATCATACAAGTTCATTGAATTGGGTTGCTAAAATCACCTTTTCTTAAGTATATTATAAAAAATGTATTATTTCGAAGCCAATCATTTTGTTACATTTGGTAACATTGAACACAACTTGCCAAACAAAAATTTTGGAACTTCACAAAACATATTGAAATTAAAATCACAGTAATGAACAGATAGATACATAAGAAGGAACGGCAACCGCAACGTTCCAAAACTGAACGGTGGTGAACACAATTATTTATGAACTGTAATTTAATGCTCACACAATGACTTATTGACAGTTCAATTTAATTTCAACTTAGAAGTACCGCCTATACAACGTGCTACAGAAAGGTGTGGTCAAATTTTAGAAGTGTTATGTGTAGTCGACTAATAGTCGATTTAGTTTAAAAAACATGGAAGAAAAACCTAATGTAGGTGCACATTTCTAAACAACACAAGAATTTTTTTCAATTTCAATGATTTATGCAGATATTTTCAGAAAAATCTGGACTTTCCATCAATATCCTTGGTAATAAATACCCATAGTTCATTCATATCAGCCCTCTCTCATACGAAATATTAGCTTTATCGGTAAATTTTCAAGTTTAATTTTTCAGTACTAAAATAAGATTTCTGTATTAGAAAATCACGAATTTCCATAAAATTTTTAGCGCTTTACGTTATTCACAGGGTCTACTATATGGTATAGTGTTTACACATGTTTTAATATATTTTGTGTTGTAAAACCAAGTTGACCTTACTTATCAGCAGAAAAAAACTAGAACTATCCTAACAGTGTCTATATACGATTTCTGTAGTGTGGAGGTATTGAACTATTCGAGACAAGATCAGAATTGCATATCTCTAGTAACTGTTTATCGGAATATAGTGACTAGATATTTTCGGAACCAGTTTATGCGCAGAACAATGTCTTTAGCGAAAACTGGTTCTATACTTACAAATATGAACACGTTTTTGGCAGTTGTTTAGTATTCGACAAATTAGATTCACCTGTGATTTTAACTTCAATTCATACTCATAATTAATAAATATATCTGATCTTATTATATCGCAATGCTCTAGAAAACGACACATTCACTATACATATAATCATTCCACTTATTTTAAAGTCTCTGTAGATCCTATGCAATAAGAAAACTGGGAACATAATACCAACAAAAACAAGCGTAAATTAACAACAATGAATGTACATATATCAGTTTATCATCGGCATATGAGGCTCTCCTCCCTTGCTGCGCAAGCACCGTGTGGCGGTGCAAGAAACAGCTTTCCATTTGCGCACGCGCATAACTGGTAAATATTTTGATGGTGAGGATCATGCGCGTGTGGTGCTGAAGGAGGCAATGGAAGCGCTGATTTTAGCTTCGGCATATATATACTCGGTGCGTCTAGGCGAATCTGTAAATAGTAATAAAAGAGTAATATCACGCATAATACAATTCACGCATTTATGAAATTACTAGCAGCGCCCCGCGGTTTCACCCGCGTAAGTCCCGATCCCGTGGGAATATCGGGATAAAAAGTAGCCTAAGAGTTTCGTCGCAATTGGTTTAGTGGTTTTTACGTGAAAGAGTAACAAACAAACATCCATACATCCATACATCCATCCATCCATCCATCCATCCATCCATCCATCCATCCATCCAAACTTTCACATTTATAATATTAGTGGGATTATGAAGCAAGCATTGTATATAAATCGTATATTAAATTGCCAGCGATGGCAGCGTAATGACTAAAATATCGAACTTGCGATCGAGGGTTTGCGGGTTCTAACCCCCATTCAGTACACTCACAGTGCGAACCCACTTCTAACACAATCATTTCCTTTTGTCAGAGGTGTAATTAAGGATACCAGTAGGTAATATGTTGAATGTTAATTAATGGGAGAGTACGTGGGCTACACTGAAAGTTTTGCGTAACTCATTAATAAAACAATTTACAACGAAAGTAATATATTTACTGCTTTTCCAAGTATTCTCCATTACATTTTAAACACTTTTTCATTCGGTCAAACCATTTTTGAAAACATGGAACCATTGGTCTAAGGGCATGTTTTTCACATGTTGGTTGAAAGCTATCACGGCCTCTTCCAGCCCCGTAAATGCCATACCTCTCATCAAATCTTTGTCTTGTTCGCGGTGTGTGCCGAAACATTGTCATGGTGCAATAGGATGCGACTTCTTGGTCGTTTTTCCTAACTTTTTCAAAGACACTGGGCAAACAAATGGTGGTATACCACTCAGCATTAAATGTCTTTTGTTCTTCAAGTGGGATTGTGCAGACAGGACCCGTCCAGGAGAAAAAAAACGCAATCATTTTTTTTTGCCTACGTTTCTCGCCTGCAACAATTGACAAGCGATTTCCCGCCAATTTTTTTTATCATTGATTGAGTTCCTTAAGTTTAAAAAATATAACATTTGAAATTCAAACATTTATGAGCGGCCAGGAACGCACAACTTTCAGTGTGCTCTATGTATTACCAGTACTACTGAAGAATTTTTAATTACACACCCGTTGTTGGTCATACCAACCAGAAATGACTTCTTTCATCCAACCATTTTTTTTAAACCTTTCCATCCAACTCAACTGTACAGGGTTGGTCCTTTACAATTGTAGTACAAGTTCAGAAATATAAAGAGCAGTTTGATAAAGACAGATATGTTCAGTTAATATTACGTGCTCACCGAGCCAGCGACGGATCTGAGTCGGAAAGTAGTGAGGCAGCTGGCGCTGATGTCGCCGGCACGGGACTCCAGGACGATGTTCTGTGCCGCGTGCATCTCGAGAGAACGCGTCGGTGATTCCAAACTGTATACAACAAAATAAAACTATTGTTTGATATTGTAATTTATTTATACACAACCAGCTTTTGCTCGTGGTTTTGCTTGCGTAAGTGCAAATCTCGTGAGTCAATTTAGGTACCCCTCGGGAAAAATACTTTTTTTTTTGGATAGAAGGTACGTCCTCCATGAGCTTTTCTGTACCTCTGATAACGAACGAGTATGCAAAATGTCATGATGATAGGTTGACCAATTAAAGTGTAAAAACTTATCAAACAAACTAACATTCGCATTTTTCCTAATTTCCTAACCATAGTCAGGAAATTAGGAAAAATGCGAATGTTAGTTCATCTTATCAATTTCATCACACCCGGTATACCGGTTGTTAGATAAACACTCCCGAAAACAAAAATCGACGATAGTACTAATGATACCTTTGAAGATGGGTCTGAAAAAACATCGAACCTGATGATAAAAATTTAAAATTTTTACAATGTTATATTAGCATGATTCACGCTCCACTAGCTAATTGAAACGATAATTTCATAAAAATAAATAAAAACAGCTGATGCTAGGGTCAACGGATGCATAGGCGCTGAAGTCTAAGCGAGTTCGGCGCCCGCGCGTCCTTTAACCCTTGCAGTTTCTTATTAATCACTACATCTACGCTATTAAATTGACCGTTTAATTTTATAATTATATATTTTAAAAAAATTATAACCTTTTTTTTATATATATTTTTTTTTATATATATATATTATACAATTACTCCTGACAAAAACACCTACGGATATATCCGTGTAGGTAATCGATTCCAGACTACAAAAAATATTACTATTTATATCAACAGTTTTAAACAATTGCAGGCGAGTATGTACACTTTTAAATATCAAGTGGGTTCAAACATGAATCGACCGTTTCAACCTAAATTTATCGTATCGAGTGGCAAGTAAAAATATTATCTGTTCCAAATTCGGTCGAAATCCGGCTTAACGTCGACTACAGTTTGACACCTAACGGTTTTCTAACGAAAATGTCTATTAAAGTCCAGCTTTAGATCGCACAACAAAGTTTGAAAATGCTTTTGACTAACTTATGTTTGACTAACGAGTTTTAACTAGGGTTGCGACGCGCGTGGAAATACGTAAACATACTTACACGAGTGGTTTTGAAGGTGGAGCTTTAACTACGGGTGTTTGCGCTGCGGTCTGTATAGTGACGCCGGCAGGGCTAGATATCGTGAGTGTGTCGGCTCCAACTGTGACCGAGTCCTGCCCCGCACTTAGAAGTAATGCCCCTCTGGCGTCTCGGACCTCTAGCCGTGCAATATTTACCTCCAAACGATCGTGACCTAAAACAGTATTTTACTTTAAACATAAAAACATATACAGTTTATATGTTATGGACCAAGATAATAATATGGCATTAGTCATAATGCCCAGACAGTATGAAAAATGTGTAATATGAGTGGTCAAAATAATAAAAACTCTTAAAATAAGCAAATGAAGTAGTAGTAGGTAAACTGTATAACAATCAAGTACTTATATTGACGAAAATAACACCTTATACGTAATATATTCTAGAGAACTATATCGAGTAAGTAACAGACTAACCTAGGTATAATCTACTCTGCAGCATTCCATGCGAATCTCTAGTAGAAACGGTGAAATTCCGCGACGCTTCCAGGTAAATCGGATACCCTCGCCGTGATTTGATGGTGGATGCAAATAAAGAATCCAACATCAATGCCTGTCCTAAAAGTTGTAGACCTCCTGGCACAATCCGCAGTTGGCCCATCCCTTCCTAAAATATAACAAAACAATAGATAAACTCAACGCAAAAGTAGATTAGTGAATGAAATATTATTAGGTATCGCTGCTCGCTGCTGCTATCGTGCTTCCTTTTTAATTTAATTACTTAAAATAGCACTTTTTTTGGTTCGCTCGTTGCATTACTCTGTGTGATGCTTTTTTTAGGTTGCACGTTATAAGAAACTTTATCCACATTCAAAACTTTAAAACGACAGAAACCAAGAGACTTACTGGCTTCAAACATAAATCTGTTATTACAATCTACAACTATTCTAAAGTTTCACTTACAGAATTAAAATCCAGAACTTTGAGAACCCAAAGCGTCAACGCCAGATTGATAATCATCATAAACATAAGTGCCATGACAAGAATGTACAGACATTTCTTTCTCCAGCCATAGATTCCCACTTTGAATTGGCTATTGTAACTGTTCCTGATCGAGTCTGCTTTTGTCTCTCTCCCAGTATTGTTGTGCAAAATGGGCTCGGGAGTGATTTTGTCAGCGTACGGTATCCTGTAAGAAATGATTTTTTTTAAACAATTGATTTCTTACAATGAAATGGTTTTAATTGTAAGTTTTTGTACTGTATATGTCCTAATTGGAATTGAATGATAAAATAAATCTATTTTATCATATTAATTATTATATTGACTAATAATTGTACTATACGAAAGATTTTGTAAACTGCAATAATATATCGACATACTGAATATTCAAAGTACCTAAAATGTCCCATTTTTATGCATGCAACTCTCATAGCTGCTAAACTATTATCTAACAGTCTTTTTTAAGAACTTTTAAATATCAGTCTCTTTTTTTAATTGAATAAACATCGACTCGAAAATCCCTTCAACGATTAGAAAAGAGCTGATGATCTTTGACCGGCTGAACAGATTTTCTTGAATTATATCTAAGAACACACTCGATCAAGTCACCTTTAAATCAGTCCATTCATTTGGGAGCTACGATGCCTCAGACAGACACACAGATACGTCAAACTTATAACACCCCTCTGTTTGCGTCGGGGGTTAAAAAATGGACGTAACTCTATTTACAAAATTCACAAAAACAAAATCTTTGTAGCTCAGGGACTTAATAAGGAGAAGGTCACCAGTTTGTGCATTAGCTTGTTTATGTTGAGTAGTAGTTAGATGTTGATCTCCTGTGGTCGTGTTAACCCATGAGAGTTAATGTCATTACGTCAGTTTTAATTTACCATGCACTTGCTCTTTGTACTTTAGTCTAGAAACTTAAATGCGTTTAGTTATACAAGTCGACCGTCAAACAAATAACAGAGGTAAACGAGCTCAAGCAGATTGGCAATCTGCGCAGCAAAGTATTGTTTTAGACAACCGTCAAATGCGAATTGGAATTGTTTTTGTCTTTAACACAGATGTCTCGACTGAATAAATTATTAAGTCAGTAGACAGTCGTTTACCTGAGGTTAATATATCAGTCATGTGATTCTAATATAGATATATAAAAATGATTATTTGTCAGTTCGTTTATCATTAATGCATATCAAAAAAAGGGTAAGAGAGCGAGCGATATGTGACTTTATATGTATTCACAAAGAAATTGCAACGCACACAAATAACAGCAGGATACGCTTGTGCAACACATCTTATCAAGAAGCTTTGGAAACGTGATATAAAATAAACCAAAAAGTAAGTGTGTAAAACTGCACTATGTGATTGTACCCAAATATATTTCAAAAGTACAAAGTTATAACCGTAAGCATGACCCAACCGAATATGAACGGGACAAAAGTAAAAAGCTGCTGTAATCAATATCCCTAGTAGATTTCTCTTGGATAGACGTTTACCATCTTCGTCTACATCATCACGTTCCACAAGGTGAGTTGGAAGACAAATGCCTTTTTGATTACATAATAAAAAAAAATAATAACAAATTAACTTTTGCAAGCCAATTCCGATGTTGTAGTGTAAACATATATACTGTATGTCTGATGTGTTCGTGAGAATTATCCGTAAACCGACATCACACCTAAACATAAAAGCTAGACTTAGGAATAATAAATATGAAGACTGTTTAACAAACGACGGAACGATGAATGATTATAAATTATGAATAACTTCAAATAAATAATTTGAATTTTAACCTACTATTTATTCTCATGGGTGTAATACAAAATATAACTAGCAAGACACTTTTTGTACTTTCCACACATTAATCCTTGGAATGACTGCAAAAAAAATAAGCTACCGAGTGTTATAGATTTAAAGCCAAAAACAATATATATGTGTAATAAGGTAAGGAGATAACATATTTTATAGTAAATGAATTTCGCGTGGGAGAGCCATGCTTCGGCATATATGGGCCGGCTCGTCCCCGCTCGATACCACGGCCTCACAGAAAACCGGCAGTGAAGCAATGCTTGCATTGCATTTCGCTGCGTGAGTGAGGTTACCGGAGGCCCTAACCCTTCCCTGTCCCTTATTCCCGTTATTCCCGTCCTTCCTCTCTCCCCTCTTCCCACTCTTCCCCCCCTCCTCCTCTTCTCCTACTCCCACCTTAAAGGGCGGCAACGCACTTGTGACTCTCGAGTTACAGGTGAAATAATGGTCAGGTCCTTTTCACAATTACTTATGTAATTGTGAAAAGGACCTGATCAATCGTAATTGAAATAAAACTACCAAGTATTGTAGAAACCATCTACACTGTAAGACATTTTATTTCTCTTAGAATCTTCTTCTCTTTCTTCTTTTAGAATCCTTATAAAAAAAACCTATTATCTTTTATAAAACCTAATTGGTATTAATATCCCTTGCCTTATGCCAAAACCTATATCTTTAATAAATAAGAATAGTACTCACGAGTTTTTATTCCGATTCTAAAATTTGTTTAGATGTACATAAGGTAACTTGTGTATCAAATACAATAGCCAGAATTGCGAGCAATACCGTAGGAAATAATGAGGACCCATATTGTTGAAACTAAAGCGTTTTATTTTTACCAAATAAAAAATATACTATTTTGTTTTCCCAAACGTGTTTTATTGTGTATGTTGTAAAAGGATTTTTAACTGCATGGATATAAACATAACATATCCTATTCACTTTAGCAATTAAATAAATCCTGCGATCATAAAATTTTAGTTTATACTAGCTTTAGATCTCGGCTCCGCCCGCGTTGGCCTCGTTTAACACGATAAAGCGTATCTTATGTATTAATTAATATCATAAACTATTTATGTTTCAAATTTCATTCAAATCCGTTTAGCCATTTTTGCGTGACAGAGTAACAAATATCTATCCATCCATCTTTACAAACTTCCGCAATTATAATATTAGTAAGATTTATCCGTCTAACATATTTCGTGTTATCTTTGATTCCGGTAGCTTAGTTAGAGGTAGATAGAACTCTAACCCTAAATTTCCAATTCCATGACGATACAGTTATAATAATAATAACCTGGCAACACTAAGAGGCAGTCTTCTTTTATAAGCGTATTTCCAATATTTATATTTTTCAAGATAACTTTCTATTGAATCCATATATTATAGAAATCTATAAACGAAAATGCAGATCCAAAATAAAATTAAAATAAAAACAAGGAAAAAATGACGAAAACAAGCTATAAATAGAGTACTAATACATGACATATGTCATGTCATACAAGAAAAAATTTATTAAACCGAAACGAATACAATTATTAAAAAATTCCGAAGATGCTTACAAGATCCAGGGCAAAAGCGCAAATACTATCCCCGGACTCGTCGCTCAGCTCCGCCTCGCGGCCCCCGGAAACTACATCAAGTGTACCGACCGCTGTTGAGGCGTCGAGCTTGACATCGAGTGACGAGTTTTTCTCTCCGCCGACGTCGCCAACACCTGTACGTCGGCAGGGGAGAGGCCGGCCACCGAATGGCTTGGGATCCCGAGGCCCACCGGCTTCGAATAGGGCCCCTGCTACCGGTGGTAATGTGCGTCGCATGAGATGGACGACTTTAATAAATGAGAACGTCATGCGAGCATATTTTGTGGCTACAGAGGGAGGAACTAACCTCACTGCGTACCGTGATCGTATGCTGTCTCTGTTTCAGGAACTTGAACCAACTGTTAACGTTTCGGCGCAACGACTATCGGACCAAGTACGGGCCATCCAATGATGTCATTTGTTGGATAACTCTGTGCTTGAGAGGCTGCGCTTGGACTTGCAGACTAGCACTATGGCTTCTCCTCCTTCACAAATAGTTACACAATTACCATCTGGTTTATTACGACCTTATCCTGATGAGGGCTGAGAGGACAGCACTGCTTCATCTGTAAGTACTCAGTATAATGATCAAATAAGGAATACTTTGGAAGGTGCTATTCGAGAATATCGGTCCATGAGTTATGAAAACAGACCTCGTTTACCAATGCATAAACGAAATAAAGCGCTGGTGTGTGCCCTTGATTCTATGTTAAATATTTATTTAGAAGAAAGCAAAGATCTCAGTGATATACACTCAATTCTGTATTGTGCAGCTGTTGCAGCATGTCGAGTAGCTGGTGTTAAATTCGTAGAAAATAATACCGCTACTCGGCTAAAGCTTGCTGTTCCGGCGTGGCAGTGCAGGATTGAGCGTCGTATCACTGAGGCGAGGGCACTCATTGGCAAGCTTATCTGTTTCAGATCGGGTAACACACGTCCGAGAGTAATGCGTTTTGTGAATCGGGCTTTTTCGGGAACTGGTATCAGTTCCTGTCATTATGCAGCACGAGTCACAGAACGCATTGACTTTCTGAAACCGAAGGTTTATGCATGGGCAAACCGTATACGAAGATACAAAAAAAGAGTGGACCGATATACTCAGAATCGTTCATTCCAAAAGGATGAGAGGTGGGTTTATAGAAGGTGGGAGCAGCCTGATGTAGTGAGTGACACACATTTCCCAGACGCTGAAATTACAAATACATTTTGGCGTAACATCTGGGCAATGCCTGTCACTCACACAGAGGGTGATTGGATGCGAGATGTTGAACGATCATGTGAGTCGATTGATACCATGGAGCCAATATCCATCTCCAGCACTGATATAGCTTGTGCAGTTCGTTCGCTGCCGAATTGGAAATCAGCGGGACCGGACGGACTGTATAACTTTTGGTTAAAGTGGCTGCGTAGCTCACATGTACATTTGGCATCTCAATTCCATTCATGCTTAGAATCAGGCTCGCTTCCAACTTTTATGACCACAGGAGTAACTCACCTCCTCTATAAGTCTGGTAGTGCCACGGATCCCAAAAACTACAGACCTATAACGTGTCTCCCAACACTTTATAAATTACTAACATCTATTCTGAGAGTAAAGATAACATCTCATATAACTAACAATACTATTATGGCTTACTCTCAGAATGGATGTAAAAGTGGGGTCCGTGGCACTAAAGAGCTCCTTATACTTGACGCGATCATTAACCAACAAGTTCACCGTAACCGGAAGGATTTGGCGACATGTTGGATAGATTATATGAAAGCCTATGACTCTGTGTCGCATACGTGGCTCTTGAGAGTGATGGAGTTGTACAAGATTGATACGACTCTATGCACTTTCTTAAAGGCATGTATGCGGCAATGGAGAACGGTCCTCTGCTATCCAGAATGTCGGCGGTCTGTCGGTGACGGCGAGCATATAAAGATCAAGCGGGGTATATTTCAGGGTGACAGTTTGAGCCCCTTGTGGTTCTGTTTAGCTTTGAATCCTCTCAGTACTTTGCTGGAGAGTTCAGGGCTAGGCTATCGTTTGCGGAGAGGAGGTCAGGTTATATCCCACCTCCTTTTCATGGATGATTTGAAACTGTTTGCCTGCAGCAATTTCCAATTGATAAGATTACTAGAGGTAACTGAAACCTTTAGTAAAGGTATCAGGATGGAATTTGGTGTGGATAAATGTGCAGTCATGCATGTTAAAAGAGGCAGGATTGTGGAATCTGATAGGATGGAACTCACAGATTCCACACACCTTAGATGTCTTTCCGCCAACGAAACTTACAAGTATCAAGGTATGTCACAGGCGTTAGGTGTAAATGAATTGATTATGAAGCAATCGTTACAGGAACGCTTCTTTAGCCGCCTGAAAAAAGTATTGAAAAGTCTTTTGTCAGGCGGTAATAAGGTGCGGGCCTATAATGATTGGGTCATGCCAGTCCTAATCTACTCCTTTGGAATACTTAGATGGACTCAGACTGAACTAGATGCCCTGGATAGAAGAGTTCGTACATTGCTTACCGCGTACCGAATGCACCATCCACGATCGTCGGTAATGAGATTGTATATCCCGCGGAAATGTGGGGGTCGTGGTTTTTTAAATGCCAAGACCCTCCATAGGCGTGAGGTATGCAATCTTAGAGATTACTTCCTCTCCGTTAACGTGGATGTGCATCGGGATGTGGTGGCAGTTGACAACGGACTAACCCCACTTGCTCTAGGAAAAGAGAACTGGCGCAAACCTGCAGTACTTAATATTACTGATCGTAAGGAGATATGGAAGGGCAAAGAGCTACATGGACGTTTTTATCGGGCCTTAAATGGGCCCGATGTCGATTTATTAGCATCTGTGTCCTGGCTACGGTTTGGTGATCTCTTCGGAGAAACTGAAGGTTTGTCTGTGCAATTACAGATAAAGTTGTTATGACGAATAACTATCGAAAATATATCCTGAAGGACGGCACGATTGACATTTGTCGGGCATGTCATCGTCCCGGAGAAACCCTCAGGCATATAATTTCCGGTTGTTCTCGTCTTGCCAACGGTGAGTACTTGCATAGACATAACCAAGTGGCCAGGATAGTCCATCAGCAACTTGCTCTTAAATATAACCTTGTGACTGTCGAGTTACCGTACTACACGTATGTGCCCGACCCAGTTCTTGAAAATGGTCGTGCAACATTGTACTGGGATCGATCTATCATCACTGACAGGACTATTGTTGCCAATAAGCCTGATATAGTGGTGATAGACCGATTAGAGCGCCGAGCAATTATTGTTGACATCACCATTCCCCATGACGACAATCTCTTGAAGGCTGAAAAACAGAAAGAAATAAAATATTTGGACTTATCTCACGAGATTGTCGACATGTGGGATGTGGATTCAGCAATCATTGTGCCGATAGTCAATTCGGCCCATGGGTTAATTGCTAAGAGCCTCGACCAACACCTTCAGAGGCTCACGTTAGGCAGCTGGATCAAGAGCCTAATGCAGAAGGCAGTCCTTCTCGATACGGCACGCATAGTGAGGAGGTTTCTGTCTCTGGAACCCTAACCACCGGTAGCTTGGTCCCTGTACCCGATACCGGTGGGACACTATTTTTAATATTTTTAAATATATTTTTTTATATAATAATGTATTTAAAAATGTAATTTATATGTATTTAAATGTTAATAAAGAGAATAATAATAATAAGCTAATTCCAAAGAAGGTTATACAAGCTGGGTATTCATTTGTGTGCGAGGCTGTTTTAATACTACACAAATGTACGTAAGAGAAAGTGAAAAGTATTCAACTTTCTTTCTTTCTTTCTTTCCTTTTTCTTTTTTTTTTAATTTAAAAATACTAGCAACTATCTTAACGTTACACACTATCCGGCTTGATATAATTTATATACGGAATATAAAAATTATACATATATACGGTTACATTTACAGATATCCTCCCACGTATCTACTTTTAACACGGTTACATTTCAGGTTTGTAGTGTGTTTATGGTTCCTTATAATATTTTAAAATAGAGTGCATAAAAAACTGAGCATTATAGTTCTTATTTTCATCAAACTTTCAAACAACTTCATTAAAAATTATTGGCTATGTAACTCAAACTTTGTCCCTCAACTTTGGTGTGGCTGTTGCAATCGGCAAATCTTGGAACTTGGACCATTTATTGTGAATGTGAATCGTGAGTACATATTATTTACTCGATATAAATATTAACTCGGTTGGTTATGCTTGTGATTACTTAACCAATTGCTGGAATATTCAGACGACCCATGTAGAGCGACGATAAAGCATTTGACTGCCGCTACGGGGGTCAAGAATTCGATTCCCAATCAGTGTAAATATTTATATGCATGAATATATCTTCTTGCATTCCTCTGTGTGTTTCTATGAATAAAATTTATGTATTTAGACAAATAAAATTTATTTAATATTTTTTCTCAATATGCTAGAAACCCAGAGCATGTGCTACCTATGCTTATTTTCCATCAAGATAACATTATTACAAATTATATCATTTATTAACTTTAAATGTTTTGTTTTATATCATTGACCAGCATAATTTGTGTATGTATGAACCAAATTTATTACACATATTGATTAATAATTGTAGCTTTCTGCACTTCTTCTACATACAAACTTTACGTATTCGTATCACTTCGTGCATGAAATTTGCTTAAAAAGTGGTATAAAGAATTCTCTCGAAGTATTAATGCACTCAGAGCCACATTTAACTGTCCACTAAGAAAGTGTAACAAATGTTTAAGCGAGTAGTTCTGCAATAAATTAAATTATTATCTCATTTTTGGCGTTTTTGTTTCATATTAATCATCAGCTTAGTTGAAGTTTAAGATTCTAAGATTCTTACCGCTCGTTCTCAAACAAATCAATAATTGCTTTACGTGGTCATGGAAAGGTGGTGAAAGGTGCTGGATGTGCTTTGATCGGAACAATGGACTACGATAGGGGTTCAATAATAGTGTAGGGTGGCATTTCTTATGACGCTCGTATGGAGTTTGTCATAAGAGGCAGTTTTAATGTTTACATGTATCTGGAAGAAGTCTTAGTTCCCACCTGGTTCAATTTACGCCATTTATTGGCGCAAATTTTTTTTAAATGCGCAGCAACACGAGGGAGTTATCACTGAATACCTGGACAAGGTTAATATTCACCTATTACGATTGCCAGCTCATAGTCCTTACTTAAATCCCATCGAACACCTCTGGGACAATCTCAAAAAGGATTTAGCAGTCGTAGACTAACTCTTACAATCATCAGAGAGTTAAAAGCTGGAGCTGGTAAGGAGTGGGGGAATATTCCCCAAAGCGAGATTCAACACATAATGGACGGGCTACCAAATCGATTACATGAGGTTATTAAGGCTAGCAGAGAAAACACCCATTATTAATATGACAATTAAAATGCAGTTTTTTTTAAAGCAATATTTTAAACATTATTGTTTTTTCGAAAGAAACTCTAATTTCTCATTTTTTCGTATTTTTCCATAAATATACAATTGTACATCTCACTCCTGTTTCGATTATTTTGTTAAGGGTTCATTTAATTTCGTATTGCAACAAAAACAATTAAATTACAAATGAATTTTGAAGGAATGGAAATTTAATAATAAGTTGAGACATATTACTCACGGCCGTCTGATCCCAAACTAGTCAAAACCTGTACGATGGTAACCAGACTTCTGATAAACATACTTATGTATTTCTAAATTATTTAATTTCATCACACAATTGTTGTCCTCATCGAACCCACGACCTCAGGCTCTGCAGTCAGGGTCAATAACTACTAGACCAACAAGCCAGTTGAGTGTATATAGTTAGATATTTACTTTAAATATGGACGTTACTATTCAACTGGTATTTTGTATTTTTTTATGTTTTTTTTGTCTTAAGCAACATAAACTAAAAGATATAACGATTTTTTATTTAAATGCGACGTGGAAAATCTTATCACCAGTTAAAGTCAAGGAGAAGATTTGTTAAAGTGCGGCTATGCTATTTCAAGCCTCGCTTAATGGAGGTTTGGCTCCCGCTGTATCGTAGCGCTGACAAAATATTACATTACATTTGCTCTTACCTTTGAATAACTGCAATATTCAGGCTGATTTAAAGGATATCCTTTCGATTTTATCAAAAATATAGTAAAACGTTTTTACAGAGTATTATCTTTTAAATTCTCGTGATTCACTTACATTTATTTTTATTTTTCTTAATAAATATAAAATCTTTTTACGGCAAATTTAACCACCAAAAGATACTCTATCTTTTGCTGGTTGAATTGGTCTTTAAAAGATAAACAAGATATTATAAACCAACATTTATGGGGGAACGTAAGGTGATAGCTCCTAGGCATATTGTTGGTTTTAGATGTTTGATCCTACGATACAAAATCGAGGGGTTTGCAGGACGGATAGTGACTCTGAGCGCGTAAATAACTTATTAATAGAAGTCTGTTGAACTAGGGATCAATTAATCCATATACAACCGATCTTGGTAACATAAGCTAACCGTTCTAATCCAGGAACTCATAGAAATATATGTAATAAGTAATATTAAGCTTTTTACAACGGCTATCGCTCGCTAAAATTTAGTTATTGCTTAGGAATAGTTTTTCTCAATGAAAAGAAGAAGAAATTTTATGATGATCGGTTAAGTAATTAAGGCGGCGTGAAAACGTATCAAACAAGTAAACAAAACAAACTCACTTTCGCATTTATAACATTAACGTTTTTTTTTAGAATTAATAACATATGATACAACTAAACAAACATAACCTTAAAAGATTTGTACTAAAGTATCCTATGCGATATTCGTGAAACTGGCCAACGTCAGCCGTCGCGGGTCATAAATTTACCCGGATCCCAGCACGACAAGGCAATGCACGATGAAAAATTCTACAAAGCTCCCACTGCCCGTGTGAGAGATATATTTACAAGCACTTATAAAAGAAATCTCTGCAATTGACTATTGAACATTCTAAATTTTTTTAACTAAAACTCTCTTAAATGTAATGGCAGTTGGCAATTAAAAAAAATATATGAACTAATCTTAGAAAGAAAGAAAAGAAAAGTTTACTTGACGGGCCTGTCGGTCTAGTAGTTTTGCTCCTGACAGAGCTAGAGATCTCAGGTTTGATTCTGTGTCTGGGAGTAATTTATCTATAATATGTATGCATTGAGTAATATAGTAACTTTGTAGGTTTTAAATCTAAAACCTACTTAGAAAATTAATATATATATATAAATATATTTTTTTTAAATAAGATTACTAGTAACGTGGGTCACACATTACTAGTAATCTCGTTAACCCCTCCAGCTAAGCTTAACGCTTGTGTTAGGAGTGGGTTCACGACGGTAGTGCACTGGGTGAGGTTCAAACCCGCAACCACTCGATCGCAAGTCCGACGCCTTAGCCATTACGCTACCGCCGCTTCAAAATATTAGACAGTAGTTATCAATTTTGTCAATATTCAAATGATTCGACTATACCTGCCTATTAAATAATATGGAAAAAGAATAATATTGTTTTTAACTTTGTATAAATATAACTATACCGGCCAAGCTTACGTACAACGCACCACATAGCTTTAGTCTCAGCGTCGTCCAATAAGGAGCTTTACATTTTTTTACACCTGCAACGTCAGATTTTTTACAGCTGCAACGTCAAAAGAATTTATCCGCAGCAGCATTTCCCTCAGGTAATAGTTCAGAACACATTTTATCAAATATGTATTGTAGTATTTGCCTACTCGAAACTGTCTTTCATAGCGTCATTAGAGGAGATTACAATAAATTGTTCAAATCAAACTTTAACTCATCACTTTTACACAATACATATTTATAATAGATTGTTATTTGCGTCATGTACATTATAAGTTAATTACAAATAAATTATTTCTCACTTTATTATGACTATTTACTTTATTATTTAAAGTTATTCTGTAGTTTTAAGTAGTAATTTTATGTTTATTTAATACTCTTTAACGTAAACACTTTGCCTCTATTTATTCTTTACTATCCTCTCTTCACTCCTAAAGTTTGCTGGAAGAAAACTCAACTATGGGTTAAGTTCGCCTTTGTACATGCTATTTTCCTTCCTGTAGTTATAAGATTGTTATTTTTGTGTACAATAAAGAATATATGAATAAGAAACAAATTAAAAAAATGATAAAACCAAAATTAATCTAAAAAAAAAAAATACATGATAATATTATTTTTTTTAATTTTGTGTTTCAACTGTTCCATAGATCAATGTTTTTATTTGGCCATCAGGAAGTAAATCTTACTGTGCCAGAATAATCTGCCAACTGACCTTAAATTTGGACAATGTTTTATATGACCGCCACATAAGAGACGTTTTAGAAAGCGGGTATCTAATTTTTTTTTTCTAAAAATAATTCTGTGTGAGAACGTCCGTACACTTTATCTCGCGGTCCACTCTCCCAACACGTTTGGAGGGTTTACGCGGCATTAGAAACCAATTACAGGAATAATACCTCCTGGTTGGTTCGCCTTTTACTTTATTTTTCGAGGTAGACCATCGGTGAAAACATGATTATACGAAATATAGGTACCGTAACCGTAAAATTGGTATCACCTGAGAACTTATGTAATTTAACTAATTTACCTATTCTAAAAAGTAGACTGTATGGGCCTGGTCGATTTCCAGGTACGGCAATTTTTGTTTTTTTTGGCAATTCTTAGTAGCAGCAATGAACCTCAGAACGTGAATATTATAGATGTGTGCATAGAGGTGCATAGTGCGTCCGCATTACGGACGGTAAAATTTCGTTGAATTTTCAACGGAAATTTTATCGTCCGTAAATAAAACGAATCGTTTCTTGATTATAGGAACGCGGTAAGTAAGCATAGTAGATACTATACGACCTCGAAATATGACCACACCTTTCTGTTACAACCTGTATAATAATTATGGTACTGGTTAATTTAAATGTTTTTTCTTCATTTCAGACATGTACTAACTACTGTATTTTTAGGTACGCGTAGGCAAATTTATATTACAAACCTACATTTCTCTGGTGCTACGTATTAGGTATTAAAAAATCAAGGACACACTTATAGCTGAGTAGCACTATGGGTTTCTAAAAAAAAAAAAAAAATTAAGCAATTTTTAAGAAATTTTATGAAACGAATGTTATAAACAATCTCACCACTATTTCTATAAACTATCAAAATCACTAAATCACAGTAAATGCTATGTTGTTCATACCTCAATCAGCACTCAAGTGATTGTTATCAACTTATAATGCACGTCTGTCATTTTAACTCCCCAATATTGTCAACCGACCAATACCGTTGCACTACTGGTATAACTAGTCCTAATAATATCTATTAACTCACTTTGATTAAATAGTGAACTGTTCTATCATCTACTATAGTTTGCCCCTATTTTTAATAAAATAAATACGCGTTTTTGATGTGGCGTGAAAGCTTAGACTTTTTGTTTAGGCAACGTGTTATAGAGTGGAGACCGTGAATCGGTAAACGGACGGTTGGGGACCCCCCAGCAGAGGGACCGACAACCTGAAGAAGGTAGCTGGTAGAGACTGTACGCTCACTTTACTGCATGATAAAAATCAGTGTTATACTGATTTTGAGTGATCTCTGTTACGATTAGTGATAAGATGTTCGTATATTTAATTATCTTTACCGACTATCACTGAATAACTGAGAGTACAGGTCTATTGAAGAGCAAAGTAAATCATATTTTAAGTTAAAATGCCCACATTTATTAGAGATGTTGATTATTAAAAATAATGTTTGAGTATTGGAATTTCAATTAAATTCAAAACCACAACTATGTAATATTATGATAGCTATGTGTTAACGTCTTCGATAAGAAAATTCTTTTTCATCAAAGTCATCACGCACTTTCTTATTTCTCCGTACACAACATAACGTTAATAATTATTAATGCAATCTTCCGCTTACGATTAGTTAACGTTACGATCTGTCGGCAATGGTATATTATTGCATTAAATACATAATAGAGATAAAAGGTAGAAATGGGGTGGAATCTAATAAATTCTCTGTGCGGAAGCGTAAACGATGTACGCAGAGACGGGCACGTAGCATCGCCTCGTAGCGAGCGCCGTAGCCCGTTGCCTCCCGACTCGTAGCTCGTAGCCGCTCTCGGTGGCCGGAGGGGCGCGTACCGCAAATGAGCCATATTAATCATCCCCCATCACGGCAGCTCGACTTTTGAGCTTCCTATGTTCCCAGATTCTCCTTAATAAGCCAACGTTTCTCCTCTTGCTAAAATAAATGAAGATAATAAAATAAAACTTAACATACATAAACATAAATAAATATTTGAGAGTTAATATTTAGCCAGGTATGTTGAACAATTCATATTGTTGTGTTTACATTACCGTACTTATTGTTTTTCATCTTTATATAACATTTATGTTCTTCCACGCAACGCGAAATAATACAAAACTCTTTCAGGATTTGTTAAAAAGAAATACAGGCTGTATTTGAAAATGGAACACATACTTAAATCACTAAAAGGGGACGACTCTAGCATGCAATTACAAAAAGAATCTTTAAAAAAATTATTCGTTTACAAGTTTTGATCGTTTGAATTTCCAGGTATTATTATCTGCGGTTCTCATACTAGCAGGTGGAATGTGTAAAGTTAAAAAGATTTTAAATAGTATATACATTTTTTTAGAAATTTTTATTCCGTTACTAAGAAAATTCATAAAAACTAACTACAAAAACTTTTTAAGTTACCTTTTATGGATTATCTCAAAAACTCAGTAAATAGATATCTTAGAGCTTATTTCAAAATCTCCAAGTAAAGTCACTGTTAAGCTATTTGGAAGTCGGAAAAATTGCGATTTATAATTCTTTTAACATATATTATGAATCGAAAACTTTACACGTAACCATACATCGAGATACGCGAGTTTATGTTGCACAATCCTTTAACGATTTTGAAACAAAATCTAGGTGAATATTTGACATTAACTTCTGATTTGGAGATTCTGAAATAAGGGTAGGAACGGTGCGAATTTGTTGGTCAGAATATGATGGATGAAGATCTTGAATGTGGTCCTTGGCGACAGCAAATACAATAGAACACAGTACTGCGTCTGAATTCTATACGGCCAATAATGCGAGTCGAGTATTACCTTCCATTGGTCGATTTACAAATAGGGTGACCATTACAAACACTGGTTATTTTAGTTTGACAAATAGTGGGTTGACGTTGTTTGTGCTGTCACAGATATCTAGTAAATTATTGGTATTTATACGAAATTTATACGAAGTACTAGGTGGGATAGTTTAGCAGCGTGTGCTAATTGAGCGTTTCAGCACGCGCTGGCGGCCGGAATGCGCGCCCGCCGCACATTCGTTAGCAATATTCCGCTAACGAACCAAACTAATGGCTATTAAGTTGAATAACGTAGCACTTTGCGCCACGAATACCATACACACTACGACTGACAGATGTTTTGAGATCCGCAGATACAGTCGCGGTCAGAATGTACATTTTGTATTACAAATTAATTAATTTTAATATGACTTTTACCGACTTCAAAGACGAATGTGTTACGCTTATGTTTTTCTTATGTGTTCTAATATTTACAGCCGCTTAGCCAATTAGCATTGATTGAACTGTCCTTATTTAAACGAGATCCCGACTGGTCCCATATACTCGTATTATTCTGTCAAACTTTCAAATAAATAGTATTATTATTATTATATAGGATAAATTGTACCTCCAGGAAGGTTTATGAAATTTTATACCCTTAAAACCCTAAGGATTGTAGAAAGAGTAAATATTATATGTAGTATCATTATTTAGGTGCATTGAAGTTGGTTTTATAGTTTTAAATTACGAATTAATCAATCGTAAAATATCTCGCTTTGATGGCGATCACAAATATTTATATTAGATAATAATGACGTCACATGATATGTATTTTTGGCTACGAGTGTACCAGCTTTTGAATTCGCTCAATTTTTCACAGCCTTTTTGCAGTCATATAAATTTATTCATATTTGTATTGCTAAAATTCATAGCTATATTATTGACTATCTCTTTGATGCTTTCATATCTTTCCAAATTATGCAATATTACCGTAGTATGTATGTCAGTAAACTAAACTAAGATTTAAGCCTGTAAATATACTTGATTGAATTGTATATAGTAAAATGAAGTCTCTTTAAACATGTGTTATCTGTGAACTGTGTAACTACTATCTACAAATTCTAAGGGCCATATTTTACGACTACATCCATACTACATCGCGCCATCGATATTTTGCATGCAACGTATTTTGACGCGACCAAAATCGCGTGATTTGATGATCGCACCTTGTTTTAGAGACAACCCCGTAGACTAAGAATTAACTAAGTAGAGTTAAGTTATTTCTTTTTAGGGTTCCATTCTTCAAAAGGAACCCTTGTAGGATAACTTTGTTGTCCGTCTGTCTGTCTGTCAAGACCCTTTTCTCAGGAATCTGTAGGCGGATCAAGTTGAAATTGATAACAAATACTCATGTCTGTGGGCCCTTTAATCTGTACAAAAATCAAGCTGCTAAGTCAACACAATCAAAAGATACTGCCATTTAAGTCTTAGATTTCACTAAATTTAAACATTTCGGTAAATCAAAACCTATATATAGGGTACCTCCCATTGACGTACAATCATGAAATTTGGTAAGAAGTAAGGTCTTACAGCACAAGTAAATAGAAAAAGCTGAAAGTCGTTATATCTGTCTGTCTGCCTGTCTGTCTGTGTGACTGTCAAGACCCTTTCCCTTAGGAACCCGTGGAGCAAAGATACGGCCATTAAGATTTTAACAAAATTGAGCGTTTCGCAAGTAAATAAAAACCTATAGGGTACTTCCCATTGACCTGGAATCTTGAAATTTGGTAAGAAGCAAGGTCTGAAAACATCCGAAAGTCCTTAACTTATTGTTATATCATATAAAAAATAGTTTTAGTGTTTACAAACTTATATTTTGCAGTTGGAAAGTTGAAATTGTCGTATATCATGTCGAATTTGTTGTAAACCGCCACTGAGAATAGATTTACGCTGCTATGAAAAAAGACCATTAAAAACAGGAGCATGACACGAGTTTTGTGGAATCTTTTCACTCTGCCTACACACCGCATGCGACGTGTACGTGATGTGTTTGTTAAGTGCAATATATTCGAACTACAAATAACACTTTACTCTAGTATTCCATAAAGCTGAATACCTCCGAAATTACATAATAATAATAATTTGTTAATTCAAAAGTGTTACAACAGTGAAACATAATAGACACAGTTAGTTTAACTCAAGTTCTAAAAAGTTACTTAAAATTGTAGCAAATTAAAAAATTTGAACATTTTCTCTTAGACTACATGCCTGTACCAAGAGAGACAGGTTACAGCTGTAAGGTGTTACAATAATGATTATCATTGGGTTTTGAGACGATGAAGATACTGTGTTAATTGGATGATGACCGTATGCATAGTACATGCCAAGGACAGTTATGAGTTTTGTGTGTGTGAGATAGAGTGACAGAGTATGTGTTTGTGAGCGTGTGTGTGCACAGGACGTGCATTGAATCTTCGTTTATTGGGTTCTGGAGGTGGAAGGGTATTATACTTATTTTATTATTCGGTATTTTGTGTCCATTGAATTGACAACTGTCATAGCAAGATGACGAACGGTCAAACATTGCTGTAATGAAAAGGTAAGCCAGATTGCAGGACAAGCTTTGAGCCATTGATTTTGATAAGTTGTTTTTTAGTATTTGAATATATTATTCTTTCAAGCAACGGTAATCTTTGTTATTATAATCTATTTAAAACCTTGCCCGTTTCTAATAAAAGGTTAACCGACAAACAACAAAGTTATATGTAATGTTATGTGTAAGTAAACTCTTGCTGAGTAACAATATCTTGGTAAAACATATAAAAATATAAATAAGTAAGGTTCATTTTGTATTCTTAGAATATCACCTGTAAACCGTCTAAGTTACGTAAAGAAATATAATTCTTTCATACACAAAGCTCACTTACAGCTAAATGATAAATCAAAAGATACCGACATAAAACTTACATTTTTCATTATTTCAATTGGTGCGCTTTACCTGGCAACACTCAGTGCCGCTTGCGGTCCAGACGTCTACATATGTATGTATATTATGATTAATGTTTACCTAGTAGTTCAAATGTCGTAGTTCTTTTTGGCACCGCTGAGTTTATTGCTATTGTATCTGTCCAGACGTATTTATGTATGCATTGTTCAGTCGAAACATTTCTTTCCTTCTAGGTAACTATGGTTCATCATTACAAACAGGGATAACCATTGAAAACAACCAATGTCTTTCACATTTTGACTGGCCTGTTGGCCTAGTGGTTAGTGACCCTGACTGCTATGCCATAGGTCGTGGGTTCGATTCCCACCCAAGTCTGGGTGTTTTTTGTGTCCGTTGTTTGTATGTTTGTAAAGTCCCCCGCGACACAGGAGTAATTCCTAATGCGGGAGTTGTCTTTTTAAAACAAAAAAAAAAAAAAAATTATGACGTATTTTAAAACACGTAATTAGGTATTAGATTTATTCTATTTACGTTTAAAACAGAACGGAATGAGAGATAGAAGTAGTAGGTAATCTAATTTATTGTGACGCCTTACACCGCCGAGGCAGGACGCTTCACTCCTTGTAAAAAGGGCCCCCGTCGTGTCCGAAACTAGTCGCGCATAAATACAAAAACATACACGAGTCTTTATCCGTCTTTATCAGCATATCTTTAATCACTACATAGTATAAAACAAAGTCGCTTTCTCTGTCCCTATATCCCTATGTATGCTTAAATATTTAAAACTACGCAACGGATTTTGATGCGGTTTTTTTTAATAGATAGAGTGATTTAAGAGGAAGGTTTATATGTATAATATACTAGAGAAACACTGATAACTTTGGAGGTTCCTAATGTGATGCCGTAAATTAAAACATTTTTTTTGCGTTCACATTGCAAACGCTGGCTGAACCCTACGAGATAGATCAAAATAATGTACCACAGTATTGTACACCTGAAAAAGTTCTACAAAAAAGTCCGCGATGGTATATATATCTATCTCTTAGGGATAACCCACAATAACCATTTTTTATCCTTTACTTTTTACGAGAAATAATGGCTTATTTACGAAGCGATTTTAAGCAATACAACATTAATCCTTATCCAATTAACTACCTTAAATACATTGTACATTTAATATAGATCAAAATGGTTCTTTACAGCATGTAATTTCAATGAATATTTTCGAAGATATTACAGATTTAAAATGCAGGGACATAGCGAGTGCACATGTAGGCATTCTGTAGTATATTTAGTACCATCATTGCACCCGTGCGAAGCCGGGGCGGGTCGCTAGTAAATCTAATAACTGAAACCATTGAGCCATCTCTGAAGCCGTTTATAATTACATATTGTAGCCTTTCGACTAGGAAAGTTTCTGCAGCCAAGGGAAACCGACTTAACAGTAACTACTAGATTGTTTAAACATGTTACGCTCCCGTTGATTTGTAAGGTCAATAAAGCTTATTAAGTGATTGATTGGTTGGCGCTCGAGAGTCACGCCTATACAGATTGATTTTTAAACCTGGACAGTGTGAGGAGGACAGGACATACAGGTAAACTATTTTAGAAAATATTATTTTTTTGTGAAAGCTATTTTAGCATACTCAAATTGTAGGCGAAACAAGAGTTTGCTTCAATTTTCTGGATGATACAATAGAAAGAAATAAGACTAAGCACTTCAATGCTCCTAAGCTGTTTGAGTATTCGTACTAAAACCCTCATTAACTCTAACTTTGAAACTGGTAATAAATTTTCTTTAAAATACATGTACATCAGTCTCTGTAGGCTGCTATTTGATAATAAGAAAATCCGCGACACTTCGGGTGTCACCCCACTGTAAGCTGTTTAAGCTCAGACGATGAGAGAGAGCTATAAATTAAGTTTTCAATTTGCCAATGACGCATCGCTAAGACTTGAAGCGAGCACTCCTTGCAATATGTTTAAACGGCCGTCTGCCTTTATGAAAATTATCCTAACATTTTGTTGTAATGTACAATGTCAACAGGATACATAGGTTTTTGAGGTAAGTACGATGATAATGAACATAACTATGAAACAGTGCGTAACTAAGTAATTTACGGGGACCCTTGTCCAGTAGTGTGACAGTAGAAGATTGATGGCGATGAGTTGTATTTTGTTATTGAAAATGTTTAGAGAAAATATATAAATAACTTACAGTATTCAAACTCATCATACAGGACAAATTCACGATATGAAGTCATTTCAGCTTATTTTTTTAATTATTTTTTATACTAGCGCAGTTCTTAATAGTTACGTGATTTGTTTTGTAACAGTATATATTACAGATATGTTATACAAGCGTTAAAATAGTTGTAAAGGTTCATAAAAAGGAACAGATTCCTTAACTATACTTTACTGTGAGTACTATGGGTTATAGACGTGTTCTTGGCTCAGGTTTTTTCATTCGGAATAGGACTGTATTCAACATACGCAAATAAGAGCGGGTGTTGTATTTTACCAGAGACTTAGAACATAGAAAGTATTTGTTGCTCCACTAACAAAAGCAAAGCTCTGAAATATGACCGGACCGCACAGCTCTTTACCTGGAACTGCTAAAATAATTTATTAATAGTAATTAAAACAGCAGCGAGTATAATATAGGTGAACAAATTTACACCTACGTTTAATATTTACATACCTACAACTGTATATTCTAGAAGTGGTTAAATATTTAAATGATCAACTTATGTTTAGTTATGTACATTTCATAAATACAGAGGATGTTTAGAGTGGAGGGTCGGCTGTTGGCGGTTGCATGCACCAAAATGCAGCGTAGCGCTCCATTATGTGGCTCATAAATCAAGTGCATTGAAATCTCCTTCCTCCTTCGTGTCCGTGAGCCATCGCCGAGCGACGGATATTTGAACCAATGCCCCGCCGAACCGACAGAGCTACACGCCGATCTACTTTGTTACTGTTCGTAGCTGTTCTATCGCCTGTGCTCTACAGCCGAACACCAACACGGCAAACCCTTATCTATTTCATATCGTAAACAAACACATGAACATTTTGTATTACTTTGTAAACGTAAACGTTTGGGAGATTCGTGGTAAATCCATATATAAATTTAGTTTCTGCGATGAGGTGGCATTTAATGCTACAAATATTGTCATCTACCTTTTTAGGTATATTTTTCAAGTAATTTAAGTCCCACACCTTGGCTAGATTAAATTATTTATAGATTTATAACAATCCCTAGTACCAATTGTATAATAAATACCGAAAACGGAAGGTAAGACGCCCCCCGGATAGAAAGCCTGACGACCTGAAGAAGGTAGCAGGGATGGACTGAGGATAAGACCGAGTGCTGTGTCGAGCATTGGGAAAGGCCTATGTCCAGCAGTGGACTACGATGGGCTGATTGGTTGATTGATTTAATGATAAATACTTAAATAGGATAAGACATATTACATAGCACGAAAGTCTCTCCAAGCATCAGTAATATCTCTATTCTGTATTATCATCTGTCAGAAAAAGAAATATATACTCTTACTCTAAAAGAATAATAGAGTAAGCTTTCATAAAGTTTATTCATATTTTTTTAATGGAGAGATATCAATAATGAACATAAAAATAAACATTAACAAAACAAAATTATTATATATATACACGATTTAATTTCGCAAACTTATACCTACATCTTTTAACACATATTAATGGGTAACATTACCATCACAAACAGAAACTGTACAGGTTAGTTTGTTTAAGTACATAATATTATACTTTATTATAACACAAGAATGTCACTACTATAAGGCATGTAAAACTCTATAGTACTATCACACAATGGGGGAGGCACCACCCGGCGATGTTCCGAGGGACATCCATTCACTCTGAGCTACTCAATGGCCTTTGCATGTTGCATTCTGAACCGCTGCATTCTGGTCGTGGTCTAAATTGCGTTAATATTTCTAGCTCCAATTTGCTGCTCATTGACGGCTTTGAAGCCATATTTGAATGTATTGATTGATTTTTAAGTACCATGATAGTAAGTTTAAACACAAAGATTAGACAAGACATTTATTTAGAACTAGCTGTTGTCCGCAACTTCGCGTGGGAATTCAAATTCATCCCATGGGAACCGATTTCCTGCTCAACTTTCTTAATTTTTCGTTCCGTAAGAACGTTCTAAAAAGTATAAGAAAACTTAAAAAAGATCGAGAAGATGAAATCGGTTAAGTTGTTCTCAAGTTATGGCGTGACCAAGTGAAATAAAATTTAAATTAATAATATAATGTATTTCTAAAATTAATTCAACACCTTTTTGAACACCACGACGCGACCTAAATAAGTAACGTACTGAATTACGCAGGTATATTAGTGCTTTGTTTGAATTTTAATATCTTTAGGATACTGTTATTTTAATTTTTTATAATAAACCTCCAAAGTGTTCGATTGACGACCCTTACGTGAGTGGGACCAAATTATAGGTGGCAAAATCTGGGTGTATAATACGCCTCTACCTACCTCTTCAGGGATACAGTCGTGAGTGTATGTTTATTAAATCCTTTCTCAGACATCCACTCGAAAGTGTAGCATGATACGAGTATGTAGGTATAGGATGACTATTAGCGCTGACACCAGAAATGTCGTTTACCCATCGCCAATCTTCTCGTGGAGCCCTACCTACTTAGAAACGGTAACAAATCTCATTGGGTCTCCAAGTTGCAAGTTGCGTATTCAAAACAATTATACACATTGATACTTTTAGCATGATCTTCTGTTGGATAGAAGTATTTATGCCCCATGTTACAGCCGATATTTATGTGTGGGCTCCACCTTTACATCACATATTCACATCAATTATCTTTCATACAAATGCGCCTCATTGCTTACATTGTCGAAAAACTTGTAATGAAAAGCTTTCGGTACAAGGAGGTAAAAGATTTTTGTGACCACTATGAAGAATTACAAATATGTAAAGTTGGTGTACGCCTCCCACCCTTTTGACCTGAAGAGACCGAAATCTGGTTCCGGAAGTTCGAGGCTCAGTTCGACTTATCGATAATGTCAGATGATGCTACAAATTCAATTCAATGATGTCATCGGGCTGTTTAAAAACCCAGTACGTCTGCCACGTCAAGGACCTAATTTTGAAACTGTCTACGACCGGCATGTATGATAACTGCACGGATGGCGCAATGGTTCAAGTGGTCACCTCGCCACTGCGCCGCGCCGAGTGTTGTGGGTTCAAATCCTACACGGCACAATAATTTGTGTGATCTACAAACAGTTGTTCCGAGTCTGGGTGTTCTTTATGTCCGTTGTTTGAATGTTTGTGAAGCCCCCCGCGACACATAATATGGGAGTTGTCTTTTATACAGCAACACAGCTCGGACTCAAAAGTCAAAAAGATGGAGGAGCTTCTGTTGCGAGAATAGCCAGCAGTTAGCAGTCCGTCACCTACAGAGTCTCGTATACATGCCAACTCCAGACGAATTTTTATACACGGTTTTGACTAGGAGGCTGCCATACAGCATCCAAACAGTTTTGGCCCGGTCAACCTGATTCGGTTCCGATCGAGAATTTGGTTGATTTAAGAGACAAAATGTTTTTATTACCGACTTAAGTCATCGCCTACGGTTTTTAAGTTCCTGAGTCCATCTAACGAGTCCTCGCGCACTCAATCAGTGAGCTCCGGTCAGCATTGGCGACAGTGGCGACATGTGGCGCAAGCGGTCCTGGCTTGCAGATGTCTCCATCCCTGTAACTACGCTGCCGGCACTGGCAAGGAAAACTACCAAGGCATTAGGTAATGGCGACCAACAACTGCCTGTCCAACAGCGGTCACCTAATCGTCGTGGAACACAAAGCAAAAACACAGTGTCTTGTATGTTTACCCTCGGTCTTTAATGAAACATCGCTTATGTAAGATAAATTATAAATTGTCAACACCTACAGTTACACAAATCTCAATCTAGACTTTGGGCTAGCCCGAGCCTTCTCATGGCCTTTTGTAGTTGTAGCAGTGTAGAGCTATTGTTATTGTTGTATTCTGTTGTTAATTGCCGTAGACAGCGCTTAACTGATAATTTCACTGAATTGTCTGTTTTAGCTTCTCATGCTTGTCCTTCCGACAATGTTCCTTCCGTCAAGGTGCTGACAGATGACTCTAAATATCAATTACATATCACCACATCCGCACAATTCCTGGACCTCCATTCCTCGTTGTTTCGCTCCCAATAAACGGAAAATCGCCATCTTATCCATGACACTAGATTCTTTAATTGGCTACTTTACCAACCGCAGGTTGAATTGACGATGGGGTAAATCAAATATAATTCTATAATAAAATATATTTCTGATGAATCAAGGAACTCTTTTTCTTTGATGTTGTTGGAAATGCATGCTTTCTTAAAAATATAACATTTATTTTTATGCCCATAAATTAATTTGAATATGATCGAAGAATTTTATTAAACTTATTATTGGAAACATAACAACGAACGTATTAATAAAACTGTATGTCTATGTGGGTATACGTATTAGGATGTCAAGCCATCAGCCAATAGCTATTTTACTTATCTACTACATCTACATCCAACTACTACTGCTACATCATCCAACATTTGACGTTTCTATTATAAGTAATATGACACGACATTTCACGTGCATAGAATAGGCGGCGTGTGTCATGTATGTGTTAATACCATGCCTAGCCTCAGAGACATGTCGGCCGGCTCAGCAAAATGTCAAAGGGAAATTGAAAATTAATTTATGCTCGTACACCTAAAGCTCGTAGATTGAAAATCGTCGTCGTAACTCTTCATGTCTAGAGTAGTTCAGTCTATACTATTAGTATTAATTTCCAATATGCAATAGGCTCCATTTCGTATACTTCTTTAGATCAAAGTGCTCCACGAGTAAAGTATTAAGTGAAAAAATTACGAGGTTTACAGCAAGACTTTAGTAGATAAAAAAGTGTCAAGGGAAATGGAGGAAAAAATTACATGTTTTTTGCGGTTGTTATGTAAACTGTTTTATTTTATTAAAATACTAGCTGTTCCCCGCGCGGCTTCCCTCGCGTGTACACTTTTAAATATTTTGCGAGGAACCCTAATACTTTCTTCAAAATAAAAGTAGCCTAAGTTACTCCTTATAACACAAGCTACCTGCCAGAAAAAGTCACGTGGAAATCGGTCCACCCGTTCTGGAGATCAGCCGGAACAAACAGACGTACAAAATTTTAAAAATTGTATTTTTGGAATATGTACCGTGTAAACATTCGGATGCATTTAGTAAAATGTTCTTATTATGACATTACAAACAAACACTTCAATTTTACTAATTTGTATAGGTTAAGCGTAATATTGTAAGCTATTGCGCTTTAACAATAACAGATGTCATACATTAGAAACGCTTAAATATAAAAGCTATTCACAAATAGCTTTATAATGAATATGTTTTTATTTTATTAGTATGTTTAAAACAGATGTTCTAAAATGATAAGTACCTGAAGATACAATGATAAATGTATACTTTGGCAATCGCATTTACCTATGGTTTCTACAATCCCATAATTATACTCATAGTACATGTACAGAGGCAGTCATCTATTCAAAATCTAAAACAATTAGCTACTAGAATAAAAACAATACTGAATGGTAATCATATTTATTAAAGTTTCCCGTCACCCCTTAATAAAGTCGGGCATCCCCAAAATATTTAAATAAACCCGTATATCTAAAAAATATTAACCTAAAGAAAAATTAACTATCAGTTTTATATTACTCTATGACAAGTCGACTATGTTGTTGCTCCACCACAAATTTATTCTCCTTTGTTATCTTAAAACTACAGGCTTGATTGTTTAATAGCGATTCTTTGTTACACCCAATTCAAATATGATACCCGCATACGTGACGTTAAGTCGACGTACATGTAATGTGGGGCTGAACGCACTCGCGGGACGACTCCCAAAAAGAGTCGTAAATACTCCCGCCGCCGCTCACTTATAAATTAGGATCATAAAGCAGTTGCCGAACTTTGTTGGCGGCACGACGACCATAAAACAGCGCTTACGCCCAGAGGGGATCGACGACAGGGCTACTTGTCTCGCCATGGCTCCTGATCTTTCAATTCAAACAGATTATAATACAATGTCATACTAGATTAACTGACATGAGCCTGAAAAACGGCTAAAGTAATGTCTCTAAGATCGATTAGTTAAAAAAGATTGAGTAAAATAATTAGTAAGGTGTAATTTGTGTATATTCTACATACATCAAGTGTCTTGTGATCAAGTACATTTTTAACTAAAAAAAAAATTCCAATTAATATTTCTATCTAGTCTTCCAAACTGGCTTCTTACTTTAATTCCTAATGCTTAAGTTAACAACTTATCCATACTCCTACTACTTTGTAAAAATTAAGAAAAATTGCAATTTTTGCAAATTGTGGGAAATTAACCTAAGTTAATGTCACCAATTAAATGGCAAAAAAGGCAAAAATGAGGATTTTTGAAATTTTTATTGTAAAGATAAAAAAATTAGTAATCTGTGTTTCCACTATTGATACAAATATCACAATCACAGCGATTTGGCATGCTTAAAATCAGTTCTTTCTAAGATGTCAAAAAGTTGTTGTGTGGTATGCACTCGGCAGTGCTCTTCTTTGGACCACATCTCATGCGTGCTCAATTAGGTTGAGGTCTGGCGATTGAGCAGGCCACGGGAGAACGTTGATGCGAACATCGACAAGAGTGCGACGAGAGTTACTACTCTAGACGTGTGTGGACGTGCATTAGTCGAAACGAATCACCCAACCGGCTTCGCAAAGGGATGATCACGTCTGAAACAATCCTCTCCACATAAATCTGAGCTTTGAGGTTACCCCTGATCCAAATGAGATCGGTTCGTCCACTGATCTAAAATCCGCCCCAAAATATTATTGTTCCCTCTACATATGAATGAACTTCCTGACAAAATTTCAAACGTTCTTGATGTCCAAGGTCCTCCAAACTCGAGTACGTCTCATATGCGGCCTCATACCGAAACGAGATTCATCGGAAAAGCAAACACAACGCCAGGCTTCTTCCTCCTAATTTCTGTGTTCGCGAGCCCATTGAAAACGGGCCTTACGATTGCGGGGTGCTATAGGTGGAACTCTCAGTAGCCTTCGGGAACGTAAACCCACTTTACGTAAACGATTTCGGATGGTTTGGTCGCTTATCAGTAAGCCTGAAGAGCTGTGGAGCCTGGTAACCAACATCATGGTGGTTATGGTACGATTCCGTCGAGCAGTTTTTTGAATGTACCGGTCCTGTCTGCGAGTAGTGATGCGAGATCGTCCTCCATGTTGCTCGGCCACGCTGCCCGTGATACGATTGCATGTCCAGAGGCGGCTTATGATGCTCTGTTTAGTGCCAAGAGCGACAGCCACAGTACGTTGCCTGGAACCAGCTTTCGATGACTCTCATCATCTCTTCTCGTTTTAAATGATGTCGTCGCTCCATATCGATGCACTTTTGTCAGATTCGATGCAGAAATTGTAACAGTTTTGTAAAAACGCTATTACACACTTTTATAGGAATCCTGATTGACAGGTGATTTTCTATTATTAATCAAAATTCAAAGAAAATTCTTTATTCAAATAGTGAAATTCACTAAAAAGAATCAATAACAATCCAAAAAAGTTAAAATAAAAATCCTCAATTGCGGCGATACTCTAAAACGTACTTGATCCCTAGACACTTTTGATGTGTGTATAAGATATTGTTTGCTTAGATCATTTAAACATAGTTGTATGTAAATTAGAATTTAAAAAAAATACGGTAAAAATTAATGTCTCCCGTTTCCAGACTAATCAACAAAGATTGATGGGGGTTGGAGTGTTGTGTGCACTCTCAAACCAAAAATACAGACCATGAAATGATAAACTGTTACAAATTTAGAATATTGCGAATGTATATCACTCCTATCATTTGATAGTAATAACAATTAACAATAATAAGAATAACTTGACACACCTCACTCACGGACGTCTAAACCCAAACTTGGCAGAGCCTGTACTTTGGTAACAAGACTGCTGATAAACATACTTAAATGTTACTAAATACATACATATTTTAGATAAATTACACACAGCACAAATGATCATGTCTATCACATAATTATTTGTCTTGGGTGGGAATCGTAACCACGACTTCTGCCTCAGCAGCCTGACTGCTGGACCAACCGGCCAGTCAAATCATCAAAGCTTAGAAAATAAAACTGGACATTCAAAAATATATATCCTTACTTTAAGTACAGACCTTGATCTGCAGTTTTCCGATATCCATTCCTGACCGAAACCGTATAGGAGTAAGTATCTGCTTTTGTTCAAATATAATGTTTTTAAATATCAGTGCAAAATACATATACAATTTTTCAATGCACAACGAAGCCAACAAACAAAATGTTTACAAAAATGTTGAATGTCATGTGAATAAACTCTTGACATCACTGAAGCTTTTCGACTGTCTGTCTGCAAAACTAATGAAAGCTCCCGTTGCCTGCACATATGGCGATATGAATCTAATGCAACAGCGAAATAGTACACAATATGAACACGTTGGTATCCTTATTTTCTTATTTAAATGGTTTAATAAAAAAAATCAGACATGTTTACGATGCATAGTAAAATAGATGCTCGTTGTGAAATACTATTTATGTTAATGTTTATGTTAAGTTATGCAAATTATCAAATAATAAAAAGAGTGAGAACTATGTATTCCCATCTCTTAAACTGTTTCGCTTCAGATATCTATGATCCAAGTTCCCTAAAATATCTGAAGTCCATCCAGCTATGAGCTAACATAAAAAACTTCTAAGTGATTCCCTCTATTTGGAAACAATGGGAGACAAGGAAAAAGAAGTGTGAAAATCTTTTAAGAATGTAGTGTACAAGTTTTTGGACAATACTAAGGACCCGGATTATAAAATCGAAAAAGATGAGCTTATAGGTTAATTTCTTACATTACCGTGTCGACTATTTTCCTGTTAACTTACAACACTTGTCTATTAATTGTAAGTAAATAAATATATTTAGATCATTGTAAAAAATAAGTGTTTTGTTTTTGTTTTGGCAAAAAACGAAACGTGATTGGATGTTATAGAAGTCATTTTTAGAATCTGTGACCTAGTTCAGCGAAATATCCCATGCAGTTTAACTTTTTTTTTTGCGGCCGATGTTATTTTTACGTCGTTCTTACTAAGCAACATATATCTTTATGTATATATACACTCTTTAAAATATGTTACACAAATAACTAAACTAGACAGTTAGTTGGAACTCCAAAAAAAAGGATTGCAACAATACCGTTGTAATCATATAATATTGATAAAATAATATTAGCAGTACAATCAGTGTCAAACATTGCACCAGGCCAGTCCGTAACATCATTACAGAATGAATGCAATGAATCATTAAGTCCGTCAGCGTTCCATTAATTAGCACTTCATGGTACAATTGAATTATATTATGAATGTTATAAGTGACAACTATTTTATAATACCCATATATAATTTGTTTTATTATGGTTAGTTGATATTATTTTTCAATAATAAAAAAAATACATGAGACTGAATTCATGATAGTAATCATTACGAGTTGGGAGCAGCAAACGACAGTTCATTGCAGTTAAAATATTTTTATGTTTCTTGGCTTCACCAGGAACTACTATGTTAGAACTAAGGTGTACCTTAGTTCCTGTTTATAATGAAAAAGTAATATCAAATATATTATCACATAGCGATATACTCGAAAAGGCAGGCCTGAAAACCATTATTTTTTTTTTACCTCATCTGTTTACTTACAGATACTAAACCCAAATAAAGCTATCTTTTTATTTGGCGGCGGCAGATGTGGAAGTTTAACTCATCATTTCGAGATCGCGAAATCGCTTGGAAGTAATTCGCGAAGGCGAGTTCACCGCAGACGCTTTACTTACAGCACTTCAAGTTAGTTGGAACAAAGTTGGTCGGCTACGCCACTCATACACTCGGTACGACAACTTACTCACTTTTGCTCACTTCGAGCTTAACGCCTGCGGATTTCAAGAGGCTTTTAAATCTACTTGTAAGCATTGATTAGTACTTAGTTCTTTTGCTTGCAGTTGATGATATTATTTCTTTTCAGACTTGTATGGATTTATTTTATTTTATTTTTTAATACTAAGTTTACATTATTTTTCTGTAACACATTTTACACATGAAAGTCATAACAAAGGCATTTGACTGCCAGGTACTACATACTACTTTTAACCTAATATATTAAGAAAATTTAATTTTTAAGTGATATACTGCTATATAACGGTAATTTCTTAAGTACGATCGACAATTAGAGATAGTTAACAATAATTTCGAATAAAAATTGCTTAAAAATGAACCCGCAAATGGATTTCAAATACGAGTATTGTTTCAATACCGGAACTGATTAAAGTCAAATCAGCTTATTTTATTGAATGTTAAAACGATAGATATTGTTTGGAATAAAGGTTTCTGATACCTCACTATTTACGTTAAGTGTTTACTTTGATCATTAAAAAACAATAACACACATATAAACATCATCATCCGCGCCTTTTCCCAACTAACATACTTATGAACATAGAACTCTAATTATTCGAAGTCTTATATTACATTCAACTTCCTGGGAAACTACTCTATCATAGTATTCCATGTAGGTATTTTATTACATTCGATAAAAATTCGTAGGGTACTCACTTTGCGTACATTGAATGCTACCTATTTAATCCCTATTATTTCACATTTGTGGGTACTTATTATGAAATCAATAAAGGTGTTAACCTCTATTCACCGTGGTATGGAGGTAATTTGAGCCAAACTTTTACTCCATATTTGCCATTGACTAGTAAGTAGGTATGTTACAATATTTATGCTGTCAAACATTATTTCTTAAGCAATAATCTAAAAAATAATCTAACTAAAAAAAATTGTCATTTTAGAAATCTTTTTTTATAAAATGAATATACTTAATATAATTTGACACATCTCACACACGGGGGCACACATCTAACTGGGCAGAACCTGTACTATCATCTTCCGCGCCTTTTTCCAAATAAATTGGGGTCGGCTTTCAGTCTAACTACGATACGGACGAACTTTGATATTTTACGTGAAGCGACTGCCATTTGACCTCCACAACCCAAGTACTAGGCGATATCGAAGTTCTGTAGTTCGACCAGGTTGTCGGACTTTTTATGGCACCAACTACCCGTAACGAAAGCCACAGATGTTGGTTTGACAACCGGGACCGACAGCTTGACGTGCTCTCCGAGTCACGGAGGGGTCTCAGTGTGTTAATAATGGTCATCCATCCTAAGACTGACCTGGCTTGTATTACTTAACCGTGCAATGTACTAACCTAAATAAACAACTACTAGTTACCACTTAGCCACGAGCCGCTCTCGTAACGAGACATACAAATTATAGATAAATTACACCCAGACACAGAAATAACGATCATTCTCATTAGACAATTATTTGTCCTGAGTGGGAATCGAGCCCACGACTTCTGGCTCAGCAGTCAGGATCACTAACCAATAGACAAACAGGCCAGTTTATTTAATCAAAATATTTAAACCCCACTATTCACACATTTCAGTCATCTCGAATTACGTACTTGCAATAAATCTCTAAAAAGTCTATAGAGGAATGTGGTACCGCTTGAAAAAGTATTCTTTTCCTTACAGGAAGCTGTCCAAATTCATGAAAATATGGAAACCAAACGGGGATTTAGGTGAGGCAAGTAAGGAGGATGACCTATAGTTTGTAACTGCAGTTCTTGTAATGATCAGATCTCATACTACTATGGTGAATAACACAAAGAAGTGATCACCAACCCACCCAGCCAAAAAATAATTAATTCATGAGGCACCCATTACTTGAGTATTTTATACCAATTTGGTGCAAATTAGTGAATATTGTGGCTACTCTCAAGTCAAACATAACGTTAATGTCTTGGTTCTTTGGCTTTAAATATCGGCTTTTGAGTTATCTTATCAACTTTATGTAATTTAATCTTCTTTTGAGTTTATTCTTTAAGTATTAGTTTGCACTGCGTAAGCAATTAAACGAAGAAGGCTAAATAAATTCGTTAGTCATATCCACTCAAAACAGATCAATGATATGGCCTGCTATCTTAGCTGAGGTAGAACCACGTCTTAAATAATGTAGGGAAATTTATCTGGTTTCTGTTGTCTTTTTGTTTAATTCAAATAAATTGAGTCAAATAATAGAATAACACATTACATAACAGCGCACAGCAAAAAATGGATGTTATACAATACACTAAATATTGTTAAAACTATCTGGTGATTTAAAAGAGTGGCCGTGAGTTTGTTTGCCCGATTTCTCCTCACAAAGCTTAACCATCTGGAATCGGGCGATTACAGATCGACACAGGCATATTATAATTTTTTATTTTTGAATTTGACAAAGCAATCTATTGTTGCAGTGACTCTGTGAATTCTTCACAATTCTTTTTAAATTGACGATTTCGAATAATTGATTAAATTATCAATTTTATGAAATAAAAATATAGAAATTGAATTTAGTTTGGATTATCAAATGTTATAGTTTTGTAAAATCTACTAAAATTATTTCGTATTGACTTAAAAATGTTGCTCAATCATTAAGCTAATTGTAAAATATAAATGATCACCGTTATTATTTGTATAAATATGCGGTCATTGTAGAGATATACAAACATACCTGGTGTATTTGTAAGGTTTAAGTAAGATTTCGATGAAGTCCACGGATTCATAGAAGAAGAAGTAAATATCGGTAAACAGGTACATTTAAAAAAAATAGCAAAATTAAATTTCAGCACTTGCATGCGACCTATATGTCCCGTCGCCGCTAGATCCACATTCCTCTCAGAGTAACGTGGGTGTAAATAATTCAGTCGAAGCGAAGCCTGCCCCCGTGAATTTGGTTAGAATACCAACATCTGATCTGTGATTGCGCACGATAAATCCATTCCTCTCAACACCGATTGTTGTATAAGCCTCGTAAATATTCAATTACATATAAATGTGTATTGGCATTTTATGTAGCGTTGCATAATACAAATGCTTTCTCCATAGCCGATTGTCTTAGCAGTACGGAGCAATAAAAAAATACTGTGCCGGAGCGAGCATACTGTACTTACAAATTTATTATAGTCTGAGCAATACATTTTCAATCAATGTGGTTACCTTTGACCGTAAGCTCAGCACAAAATTTTTGTGGACACGCTCAATATGTAGTGTAGTGTAAGGTATAGTATTATTGTAATCCAGGGTATTTAGATCTAGACTGAATGATGGCCAGTTTTCAACTTTAAAATTCGTTACATTGTACTTGATTCAGAATTTAATTTTTCATGTCTTATGATCTGATAGTCTTGCTGGAAATTCTACACGGGCAGTGTGTAGAATTTTCAGCAAGAAATTTGAAACTTTTTCAGTAACCACACGATCCAAGATGGTCTAGCGATAATCTTGGACAGAAACCTTTGCATAAAAATGTAGTTTTGTGAGTCCTTGGACATCCTTCATCAAACCATAATTCGTAGAAGAGGACGATCCTCGAATTTTCCCAGGGAGTTTCAAGTTACCATAAAAGGTTATCATTTTGTCAGTAGTGGCTAGCTGTAACGGTTTATTTTTAATCAACAACGAACTTTGCTTTCTGTGTTGTCAACCAACTTAGCAAGGCGAACAATATGTTTGCAATTTTGGTAAATTCTCTTTACCTGCAGGGACTGGGATGATTTATTGATTCGCTGGTTACACGGTGAGCACCCGCTTTCAGTTAAAAGACTAGACGTGAGGGAACCTTGAGGTTTGTTTAATAATTCGTCTGGTTTATTTTATTATTATATTTTAGTTTTTAATTCCATTTCATTGCGGATACAGTGTATTGATGATTGATAGGAGAAATGACAGTTAGATGCTGATGCCGAGTTCCTGAAGCATCATGAAAGTAACTGGAGCCTACATTCCCATTCAGTAAAGTTTATAATTAAGGTTATTATTGAGTGGTAGAGTGGTGATTACACTGGGTCTCTTAGCATTTTAGATACATCATGGATTCATGTATACAATTAGTTTCAGAGTTAAAATAATAATTATTTAAAAATAATACATATGCTAAGTAACGTATTACCTAAACCATCAGCTATTTCAAAGCATCGCTTTTCTTTGTGAAATCAAAGTTTTGAAAAAAGAAAAGGCAAAAGCGAACAAAAGACTACAATACCGTCTACATTTATGGAATGTTCGTGTGGCCGGGTGGGCAAACAAGCCAAAGCCGTGTGAATACGTGACACGTAATACAAATCGCGGCCGCTGCACGCTAAACTCGCGTACGACCTCACAGCTATTCAATTGTTATTTTGACAATTATGCCTCTCTCTCTCAATAACTCAAAATGTGTGTGTATAACTTGTTATATAATTATTGTTGCTTTGTTTATTCAATTTGAAACACAGGCCGTACGATTTTAATGATTTTGGTTTCGAACACCTCGACTCAACTCTTGATAAATAATGTAGTCGTTCTTATAACCTACGTTCACCAATTTGTCCAAGTATGCTGTGCAATACCTTATTCTCAACGTAAAAAAAAACACTAGTTGTGTATTTGTACTGTTAGGGAATGTTGGTAGGCGAAGATATCGTTATTTGAAAAACATAATATATGCATGGCTGTTAAATATATAAAATAGTCACGGTAAGATGGTACGTGGGACTTAAACCGACTAAAATCACACCGTGTTCCGTCACCGGGTCTTATGGCCGGAGCCTTAGGTGTACCCTAGACAGGAAATCCCGGTGACTCCAGAAAACTTAACTGCCAATTGAGTGACGATCCTGCCCTCTCTTTGTAGTAACGTAACGTAGCACTGCCGTCTCGGGCCTACTTCTCTTATGGTGACAGCTATCTGTCACCTTGCTCGTCATTTTGCACACTCCAGTGCCTGGTACGTCTTCTGCGGGGTAGAAAAGTATTAGTTCTCTCCCGTTCCCTTTCCGCCGCTTCTTTGGCATGCATCATTACTTCACAGAACGAGTCTTCCCTCTCCACCTCTTCCCGCTCTTCCCTCCTCTCCACCCTTTTCCCCCCTCTTAACCAACTCCCACCTTAAAGGCCGGCAACGCACATGTGACTCTTGAGTTGCAGGTGCCCATGGGCGGCGGTAGTCATTTATCATCAGGTGACCCGTCTGCTTGTTTGCCCCCTATACCATAAAAAACGAACGAAATTCTACGCACTATCGCTCTGGACCATATCTACACATAATTATGGTCTCCAGTGAGAGGCTACCCATACCAATAACCGCCGCCGTCAGCACCCTGCTGCGCCGACGCAGACCACTCAGAGTAATTCTAATATAATAAATGCGTTTATTTATTTGTTACGTTTTCAAGGTTTAACCACTCAACCTTTGGTTATGAAATTTTGCATACACGTTCTTAGTGATACAGAAACGGACAGAGAGTAACTTTACCTAAAATTGAATACCTAAAAAAGAAAAGAGGAATACCTAAATTGATTGACAAAATCTACATTCACATGAGTGTAGCCGTAGACAAAAATTTGATTAATATGAATCGTAATTATTAAAATCCACGTGTATCATAGAAAAACTAGTAGGAAATAAATAAATGAAACAGGTCTTTAACTCTTTTCTTAAAGTTTTACACCAAGGAGCAGCTAATTCAGATCCCAATTATATAACTAAACATTCTTCAATTTTAACTTCGAGTATGAGACTACAGAGAATAAAATAATAAATACCAAGAAAAACTTAAAATTTAAAAAGTTTAAAATACTCCATTAATTAGCACTTTTCATGCAACTTTGTAACAAGAGTAACTTTAATATTGTAATTCGACAATTCATCAATTTTGAAACAAATACTTAATGACAAAATATAAAAAAATACGACTGTTAACACACATATGGATACATTTATAATAATTTATTGACGCAAAGAAAATAATAACACATCGCCAATTTCAATCTTTTGTAGCGTTTAATTTGAGTAATCAAATAAACCGCTACTGAAATGATTTCGTGATTCCAAATATTTTAATTGACAAACAGAAATGCCCGGAAAATAGCGCTTAAATTGTGCTTGCATTTGCGGCATGTTAATTCAATGAATAAACATCACGTCAGAACAACATCAAAATCCACTTCCTACTAGTTATGGCGATACCTTACTTGGCGTGCAATACAACTGCTACAACTACGCACTCGTATTGTTTAAATGTTATATTTATATATTGAATAACTAAGTAGACGATCGTTTCAGAACTAAGGTCGGCACTCCATGCTTTTCTTTACACTCTATAGAGGTACTCTTGCTAACATTATTGGCTACAAGGAAACCACACAAATGACTTTAGAGGCTGGAGTTTCAAAAATAATTATCAGCATAGTTTTATTATTATTAAACGATTTAGTTAGCTTATCTTGTTTGTGTCTTGTGTGGGTCAAATCTAGTAGTTTAAATTTTATCCCCTTCCTGATGACCGATGGTAAGTGACTACTGCCACCCAATGGCACCTGCAACTCAAGAGTAACAAGTGTGGGGCACGCCACAATTGTGGCGGTAAGGCCCGTCATGGAGGATTGGCTGGAGAGGCGACATGGCGCTCTCTCCTACCGGATGACGCAGGTACTCACTGGACACGGCTGCTTCGGGAAGTACCTGTGTCGCATAGGCCGGGAGCCAACGTCTGTGTGCCACCACTGCGGGGGCCGCCGCGAGGATACCGCACTCCACACTCTGGTGGAGTGCTCTGCGTGGGCGCAGCAGCGTGCTGACCTCACGGCGGCCATTGGTGTGGGTAGCCTCTCGCTGGAGACTATGATTATGTCCATGGTCCAGAGCGAGAGTGCGTGGGATTCCGCCGAAGTGATGCCAAAGAAGCGGCGGAGAGGGAACGGGAGAGAACAAGTACTCTTCCGTCCCGCAGAAGACGCACCAGGCGCCGGAGAGTGCAAAACGATCTCCGGCCTCCATGAGCGCTTGCCTGGGGGCGACAGAAGGGGCTATCTGTCACCCTAGCAGAAGCAGGCCCGAGACGGTGGCGCGACGTGTTCCGCGCGCGCCTCTCAAAACTAGAGGGGATAGAACCATCTGCACCTCATAGTGGGGTCGCCTGGTTTAACAGGCGGCCAAGTCTGCCGGGGTTCACAGGGATTTCCTTTCTAGGGTACACCTGAGGCCCCGGCTATAAGACCCGGTGATGGAACACTGTGTGGTTTTAGTCGGTTCGAGTCCGACATACCACCTCGCCGCCACACATTTAAAAAAAAAAAAAAAAAAAGAGTAAAAAGTGCATTGCCGGCCTTTAAGGTAGGATTAGGGGAAGGGAAGGGACACGGGGGTAAGAGGGTGAGAGGGAAGGATTAGGGCCACCGGTAACCTCACTCACTCGGCGAAATACAACCAAGCATTGCTTCACTGTGGGTTTTCTGTGAGGCCGTACTATCGCTCCGGTCAAGCCGGCCCATATGTGCCGAAGCATGGCTCTCCCACAGTAAAACTATGTACAACATGGATCGATGCATAGGAAAGGCAGGAAGGATAGTTGTCCACGGTATCATAAAAGGTAAATCAATCGTTGAAATTATGAGCCAACGCTGTCCATGAGTATGAAACTTAGAGTTTTATTCTAACTAGTAAAGTAGAAAATTAGGTAACAGTCCTTCTAATTTATTGCATTTGGAGTACTACATGGTCAGAACTGAAATATCAAGCTAAAGAAATGAAATCCCGCAACTCTGAAGATTCCGCTATTAATTAGACTACTGGACAATATTATCTTGGTTGTAGTGTTTTATAAAACGTATCTTTTAAAAGAAAATCTCCATTAAATGCCAGCAAGCCTTGCTGCAGATTAGCAGCTTGTCTTCAGTACGTAATAAATATATGGAATATAGTGAGCAAATTATTCTTATATAATATACATTAAATATAACAGGTACCAGATCAATTAAAGCAATCAAACAAATACAATCTAAGTTTAACTTTAATATTCAACATTGTTCAAGTGAATTCTAAATTATTCCAAGCCTGCCTTCACGATAAAGCCCGTCGTCATCCGCCCTCTTGTTCTTCCACACTGGCCCCTGTATTCCAGGTTATTGTATTCTTCGTATTCTATTGTCCTACCAAGAAAATTCATAATACTACGAAGCATAACATCTAAAACACCGTTTGCGTGACTTTACATAATTATCATGAAAATGATCACGTTTACTTGGATACTATACATTCAGATTTCATACACCAAATTGTTGGTTTTACTAAAACTTTTTACCGTCAATTGTATTAGTTAAAAATTGATCGCTAATGTTGTTCGAAATTGTTGATCGTTAACCTAATTTAGTCGATCGGGTGAAGTGATGGATGAATATGAAGAACAACGGATATAGCATAATAAAAGACACATGCCTGAGTAAGAAAGTATGTAGATTTAGTGAGTCTATACTACAAACACTTGCTTCAACGAAACATAAAATTTACATGTACATAAGTTATTTGCGCCGGAGGTGCGTTGGCTCGTAAATCTCGCGACAAGGGGATTTCTGTTTGTGAAGTTTCTTTTTTATTTCCACTTTATCTGTGTAACGCAAAGGACTGTGAATACTCAGGCGCAACTCGCGAACCCGCTCAACTTCAATAAATCAATTTGTGCACTTACCCGTACTTATAATGTTCTCGGAGAGTGGAGTTCGGCACGTGTCGAGACCGACTCTGAATATGTTACAATTTCATTGCCTTTAAGTATACGTTTGAAAGTAACATTCTGTTTTTATATCGTATGATATTTATGAATATTATTATTATTCGTGCGTTCGTTATTAACAACTAGCTCTTTCTGTTACTGTTCGTTACAACGATTTACTTTTATTTAATCGCAATAAAAGCGCCGAACAAAATTAAACACGGTATTTCGGAACATTTCAAACTTTATTAATTTTGCACACCGAATTAAAGCCTTTTAAGAATCTTTTAAATATTTCAGGCTTTCAACCGAAATAAAATAAGCGACTGGAATGGTTTGTCCAGTTCGTCGTGTTCATTTTGCATCACAAAGTTAGATGTGTTTGTCGTTCTATTTTAAACGCGATAACGCCAACTTTCCAGTCCTCGAAATGTGAATACCTTGTTGCGAAAATGTGACTAACGGAAACTGTGTACAAGTAACTCCGCTGTCCTTCGGCAGAAACACACACAGCGCAAACAGATACTGCACACTACCAACCTATTAGTACTGCTAGGAGTTAACATAACTTTTTGTAGTTTAAGGAATTTATTCTAAAACACGTACAAAATATCGGTGTGTATATATGTATTCACCGATATTTCCGTCATCTATGCACCGATTTCAAAAAATATTTGTTCGAAAGGGCTTGGTCCCCTTGTCACCAAATACGGATCTCATGATGGGGTGATGGGGAAAACGAGGGAAACTCTCAGAAATTAAAGACAGATGTAGTGTGTTTGTTGATTTTTGTTGAATTTAAGCAACATTGACGTTTAAAGTAATGAACGTTATTGTTATTAACTGACTTAAAAAAAGGAGGAGATTGGTTCTATGTTTGGCTGTTTGTATCTTTTCTGTATAACTTATTCAATTAAGTGCAGCAAGTTCCTAGACAAAATAGACATTTTAGCACCTTATCTTAATAAAGCATCGGGTTTATTAAACTAAAGTTAATATAATCTAACGAACCGCTAGCGCAGTTTGGTAATTAAGATTACAGTTAGTAATGTTTTAAATACCGTATCTACTTAGTACGTACGTACCTTACACTAAAAATGGAAAAATTAACACTTTAAAAAAAGTTAAACAGACTTCAAAAAGCAGTAAGAAAGGGCACTGAAAAGTGAAAAAAAATTCAACCTTATTGAAAAGACTACAAACATGTGACACTTTTGAAATAATAGGTAACATTATAAAGGCACCAGGTACCTTTTTTTTTTTTTTTTTTTTTTTTTTTTGTTGACGGGGTGGAAAATCCCTTCGGATCTCCGGCTCCTCGGGGACGCAGGAGCCAGGAGTATGTGGTGTTTCCACTAAAAACCACCCCGACAGCCGGTCTCAGGCGCCCTGTTCCAGGGAGGACCTGGACCATGTTATTTCAGGTCCCCCCCGGATCGACGCCGCGCCTATCCAAGCCCAAAAAGCGATCGGCCGCTATCCTATCGCCTACCACAGCAATTAATCTGCCACCAAAGGTCCCCACTCTCTGGCAGCCTGCGGCCCCGTCGACGGCTGATATCGCCGCCGACGTCCTCTACGCTCGGGATCGGCCCTCTCCCGATCCCGTTCAGCGGTCTCTTTCTGGAGCATTACAGCTTCACAGAAAGAGACCACTGCGCCCCAGCCCTCCTCATCCGCCAGCATGGCAGCAATGATTGCTGGCGGGGACAGGTCTCGTCCGATTTGGTCAACCAGGACCTCGCGTTCAGACGCCCAGGCGGGGCAGTCTTCCAGCGTATGCTGGGCGGAGTCCCAGTCGGCTGCGCAGTGCTGGCATTGTGCCGTCTCCTCGCGTCCAATCCGATTCAGGTACTCACCGAAGCAACCATGCCCAGTGAGTACCTGCGTCAGTCGGTAGGTGACGCGACCTCCCTCCCTACCTACCCAAGCTTCGAGGTTAGGCAGAACGGCACCGACAGCGCGTTGGCGCGCATTCTGCGGTTGCTCCAGTCGCGCGCGCCACTGTGCCAGTGCCTGTCGGTGAGCGTTCCGCCGCATTTCGAGCTCGTCCTGGTCTTCCCCACCCTAGGCACCAGGTACCTACTGATCTGTTTGAAGTCGGTGCCAAGCTAAATAAATACTTGATAGATAGTTTAACTTTTGTTTAATTGTTTATCTATTCAATACATTACAAACAGGCGAGGGCATAATATATAACAGAGTGCTAATGAATAATTGTTATTCAATTCAATCCGCAATCTCAAGAATGGAAATTTGTTTGGTCAACAATGTTATCCTATCAAATTTCAGAATATATAGACTACATAGAATAGGAATACGCACACCCTAATATTAAAATTAATTATTATTTAATGTCATGGTACCAAGAACGCCTATATTATAACACTTTTCGAAAAAGTGTACATAGGTATTGAAAAGATGTTTACAGAAAATAATTCTACAATTCATACATAGTTTGCACCTAAGATTAAAATGTTAACAAAGAATGCTTATTTACGCTTTAGCTTATTTTTGTCTATGCTATAAAATGAAGCTTTTATTTCATCCTCTGCTAGTAAGAAAACATCGTGTTTTATTTTAATAGCACACTGTCTCCCATTTATATGTAAACTCGTTTAAATAAACTGAGAGCTCACAATATTGAAGAATAGCAAGTCGAATAACAAGAAAGCATCATAAAAGAGCCAGTAGTGAATTTAAATGTTTCTGTAAAAGTTCAGATGGTCGCGTCTCTTACAAACCCTGGTTACCAACTTTCTACACCTCATTTATATGAAAATTTTCTTTTGTTACTACTTTAACATGTGATTCTTTTAAAATGTAGAGCTAGGCGGAAAAATTCATAAAGAATAATCACTTTTTAGACAAGTAAAGTTAATATTTCTTATTTCTTCACATTATCTGTTTTTGTATTTTTTTTTTATTTAGCACATATTGTTTAAGGCAAATAAAACCTTTATTATATCATACCAATTGGGGCTAGAATCCTGATGCATCTATGTGTTCCTTCCTAGCACCTTCCTTCCTTCCTTTTTCACAATATTGTCATGTATAAAGAGAGGTTAAGTTTTCACAGAAGCACCCGACGGTAAATAGTTACCACAGAGCTTGCTCGAGCTATGCTTGCACTAGCAGCCTAAAGTTTTGGAGTAAGTAAAGTACGTAGTAGACGTACAACGGGAACGACACACGCGCGGCGTGACGCTTCCAGCACCGACAGTACTCCGAGTACTAAGTATAAATGTGTCCACTATCAAGTGACGCAAAAACGGTAAAGAATTTATATGAACTGACGCGGTTAAGCTCTACCCCTTATGGGTTATCTTCGAAATGTCAACCTCAATCATCAATATGACAACAAAAAAAATGCGAGATAGAAAATAAGGACATGGATTTTGCATAGAGATTTAGACTTAAATACCTTCGTAACTGGCCTGTTGGTCTAGTGTTTAGTTATCCTGACTGCTAAGTCAGAGGTCGGGGGTTCGATTCCCACCCAGGACAAATAATTGTGTGATGAGCATAATCATTTGTTCTGTGTCTGGGTGTAATGAAATTGATCTATAAAATGTATATATTTAGAAATATATAAGTAGTGTTTATCAGCAGTCTGGTCACCATAGTACAGGCTCTGGGATCAGAAGGCCGTGTGTGAGATGTGTCAAGTTGTTATTATTATTGTTACTGTTAACTCAGGTCAATAATTTTCTGCTGACAAGACGTGTATATAATAAGTATCTACACAAAAATAACATTATTATATTAACGTAATAGAATATTATCCCACTAATATTATAAATGGGAAACTTTGGATGGATGGATGTTTGTCACTCTTTCACGCAAAAACCACTGAACCGATTGCGATGAAACTTGGTATGTAGATAGCTGGAGACCTGAATTAACATATAGGCTACTTTTTATCCCGATATTCCCACGGGATCGGGACTTACGCGGGTAAAACCGCGGGGCGCTGCTAGTCATAGGTTGCAGGGCTTCATGCTACTTTTGTAAGGTTATTTATTAAGTCACAGATTAGTCCTAGGGTAAGTAGGAGAAAGATAAACAACATTTAAATATTTTTTCTGAAGTTATGCCTCCGTGCCGGGAATAAATATGACTGCGGGATTAAAACATAAACATTATACAATATTATTTTAAAGAGTCGGGTGAAATTAACAGGAACAAAAGTAAGAAGGAAGGGTGCAAGTTAACTTTACAGTTGAAATTAATGAAGATTACAAAATTCACGGCCATTGACTTCCCCGCCTCGTCGAACCTTTGACTCTAAGTTCCTTGTTAGACTAAATTGAGAGAAATAATAGGACTCATTTGTTTGGTTTAAGGGTTTCGACTTCCAGTGGGCGGTGGAAGTTAGTATTTTACGGGAATCAAATTGTCCGATAGAATAATTGTTATCTCAATGAAGGATAATTAATACCTATACCAAACAAAGTCACTATGACTACTCTTTATATATTTTATGAGAAATGAAGGAATACACTTTATGAGAATTACTAGGTTTTTTATACTCGTAGCTTCCAGGTATTTTTCCCCTGTACCTATTTGTTATTATTGCATTAATTTTCATAACGCCGAAATTTCTTACTAGGCCCGGCTGGAACTGGTGTACAGAAGTATAGAAATCGGTAAAACTGGTCTTAACGGGCTTACATCATGATTTTTACCTTCTTCTTGTTTTCCATTGTCCTTGAAATTTAATAAGGCCTTAAATTTTCTGAACGGACTTTTTTCGTTTATTGTCTGTATTATATGTATGTATGTTGTCTGTTTTTTATGTATGTTTATTGTCTGTAAATAATTCGAATACAGGTCAAGTTTATTTTTTTCTTTTTCTTATTCCTGCAAGATTTGAACAATACACTTACAAGTTTTGATATGAATAGAATTTCCACAAAGTTTTAAAAGTGTATAGGTATTTTATTTAATAGTTAAATTCTATAATAATAATCTATATTACTGTATATCAAATGCATTTAACAACATTTCAAAATGTGGTTATAACAGTTACATAGACGAGTACAGTGCTACATAGTTTCATTTTTTTAGCGGACTTAAGGATCAGTAAAAAAATAATATGTTGGGTTATTTTTTGGGGTTCTTATGCAGTTATTCTGAGAGCTTCTAGCTGTAAAAGTGGCATACCAAGAAGCCACATGCCGGGGATGCGATAAAATTATATTAATTAAATGTCATGTAGAAAGGGGTACCTAGTCTTAATTCAGCACCGTTCTCTTTACAAAATTAATAGTTTAGTCACCCGGAAAATAATATTTTGTGATTCGAAATGTGTGTTTTCTGTAAATGCACATTTTGTGTATATTATTGCATAATGTATATTGATTTTGATTTCAATTTCTATGATTTTCTTCAATTAAAAACTGTTTTTTTTTACTGGAACATTATGGGAAGATTCGAACCTGGAGATGATATGAAAACCCATTTGAAATTTTCTGTGAAAACAATTTGTCAAACGTGATTCTTTGGATTTAATACCTACTTAGTTTTGTATAGGGATGACTTAGTCAAATTTCACTATATACTTTTCCCTAGTATTTGTACGATTAAAAAAAAAATTATAATATAAACTCCATTGCACATTTCAGAATCCCCTCATAATAAAATTTTACGCTACGCGTGAGTTGCATCAAAAATATATAGCAGGGACAAAATTGACACATTATTACATTGTCACCAGTACAAAAGGTATGTGAAATATTTTACAGCTATCGGTTGGGTTGAACTGGGATTAAAATTCAATTGCCAAATCACACGTAATAACGGGTGAAAGTTAAAAGAGCGAAATAAAACATCCGTTGCATTATCCATATTTTAAAAATAATATACTTAGTAACTTATATTCATAAAATAATGAATTGTATATTACACCTCGATAAAGGAAACATACCGTTACGTTAACACAGAAAGAACATCGTCTATTTAAAAGATTGACTCATATTATTGTTAATTTTCTCATATTTCCGCGAGCTGGGTAAATTTTCTGTACGCTGCCGCTGTTTTGTATCCTAATAAGATCTAACTTTATTATAGTTCATACAGATCATTACTTTTTATTTATAGTGGTTCTTTTGACCTAAAAATACGCGTTACTGTGCTCTAGGCTACAATTATTATTTGAAAAAATGTTTAGCGCTTATAAATGAAGAGACACAGTATTGTTAAATTGACTACGAAAAGCAGATACTTATATTCTGTATATGGAACTTGATACAAACATCCTCTTAAATCATTTATTAACAGTTTCATGATAGATAATATGCAACTGATATCGTGGTCGCAAAAGATGTTAGTAGAGGAGATTTTGGGTATCATAAATAAATGCTATATTTCATACTGAAAGTTCTCTGTATTTTTCACGACGGTTTGTAAATTACCAATATAATATTAGTTTCAGTATGAAACGAAAAGACTTAAATCTGGACATGGCGTTGAATTACTTTTACAATAATTAACTAAAGAATGGAAATTACCAAAGGTTTTTAAGAAATATTTTGTTGATGTTAAGGCCACATAAATATACTACTATTGTTGTCTGCAATTGGTTATTAAAATAAAGGAGAGCTTTTTTTGGATTCTGGAAAATTGGGATAAACAAAATCGTCAATCAAATCGCATTAAATCTCAAAATGGTGCAAAATCACAGTTCTACTAAGAGTTATCGTGTTTTCAAAGTGTTACAAAATACTTTTACTATATGATTTTTTAATGACGTAACAGCCGTCCAAAAACTACTATGAAAAGTAATAAGAGTTAATACTTACTTCCTTCCTTTGTGATCTGTGTACACAATGTGGTTTCTTGCTGCAGGAGTCTGTCGACTCCTACCTAACGGGTGAGCCTCCATCATCCGCAGCGTACCATGCTTCCTTGTCTGTATCTATAGTGGGGGTTGCCAAGCAAAACAAATCTGGGGCAGAACACAGCCGCGAACACTTTCTAACTGTCCGAGTACTCAGTTAGTGACCGCTTCGTTGAATTACTCCCCGTTTAACAAGTTCGGATGGCCGGCTTGTTAGAGCGCACTGTTCTCCGACATTGTATACACAGTTTCGACTTCTTAGCTGTGAAAGTTTCACCCGCTCTGTTGATTTTGTTTGTTAACATTGTCCTGTTCAAGACTGTTCTCGATTTATATCCTTTGCGTGTGCTTACATCGTATTTTTTATTTTATTTTAGTTAGTTTAGTAGTTTATTTTTGTAATCATTTTGAGAGTTACTTCACTCAAAAAGTTTATTTTTACTAAGATCTTTATGAATAGTCATCTGTAATAGAAATAATTTTTGTCAATGTGAGATATGACTGTTTTTTTGTATTTAATACCTTGAAGTTTAACATAAAAATAAGTTACAAAGCTTACTGACAGAGACTTAAGTTTTTAAATATTTTTCTAGTTTCGAAATAAATGTGATATATTTTTAACCGACTTCAAAAAGGAGAAGGCTCTCAATTCGACTTTTTTTGTTTGTATATTATGCGATATCTTCGCCATTTGTTAACCGATTTCAATAAAAAAAAAATTCAATTGAATCGGTTATACTCAAGTTTGGTCCCAAATAAATTTGAAGAAAATATTCTACCTCTAAGGGTGGAAAATGAAGGAATGAAGAATACAGCTTATTACCGATTATCATGATTTAGGCGATTTGAAGTCGGTTATAGTTTCAGATATAGAATGATATGAGAATAAAAAAGGATACCCATCTACAGTTTTATTATGTAGATAATTATATAAAGCATCATATTTCAATTTACACGAAGCTCTTAGACAAAGCGCTTTCGCAACCGAGTCGAATACATAGCGGTATATTGAGGGACAATATACCTGTGTACTTAAAGTATATAAAACTGTTTACATAAGTGCTTATTTATCTTGTGCGGGTAGGCGGAGCTTGGAATCGAGGCGGGCTTATTTGGAATCGACAAGGAGGTGGAGTAGGACCTTCTACTTGTTTTTCAATACTTCATCGTCATTTTGTAGATACTCGTTAGCCGAGTAGAACATTTTTGCAATAAAACCTTTTTAGTCTGATTGAGCATTTTAAAAGCTTATTCCCAGAAAACATTTAAGATGGAATAACTAATAGTAGATTATATTTTAAGATAAAATATTTTCGTAAGTTTAGAACGTTTTCTCATTTCATAAATTATATTTCACAAGACAGTGTACAAAATGGCTTTAATTAACTGGGGAATGTCGGCGAAACGGCAAATATGCCAAGATCGTCCGCCGCCCCGCGCCCTCGCGCCCACCCGGTTCGGCCACGCTAACTACGATTTACATTCTCTCTTATTTATTTACAAGATACACCAACACAATTTAATTTAATTTACAGACTTAACGGCCTCAAGATTTAATAAGTATTAATTAATACAAAAAGGAAAGATTATTCAAAGTTCATGTTTAAATTATGGCGGATTAGGTGTAAATGTAAGTGACGAATTATACTTACATTAAAAAAATTAATTTAATTTTTTTTTGTTTATAAACCTAGTCACTTTTATACTTATACTATTACCTAGCAAGTTTTGACGTTTAGAAACTTCAGTTAAAAGAAAACACCGCTGCATCTCGCAAACTATATTTATACGTTAAAATACTCCATTTTGTGAAATTATCCTACTGACATATTATAACCACTGACTGTAATTAAAGTATTTATTTTATACAATTACTATATCACGAGTTACGAAATAAGTTACGTACTCAACGCGTTCACGATCGGAGTGCTTTGTACACTCACCCCCAAGGCTCACGGCCGACTGAGCGCTGTGCTCTTTTCTCTGAAACATTATCCTGTCAACCAAAATTAAGACATTCAAATTTAAACCTTATTTTTCGAGCATTAAAGTTAATTTTATGCTGTACTTATTGAAAAAGGCCCTATCGTCGATGGAGTGAGAATTCGGGAGAATACTTCACGAAAATCTAATTCTTCGTACGCCAACATAATGACGGATTTAGAACTGTAGATGACGGAGCTCTCAAAATTTTCGTGAGATGACGAGCCTCCAAAATAAGAACCTTTATGTTTAAGATCTGAGGGTTCATATTGCAGGTAATGTACCCACGAGAGAGGCGGTCGTAAGGCTTTTAGGGGTGGCGCGTAAAACAAGCGCATGCGTAAATCTCTTGAATTATTCCTCAAACTCTCAACTAAGTTGAACTGATTAGTGTTTCAGTTTCAAGAAAAAAATATTATCGACATATTTCGGGCTGTTTAATTATGTACAATAAATCCATCGAGGTTCTATGAGAACCAAATGCCATTCCGTTGATTTTTAATTAGACCAGATTTCTTTTTATTTAGGAATTTATAAACTTCTATTTGTCAAATTATGTCAGTCTTAAAGTATTTGTTCTCAAAACCAATTTGATCAATAATTCGCGAACTTCCTCGTTTGTGGATGAAATATATAAAAAAAAACTATATATATTATAGAAAAGCGAAAGGATACTCACTGACTAATCATGAAATCTGGAAAACTACTTGACCTATGAAGATGAAATTTAACATAGAGTTTGTTCATGAGTAGGGGACGTCAGGTATGAACGGATTTTCCAACAGGGACGGATTTAGGGCCCTCGCAAGTTTGTTTGAAATTCCTTGGTTTTTTGTACTAGATACCTGAAATTTGGCAGAGAGGTAATTTAGAGGTAGGACACATCAGCTAAAAAAGGATTTTAAGAAAAGGCCGGATTAAGAAAGTCCAAAGGCTCTCGTAAGGTTCTATGAAAGTTCGTAGTTATTTCAACTAGAGATCAGAAATTTGGCAGGGAGGTCGTTTACAGGTAGAACACATTAGCTAAGAATGGATTTTGCGACAGGGTCGGATTAAGAGGTCTAAGGGTTTTCGAAAGCTTAGATGCAAGTGCCTGAGTTTTTTGTACTAGGGACCTGACATTTAGCAGGAAGTTAGCTTATAGAAAGGACACAGGAGCTTAGAATAGATTTTGCAACAAGGCCAGATTAAGAAGGTCTGAAGGATATAGGAAGCTTATATTAGAGTTCTGTGTTTTTTGTACTAGAGGCTTAAAGTTTGGCAGGGAAGTAGTTTATGGGTAGCACACGTCAGTTGAAAATGGATTTTGTAGCTATACTGGTTTAATGAACTCTAAGGGCTTTCGCAACTTTATGTGAAAGTACTGGAGATATAAGAAGGTTGACTTATCCTGGTTTAGAATGTGAAACCAATAAATGGGGTTGTAAGATTTTTCTCCACATCAAAAGATATTTGTGTCTTTTGAGTATTCTTTTGATTTTTTAACCAATAAACGGCTACATTTTTGGCAGAAATCTTCTTTATAGGTCACCTAATCCAAGAACAGCTAATATTGCCTTAGACCTACTGCAGAACGTTCTTTGTTTTATTTTATCGCTGCGTTTACTCTTTGCTGTTCTAATATTGAACCAATTAACAAAACTAGCAGCTTTAAATACTCTAAAAGTTGGTTGTCAATTAACAAAGGGCGTTAAAATTGCAAAAGAAAAATCTTGTAAAACGTTCCAAAATGAAGGGTTGGTACTTCAGTAAGTATTTAGCGTACGAAGTCGCGGGTAACAGCAAGATTCTTTATAAAAGTATCTTGGCTTCTATGCAACTAATAAAAATCGAAACTGTCAAAGGATTATTTCAAAGAATTATATTAGAATGGATGTATGGTTGAATTTTGATACTAAAAGCAAAAAAAAAAAACAGAACTGATGTCGTGTGACTGGCGATCAAATGATAGGGCTAATTATAAAACGTTTGTATGTACGTATCAGTTACATAGTGTAGAGACATAAAGACGGAACAAATTAGCAGAGGACCTCATCCGAGTCCATAATGTATTTACTTACGTTAACGTTAAGTACAATTTCAATTTAGTTTGTGTTATGTCCCCCCAGCACGAAGAGAAGGACCTCTGACTAGGCCAGGTGATCATGCCTGGCGGACTACGGCCCAACGGATGATTTTGGGAAGTTTTATATGTACTTATCGGTACGAAAACTTTCATTGCATGATGCAGGGTTAGTAGTTTCTACATAGTTTAGCTCGTCTTTACTAGATGATGTTGAAATATCTTTTAGCTGTATGCATCTTCCACAAATTAAAATGATCGAAGCGATATATCATCAAACCAGTGTCACTCTTGTAATACAAATCGGAATAGGTCGACATCTAAAAAGTAATGGTTTTTATTGAAGTAAAACTTCTTTAGAATCGTTGTGACTTGAAATTCGATGAAACGAAAAACTCACACTAAAAAGAGACAAACATATTCATAAATAAGATTTAGCCTGCGAGAGAATGAGATAGAATACAAGTAATACAGTGTTTCCTATAATCTTTGTCTTTGCACCGGCGTACTACGAAGCCGTCAGAAAATGCGTCAATGTCAACGTGGTGTCATTTTTGTGCATTTGCGTATTAAAATTCGTTGGTTAATTAATGTATGTTAATTATTTAACACATCTGTCTTAATTTGACCAAAAACTTTTACGTAAATTATATAAGATTAAATTTATTAACATTAGTAAATTTTATGTGTTGATTTTACTTTTTATTTCACTTTCTAGTGTAGGCTACTTTTCTGAAGTTTCACTTCTGCCGTGTGTAAATTGCACACATACACTTTTTTTCTCAAGTTTTAATATTTATATAAAGCTATTAAAAAGTTTAGTTAGTATTTATAATGGAAAAGAGGTGAAATGTTTGTGGGGTGCGGGCACTCGGCGCGCCTGCCGCCCGGCCGCGGCAAGATGTAACTCTCAATATGAGCTTTGTTACCGCTTTGTGCCGCCATTTCTTGTGTCACTGCATTGAATATATCGGGTGCTTTCCTTTGTGCACGGAATATTGCTCGTCTTTTGTCGAAATGAACGTTACCTCCCCGAGAGTTGTTTCAGCGAAGAATTTCGCGATTGCAAAGTAATATTTCCCCTTAAGAATTTCGATGTGTTTCTTTCATGTCGAAGATGACTTTACTTCGGATTATATTGTGTTGGGAAATGTTATTCCAACTTTGATTTTCTGTATCAACGGTTTGATTCAAAAAAATTTGCCCACTATCAATCACTCTTTTGTATTTTCTTTCATCGACCATTTTGGTAGATACACTGTAGGAAGTGTTTTGAATCCCGCAGGTAATAAGAGTCACATACGAGTAATATTCAGAACTTGAAGTATTGGGCTATTTATCACACAAACTTTAACCATATCACATTAGGGTGCTCAACTTACGACTTAAATGTAACAATTTTTTTTATGGAATAGGTAGCAAATGAGCAGACGGGTTACCTGATGGTAAGTGACTACCACTGCCCACTGCCGACCTTTAAGGTGGGAGTAGGGGAAGGGAAGGAAAAGGGGGAGAGGGGGGAGCGGAGAGGGGTTGAAGAGAGGGAGGAGGAGGGGAGAAGCGGGGAGACGGAAGCGTTAGGGCCTCTGGTAACTTCACTCACTCGGCTAAACACAACGTAAGCGTTACTGTGAGGCCGGTTTTCTGTAAGGCCGGGCCGGCCTATAAGTGCCGAAGCATGGCTCTCCAACTTATATATAATAAAGTAGGCAATTTTTTAAGTGGATAGAATTTAAGCCTCTCAAATAGGGAAGAGCTTAACATCTTATAGAATACCGAAAGCAGCACTATAGTGATATTTTTCTCCTGATCGTAACATGTTAATTCCCGTCAACATTTAAACAACATTAAAAATTAGTGTCGCTACTTTTTAACAAAAATAATAAAGATTGAGCAAAAAACGCAAAAAAACACGTTTCTTATATTATGTCTTATATCACGGGGGCTATGAGGGGGGGGCCTTTGTTTTTTAACTTTATTTTATTACTGCTATCTGTTTTAATAGAGACTATAGTAGTAACTATTACCTTATCTGTGGTAATACTCGCTCCGTAAAAAAATCAAATGTCTATCTATTACGGTTCAAAAGATACAACGATTATTAAGGTCGAGCAAAATCGCCAAAAAACTATTTTACTATTACTATTTTCTTACTTAGTCATTTCTGTATTGCACAGAAAAAATCTACTTCATAACTAAGTCATCTGATAAAACAAGCTTTATATTATAGAGGTACAATAATAATGAATTCATTACAAACTAATTAGGTATGTTTCAATTTATCTCTGTAGCAATATAAGAATCATTAAAGAGTAATCCTTTATCTAAGAAATTGCATTGGCTTTGCCGTTTCAAGTCCAATAGCCATCTGACCACCAATTAGAGTGGGATTAGCGACGCGATGCGACGTTAGGATATTCCGTGTAATATACTCTAGAGATTGCTTATTAATTATTTCATAGTTCCTTCTATGTTCATTTATAATATTCAAAGAAAAATTGTTTTATATGACTTACGTTGTAACTTTATTGAAAACTATCAGCGCCCCGCGGTTTCCCCCGCGTAAGTCCCGATCCCGTGGGAATATCGAGATAAAAATAGCCTATGCGTTAATCCAGGTCTCCAGCTATCTAGATACCAAGTTTCATCGCAATCGGTTTAGTGGTTTTTGCGTGAAAGAGTAACAAACATCCATCCATCCATCCATCCATCCATCCATCCATCCAAACTTATAATATTAGTGGGATGATTTAAATATATACGAAATGAATGTATATAAAATATTCAGACTATTTAAGATAAGGCCAGAAGCTTAATAATTATCTCTTGAAGAGCCAACTGCGATTCATAGTTTTGTTAACTTTAAATTTGAAGATTTTAATTTTTTTTTATGGTATACGAGCAGACGCGTCACCTGATGGTAAACATGAGCACCTGCAAGTCAAGAGTCACAAGTGTGTTGCCAGCCTTTAAGGTGGGAATAGGGGAAGGGGGGAAGAGGGTGGAAGAGCGGAAAGAGGGTATTGCTTCACTGCCGGTTTTCTGTGAGGCCGTGGTATAACTCCGGTCGAGCCGGCCCATACGTGCCGAAGCATGGCTCTCCCACGTTTCTGTTCTTTGTAATGCAATGATGGTAAAATTTCCTACCAAATTACTTTGATGACAGACTTCCGCATTGTTCCCTTTTCGTTAGTGTTTACGATACGATCAACAGGTTCAAGGTTTTCATGTAGTTTTCCTGTTAAGAAAATAGAAGAGCAGCCAACAATTGCCTCCATATTTATTAAAGATACACGGTTTTACCTGTGTGTGTATTTCGGGGATGCCTGACTAGTTTCGGACCCGACGGAGTCCTTTATCAATAGGTGAAGCGACTTTCCAAGTTGTTCCGTCACCGGATCTGTCTGGGTGTACCTTAGAAACGAAATCCCTGTGAACCCTGGCAGACTTGACCCACTATGAGGTGCGAATGGTTCTGCCTCCTGATTTAGAGAGGCGCGCGGAAGGCTTTGCGCCACCGTCTCGGGTCTGCGTCTGCTAGGGCGATAGATAGCCCCGTCTGTCGCCCTCAGGCAAGCGCTCATGAAGGCCGGAGGTCGTTTTGCATCGTTTATTCTAGCCTCTGGTCATAGAACCGAAATATGGCTACCGAACTATGTTTTACAGTACACCTCTGCCCAGTCTTTCCTATGTGATATTAAATAATAAAGCAGTTGTATCTCTAATTACATATTTAGCTGAAACATAATCACTAACGACAAGAAATCCCTTTTCAACAAGAGGATTTCCTACTGTTTGTGATAATTTGTAAGTAATTATAAATGCGTGGTTAAATCGCCGGTCGGGTTACAGGGTTGGTGTGATAAAAGCCGGATCGTATGCGGTACACGTTAGTCCGTTACATTACTACGACACAAAAGGTACACACCGCCATGTTCGACGAGCTACAAACACATTGAAAAAAAAGAAAGACAACTTACGGGTAATATTTATTTAATACTTACTATTGCTGCAGGCTTCGGCGTTATAGTTATTTTTCTATCCCTCGGGAATAGCACTTAATGTCCTTTTCTGTCCCTTTCAAAACGTATATGCAAAAATGCGTAACAAACGAACAAATTCACATTCGTATTTATAATTAGTTAGGACGAAAAACGGTAGAAAATTAATACATTATATCACTAGTGAAGTGAAGTGCAATATCTATAACATCTGTCTCCCTGTTTTAAAAGTATTATCTGCACAGGTTATTTATTAGATCACAAAAACTTGTGTCGTTAACGTTTCCAAACTCGTTAAACCTAAAAGAAAATACTAACCATTGTGTTGCTAAAACTTCCAAAGTTTCTAGTACACGTTTGAAAATTGCAAATATTTTAGAATTTCACGAAACTTGCTGGTTCATTTCATCGCCCGTGTGTCAGTACACTGCCACGCTCAACCAACTGCTAATTAAGGCTGGATTACAGACCGGACCCGTCCACGACTACTTACTGTTTACAACTAGATTTGAAGACAAAGGAAATAATGTGCTGAACAATACGTTTAATTAACTGCAAATAGTTTCCTTCCTAGTTGCTAATGTACTCACTGTTACTGAACAAACACTTGGCATATTATATTTGGGGACAGTTTTGGGTGCCATTATAACTTTTGATTATGATTTGAACGTAATGGATATACATTTGTGAATTATTATATGGGCTTTATTGCTTTGTTTTAAAGAATAATTTGAAATATCATCATTGACCCGCCACATATGCTCGGAAGAATTTCTTATTTCTTTTAAAGATTACATTAGGCCCTAGCCCCAAAAGAACATTTATAATATCTTATATTCGAAAAAATTATGATGACGTGTATTTGAATAGTTTACGTAGTAAAAAGATAGTTCTTGAATAATGAGTTTGAAATCCTGAGATGATTAGAAGCAACTTCATTTCCTCACAACCAAAACAACGTGTATGAGAGTTAGATTTATCTAAATAAGAATTGTAAGTTTGCACTGCACTACGATTCTACCTAATTTTGATAACAACACGCTCCTAAAGTGTCTAAACAGCCCCGTAACTTGGATAGTCTAGTTCTCTCCATCAGAAGAACAGAGAGGAAGGGAGACTATATTTTCAGAAGCCAGACTAACCGAGTGTTTTACTGTCTATATGTATACCCTAAAGACTAATCAGTTCACACACACACACACACACGCACACACGCACACGCACACGCACACGCACACACACACACACAAATATCTGTAACTCAGGTCTTCCTACTACAGACACCAGTCTCTCACAATGGAAACAATTGTTGAAAATATTATTGTTGTATAATATAATTGAATTGAAGTTCTATCATACAAAAAGGTTATCATTACAACAAAAACATCACAAGGTTTTAATCAGAAAGAATAAACCAAACACTAATTCACCTCATCTCATTATGCAAGAGTGTTCTGTGTCGATACATAACCAAGTCGTAAACAACCCAATAATATCAATATCGAACGTTAATACGCCACGGTACAGTGGTTTTAGTTGTTTATTCAACTCGCAACGTCTGTGCCAGTACCCGCAAATAACAGAAAGAGCAAGTCCTCGGGGCATCGCTTTAGCTTTTCAATTTCCCTTTCAGAATTATTCGTGCTAATCGAATACGACCGCTGGGGTCTCGGGACGCGGTCGCGATGATTCATTCATGAGACTAATGTCGCAATCCCACTCAGATATCGGCTATTATTGTGGTCAGTACCACTTAAGTCGATGTCGAGACGGCGTGGGGTCTTGCCAAATAAAATAGACGTAGAAAGTCTTACCGAACTGCTTACAATCGTTCGAATCTCTCCCTGTAACAGAAGTTCACAAATAAATAATTTGCTTTTATTGTTACTTAAGGTACGTAGACAGTTTTTTAAAGAACGCTTTAAAGTTTTATGTGTTTATATTGCTTTGCTCTTGAGCATGTGTAACGCACTCGTTCTTTTATTCTCTTATTCCTAAGAGTTTTAAAAAATCTCTGACCAAGATATGAATCACATCTGAGTAATTTAAATACATGCTTTTTTTAAGAATATAATTCTCTTTAAGGTCAAGTTTTCCCAAATTTTACTTTATTTTGATTTTCATTCTCACTCCACAACACGTAATCATCAGTATTCGCGTTCATATTCAGCTAGGAGGAAGTACTGAAAATACAAGTTATTACTATTGGACTAAGAAGGCCGATCTAATGCAATGTGTCCAGTACCATAACCACAAAAAATAAAATCATACTTACCAACTAATATAGTCAATATTTCATAATTTTACAGAAATAATTGGTTTACTTGAAAATTGCTGCTTATAAGCATTAGACAAAAAAAATCGCCCGATTCAATCATTTTATTTTACTTGAGCGTGGGAGGGTCATGCTTCGGCACATATGGACCGGCCTCAGTGATACCATGGCCTCACAGAAAACCGGTAGTGAAGCCAAGTGAGTGAGGCTACCGGAGGCCCTAACCCTTCCCTTCCCCCCTCTCCCCCTCTTCCACCCTTCCTACTCCCACCTTAAAGGCCGGCAACGCATTTATGACTCTTGAGTTGCAGGTGCTTATTAGTAGGTAGTCATTTACCATCAGGTGACCCGTCTGCTCGTTTGTCCCCTATATCATAAAAAGAAACTATTTTTCAACTGTACAGCTTATTACAACATGCAGTCATATTAAACAATTATGACACCTTTAACTTGGGTAAACTCATACGAAATATATTAATACGAGTTATTACCAACGTATCTTTTTGAAACAGATAGAATTTTACAAATCAAATACTAAAGGACATAATTTACTGGTTGTAAAAATACTTTAAAAAGTAATTAATCAAAAGAGTACAAAGTATCCAATACACGTGAATAATGTCCATATAAAGTAGGAACGCATTGTTCGATATGAGTACGAAGGCGTTGCATCGCGATGCGGCATCAGTACAAATGATGAGGCGCGAGGTATTGTCGCAGCATTAATGAGCGCAGGCCGGCCGGGACAGCCGCGCGGAAGAGGAAAATTAAACTCCTGGGCCCCCGGCTCGTGTTCATTACTCCACACCCGATTACTTCGCCGCTGTTTGTGAATGCAGTTCTAAAGTACTCCTGGTGAAAGAGCCGTATTCAAACATTGGAATTAGAAACTGCGATAATTAGTGCTCAGCTACAATTTATGCACTGCCATTTTAGAACCAAAATATTGTTTATTTTACGCAAAACTGTATCACGTTTCTGACTCTGCAGACTTTGTATAAAGGCAGAGTTTGTCTCTATTTGTTATTCATTTTATTCTTCATTCAAAACAGTGGTAGAAACATAAAGTCCGTGGGGTATTGCTTTAAGATTTCAATTTCCTTTCCGGAATTACTTGTACTCTAATCGAACACGCGTCAGGGGACAGGGGGGTGGTGGGGGAGCATCACAACCGCAAATTACTCTGGCACTCTGTGTGCGAATGTTTAAAATATATTATTAAGATATTTACAACGTCGCGCGTCGTATTGCGTGAGGGGTTAATGTCTAATGACCTTTAATTATTGATTCTTTCTACCGAATTGGTACTTATATTAGTTTTTATTGATATATATATACAATGGATTGGGATCACAGTAATTAAGTCTTAAGTAATACTCAAATGCTAATTAATTGTAAGATTTTGTTAAGTTTCGTCCCTCGCTACAATGCAGCTTATGATTGCATGGTGTTTGAGTATCCGGCCATCATAAATTTCCCAGTAATGGTTGTACAGTAAAATATTATCTACTTATACAATATTACGTATTTTTTTAATATAGTTATCTTGAAGAATTCTTGAACTACCCATGTACACACAGTAACCATCTTGTACACACGATAAGAAGAAACCTTAACAATAGGCCCCTAAGTAGTTTAGGATTAGACTTCGTTATAAAAAGGTTGCTACGTGAATTCCACTACTGATGGACAGTAAATATATTTCTTTTGCTAAATACATTATATCTGTAGTCTTATAATAGGTACATGGGTAATATGAGACCTACTTACACGACTATACATTAATGGTAATGATATAAAACAATGTTAATTTGAAAATCAAATATTCAACATGCACAATTTAATTGAATCGAGATAATAGATTTGAAATAAGTTTTTATGCATGGTAACATCAGTAAGTTATGGCGGTGCGAACGGAGGCGCACGACAGCCAGCTGCTGATTGTAAAGCGCTCACAGACGGAGCCTATTCGATTTCACGGCTCGCCGCGTCCGATATTTATTGTCATCGGTGCAGTTGTACGACACGGCGCCTACTGAACCGCGCTGAAAAATCTCCATTCCCGAAATCGGACGAAAACATGCCGAAACTCAACCGAACCATCAACTCAGAGTAAAAAATTCTGTGTGAAAACGACATATACACGTTGACGCGGCGCGCTGACAATCGTTGCTTGAATATGTTAGCAAGCAGGTACACGACACCTTGTCTCGTTAGTAAAAAGTGATGGCGCTACGATTTATCACCTGCACACGACACGGAAAGCCCCGTGGAGTTTCCTTTAAAACCTGTCGCTGCTGAGAACCGGTATGAAAACAAACGAGGATTTACACACCTGAAAATAATAAATATGAAGTAGCATACCGCATATACATAAGATTGTATTATACCAATCTAATTACGTTCTAAAAATTGTAAGGGAAACTTAAAAAAAGACTAATAACTGTTGTTTGGTTTGTTTCCTTGGAGTTTACCTTTACAAATTTTATCGTACGTATATTTTTTTGAACTTTATAACATTACGTCAGCTTCTAGGCGTGAATAACGTCTAGAGGCTGACGTAATGTAATGAAGTCCAAAAAATAATTCATAGTTTAGTACCAAACTTTTTATTATAATTTTTATATTCAGATATCCTTCTGAAAATTGTATCAACCTGTAAATGAACCGAAAAACAAATAAAATTTAATTGAATTAAATAAAATCATTATCCATTTATCATATATAAAGTCGGAAAAAGGTTTCTTTGATTTTATAAACAAAGTCAAGACATTTTTGTTTTTCAAAGTTTAATTACATTTAATTATAATATATGTTATGTTCCATTTTGTTCGATAACTTGTTGCCATCTTGTAGGTAGTGATATAATCCCATTGCTGTAGAAATCTTGGGATTTTTGATCAAAAAACTGTGACAAGTAGTTTTGACAGTCCTCTCTTGATGTTAACCTAACACTATCCAAAGGATTCTGAAGAGACCGAAACAGGTTAAAATCTGAGAGTGCAAGGTCAGGACTATATTATGATGGATGCATTAACACTTCCTGACCTAGTTCTCTTAATTTTTGCTGAGTGGCCAAAGATGTGTGTGGTCTGGCGTTATCGTAATGAAAGACCACTCTTTTTCTATTGATCCATTCCGGCCGTTTTTTCTTAATTTTTTTCGTATCGAAGTTCTACGTTACATTCACACATTTTGGCGGACAGAAAAACCATTGAAAAATGGCGGGAAAGTGTTTTTTACTTTTTATTTTTCCTAATGCCCTATATTTATTGATTTTAAGACCAGCCAGATACAAACAGTACAACCAAAGAGATTTTTCTTCAATTTATACATACAAAATACGAAAAGACTTTTTCCCGACCTATTTTTACCATGTCATTTCCATAAAACGGAAATTATATTTTTTTTATTTTAACACAAGTAAATATCATGACAATCTGATTAATCCCAATTTTATTAAATCCTTGAAACACGTGGTCATTACTATAGTCAAGCCTTGCTTTACAAAAAAATATTTACAATTTTATACAATCCTTTCTAAACCATTTATGAAAATGATAATGGCCGGGCACACTATCAAATGGGGCGAACAGTTTGTGGAGTTATTACGCGGTCGATCGCCCTCGCCAGAACAGGGTTAACTACCAACCTCAAGTCATGTTTGCCTGCTCAATTAAACCAGAGTGTACAAAAGCTGCCAATAACCTAGACAAAACTGAATAGACTATAAAGTCATTTTCAGCTAAAAGCTGAAATAACGTACGGTGGTAACTCAATAGCGAGGAGATAGCTAATTGGTACAATGCCAACTCGGTGGATATCTTTGTTTTAATTCAATTGTCTCGAAGCTAATGCACTCGGTGGAGCAATCTTAACCGTGTCCCGCCTGATTATGGTAACTTTTCAGGTTACATTACGAGTGTATCAGGGAACAGGAAAGACTTGTTGTTTTGTTTTTTAAGGGCTGCGTGAATGTGAATTGGAACAGAAACCAAGTTGTGACATTTTTTTATGGTATAAGGGGCAAAACGAGCAGACGGGTCACATGATCGTAAATGACTACCGCCGCCCATGGGCACCTGCAACTCAAGAGTTACAAGTCCGTTGCTGCCCTTTACGGTGGTAATAGGGAAAGAGGGTGGAGAGGGGGGAAGGGCGGGAATAGAGGAGAGAGGGTAAGGGCGGGAATAGGGGAGAGGGGGGAAGAAGAAATGGTTAGGGCCTCCAGTAACCTCACTCACGAGGCGAAAAGCAATGCAAGTATTGCTTCACTGCCGTTTTTCTGTGAGGCTGTAGTATCACTCCGGTCGAGCCGGCCCATACGTACCGAAGCATGGCTCTCCCATGAGAAAAATTCAAAAAATTGTCTACTGTTATACTTGATTTTGACGAAACTTCCAGCCTTTAACTCGGCTATAGCATGACCTCAATCTCCTTTACAGGTTTTTGCGTGTTGCTCAAATAAACATTATTTCGTTTCAGAAATATTTATTCATCTCAATTAGTTCTTGAACATAAAGTTTGTCTACGTTATACATAGAATATTGTGGATATAAAATTAAACAAGAACAACTAGTCAAAGTCAAAATTCCTATTTCTTATATTTTTTGATTCATGACACATACTTGTTTGAATAAAATAAATATCAAATATATATTTTTACCATTAACTAAGTAGTATATATTAAGTTCATGATTTTTATTTGCTGCTTTTAAGCAAAAGGTAAAACAACACTGCAACGTTTGTTAAAAGTTTTAAGAACGAACGACAACACAAACAACTTTGCTAATTAAACAATCTGACAAACTAACCGCTTTTGTGTAAGATTTGTTATGTACCATTTTGGTATACGTCTCGCACTATCTTTATAATCGACTTCATTAGGTGAAGTAATCAAATGCACATTTTTTTGTGTTTATATTTCTTCTTTTATTGCATTCTATTTTTTATTGGATAACATTTTGTATTTCAGGCTGATCCTATTAATTCGGAAAAAGACCAAATAAGTAATGAAATTTTAAAGTCAAATAATTTAAACGTAACCTATTGAATTCAGTCCTAATTGTTTTTCTAGTTTATAATAATATATAGTATTTTTTCCTAAATTTTATTATTCTCTGTTTATTTAGTTTATAAATATATTTTTAACTTAACATTTAAATCAATTTCTTCTACTAATTAAATTATAATTTTCTTGAGCATCAGCAACCACGTACAGAACCCCCCTCCCCCTTTTCACCTTCTTATTAGTTTTATAAAATATTTATTTTTCTCTACAGGATTATCTTCTTTCCGATTTTCTCCCAAATTGTCTTGAAAAACATTTCATGTCGCTTGGCATATGTCCTTAATTCTCTTGTAATATCTGCTTTCTTATTTATTCCCAAGAAAAAAGTCATGGATCAACATATAAGAATGTAAATGGCATTTATGAAATCTTGGAACTATTTCAAATGTGCTACTAACATAGATAAGTGTTTGAAGGGAATTAGTTCTAGAGGTTTAACCATGACTTTAAATCAAAATGTCTTAACTTTGATATACGCACGCATGCTTTTTAAAATCGTTCAGGGGTAGGTACCGGCCCCGTTCCTTATGTAATGAAATATTACGTCAAAGAAAGTTTACAAAACAGAATATACAGCTGCAAGAATGAGCGCTTATAGACGCACAAAATCGTTGGAATTCAAAACTATCAAGCAGACAGTACGTGTGTGCTTAGCTAGTGCAAATTGTCGACAGTTGCGTTGCGTGGCAGTGAATACGAGGCTCGCATCTCTATGCACTGTTGACTCGCGCCGGGAGGAATATGTTTAGGCACGTGATTACCAGCTGGCTTGGGTTAATCATTCCCTTTATAGTCGCCCGTTGTCAAATACTCTCCTCGGAAGCCGACGGCGACGTGTTGATTTGTGTTCATATCTCATTGGACATTCATTGATTTACTGATTTATGCTAATACAGGAGGTTTAACAAGACATTAAATGTGTAATATTTTGGTATTAAACATTAATTACTAACGGCTAGATTATATGAGATGCCAAGTGTTTTTTCTACTATGAAATGAAAACCAATGTAACATGATACAGAGTCAGGGCCTTTTTTGTGCTTTATCTCCTGCCATACTACGATACAAAAAATTCCGTACTTAAAAACATACAAGATATTTTATTATACTTACTAACAAATATGACACACAGAATGAATTAGACTCTTTAATCCTGCAATTATTATAAACGTATTACAAACATTGTGAGGATGTATGAATGTTTCTTCCTCTTTAACGCAAAAACTACTCAACCGATTGCGATGAAACTTGGTATGTAGATAGCTGGAGATCTGGATTAAAACATAGGCTACTTTTTATCCCGATATTCCCACGGCACCGGGACTTACGCGGGTGAAACTATGGGTCGCAGCTAGTCATAAATAGTTTCTATCGTTCCTTCAACTTATATATTTTTTTGTTACGCTTTAATTAGCTTCACTTGTAAATAAATCTTAGAAGTCAATTGTAACCTACTTTTCATTGTCGTATCGAAATGAAACTTTGTTAATGTATGTAGTTTGGATGACAATAATATAAATTGCCATCTTAGACCTGATGTGATGATGGAGCCAGGAGGTGCATAGTTCAACTTTTCAGTGGCTACTAGACTCCTCGAGTTCGGACTCGTATGTTTCTTTATGAAGAGTCCAGATTGGATTGGGTAACCATGGTCTGATGATGAAACCAGGAGGTGGATAGTGGAACTCTTTTTTAGTTTTTAATTCGGTTTGACATTAAATATTTCTTTTATTTTACTTTACTATAATTCTTTTTTTACTAAACTTAATTATTGTGCTATGGTAGAATATTTATAGTTTTCTTTTTATAAAATATTTTTAGTGTTCGTTGGCACATCATTGTACCCGTGAGTTATGGCTGCTCACTTTGTTTTTGGCCAATTCAGCAACATTTTTTAATAAATCATGAAAACATTATAATAACAATAATCTCCTTATTTACCAAGAATATGGTGGTGCAGTATGTTTACATAATTAAAAATATCGGATGGAACAATTTATTACAATGACTCTCAAAATGCAATGTCATAATAACATAATCATAAATAAAAAAAATTAAATAAGCCTGACTCGAAAATCCATTCAAGGATTACAAAAGAACTGACGATCTTCGAACGATGAACAGATTTTCTTGAATTATGTCTAAGAACAATCTCGATCAAGTAACCTTTCAAACTAAAAAAAAAACGCACTCGAAAGAGACAGAATTTATATAACATAAAATAATAGAATTTATAAAATATAAAATAAAATAATTGAATTTATATAGAATATAATAGCTTCAACAGTAAAGGATTTATGACCAATCCTTTACTGTTGAAGCTGTACGCTTGTGGAATGCGTTGCCAGTCACCATTAGGCGAGCGCAATCAATAACAATTTTTAAGAAAATGGTTTATGATTATTATTTATCACTTTAGTTTAATGCATAAGCAGACTAAATATACAGGATATCTGTATATTCTTATATTGATTAAGTTATAGTAATTATAGTTCTTTATAAAAAAAAATTTGAAATGCAACCAACTACAACTGTCTCTTCGAAAGACATTGATCCATCCTAAGGTTACCTGGAAGTGATTGCATTTTGCAATAAGGCCGCCCTTTGTACATAAACTGTATGACAAATGTATGTATGATAATTTTACTGTAAGACTGGTGTACAAATACAGAGTAATCTATCTATCTATCTATCTAATACTAGCAACATGGGTCACAAATTACTAGTATTCTTGGTAACCCCTCTAGCTAAGATAAATTCTTGTGTTAGGAACTTAGGAATGGGTTCACATCGGTAGTACACTGGGTGGGGTTCGAACCCGCAACCACTTGATCGCAATCCCTACGCCTTTAGCCATTAGGCTACCGCCGTGCCATTATGCACCGATCGTGGTCGCAGGTTAACTCTGGACTCTAACTCTGGACGTCTCCTATTTAATTGTAATTTTACTACAATATAAAGCAACTGAAATTCGTATTCTAAGAAAATTTAATTAATATCATTCACATTCAATTAATGACATTAAAAGTAATAAAACAGTGGAAGCAATAAAATAAAACTGAGCGTTACATAATCAAGTAAATTTATGACTACCTTCGAGACAATAATAAGAGTCGTCGACTCACTTACATCGTGATTAAATTATCATTGCAAAGTCAGACTGGCTACACAAAGTTATTTCACGCTCATCGTTGCTACGGGATTATGGCGAACGTTTTATTATTGTAATATCCAAGCTATATAGTATATTAAACAGGCAAATACAGTCTTTCTGAATTGATTAGACGATTAATTAAATCACAATTAGAAGCGTAAGATAAAATAATTTAAAATAATACAATTCCATTTGTTTTCTTACCAAAATGTAGTGCGTATATTTGAAGAAGATTCATTGCAAAATAAATATTCATACTGTTTAAAGAATATTCGATAATATCGACTATAAAATATAGATATTTTTATCGAAATATAATCATTAACGATACGATAATATTAAATCGATGAACATAAATATTTAAAACATATTTTCTTTCATAAACACATCTAATTTTGAACAAAAAATAGTCAAATTTAAAAAATACCACCCCGATCCCTAACCGACCCAAAGCTGCCCATAACACAGTTTCGCGTTTCCACGCTGTGCGGCAATGGGCAACCTTTGCGCTAAGCAAGACTCGGAGCGACTGTCAAATCCCCTCTCTCTAAGACGACCCCACTTCGTCCCAAGCAAGCTGCCTTTGAGGAAATCCAGGAAGGGGTGCATTCGGAAAGAGCGTCTTCCACTTCGCAACTCTCTCAACAGCAAAAGGTATGATACTGCCTCCATCGGATGATATAATTTTAGAGACCAGACTAACAACCCCATGCGCTGAGGTAGAAAGGTAGGCAGACACACATCCCTCACTCGTTTTTCTTCTATTATTGTAAAATTAACAATGCTTTAATTAGACCTAATTTAAAATATTTTATATGGTAACATTGGATTTCAAGGTTTCGATTTTTGGAAGGATCACAAATCTTTGGTTCAGACCCAAATTCGGTATTACTCAGCATATTTTAATATAGCTTTCAGTAAAATTTCATTAGAACAAAAATAATTAATGATTACAATAAATATCATAGTTACCACTAGAATGTTACACGTTCGTTACGTTCGGAAAATCCACATTTACCCTAGAGTCAAAAAAGTTTGGAATAGACCCTCTCTATTCTAAATTATTTAGTACGTAGACTACTGACAGAGGAGAACATAAATTAGCAGAACGTATTTTTACGTACGAACGAATGTATTTAAGACTCTTACATGTCCCTATTTAGGTACACCAGCTCACATTTAGGTAGGCACAAAGCTAAATACTCGTATTTCACCTCGTAGTCTCGTAAGCACCACTGGTAAATACTCGTATGTAGAAGTTTTAAGGCATTGCATGAGATATCGCGGATCATCAATGTTAGTTTATACATAGTACATCACTTTGGAGAAAATAACACCAAGATTCCATTATGCTAGAAGTACGCAGACATTTTATAGCTCTTTCTAGAAGCGTTATTAAAGTCTCTTGCAACTTTAAATTACAGCAGAAATCATAAATTACCAAAGGCGAAATCCATGAATTCAGGAAAAGCTGTAAGAAATAATAATAGTATGGCAAACGAAAAAAATTTAATCTATTCCAACTTTTTATTTTTTTAAACTCAGATGACCAGTTTCAGGATCTGATTACCGGTTCTAGTATCACTAGCCATTTGTAGTAAATAGCTTTGCACATTAAAACTCTGTGAACGATTTGGTGTTCGTGAGGCAATCGTAAGATTTTGAACGGAGGCCAACGGAGTCACGGTAATGATCCGAGAGTGCATGCATAATTTACCCGCAAAAAGGTTGTTTTGTAATGTTATTAGTTCGTAATCTCGCCGGAAACGCTAACAACATTATTTTGCGCCAGCTTAAATATTAAAATAATTTATTTTCAGCACCACTAAGGATACGTAAGGCTTCGTTACATTTCAAATTGAAACGGCATAATATTTCATTTCTGTCTTATTACTGAAGCAATTTAGCAGTTCACTTTAGCCATTTTACACTAGCGCTTATAGAATCTAACTTTACGAAAAAAAAATAGGTTTTCTGTAAAGTCGGTTTACGGACGATAATTTTACGTGATAACGTCATAAGAAAACATTGATGAAATATTGCATACTTTTATGAATTAAATTGAATTATTATCACTGAATTATCATTATTTTGTATAATACAAAGAAGGAGTTAGTTGAAATTTTTTTTTTTCGATAAATTAACATTTATTTGCACTCGTTAATTCAAATATTTTTTTACTTAGGTTATTCAGATTAATTGACCTATAAAGTGATGAGTGAGACTTTATAACGTGATAGATGCGTCTCAAGCCGAACGCTTAGGCCGATCGTGCCTCTCTATCGCTTGTTCCACGCTCTCGCTCGCACACTCGGCTCAGGCGGAACGTGACAATGAATCATGCTTTTTCGTGCGTGCAGGCTTTCATCGATTTATAAGACGTTATCACGTCAAAAATCTAATTAGTGGCATTGTAGTACTAAATATGAAATACTATTATTATTCATAATGATTATTGAACAAAATACATCGTATGAATTAAATACATACACACATATACTCACATCTATATCCCCGAAGGGGTATGCAGAGGTGTATTAAACCCACAAACCCACAATTTGTCAACTAAATCTGGTGCCACTCACGTAGTAGGAGGCAAGCCTATTGCCGTCATCCGGGCTCTTTGGGAATTAAAGGTGGGAAAATTGGGAGTATATTGAAAAGGAGAGCTGGTTAAGGGAAGACAATGGAAGGAAAGGTATGTTTTTTATACGGATGGATTGTTATTTTTTCTCTTTTATCAATATAAAAATATCATTTAAATTAAAATAAATAATAATATAATAAACGTATTTAAAAATACATAACTATCCAAAACCAGTCAGTTTTTAGGAATCCTTTCCTCAAAAGAAAAAAAGGAACACTTATAGGGTCACTGTGTGTTGAAAAAATGAAGATGTCTAATATTGACACGGTAACTATAAAATCTACCATCTCATCTCAGCTCACAACTCATCTCACTTTTTTTTTTTGGTAAAAGAACGGCGTAGTGACTTGCGAGACTTGGGTTTTTTTATGACCAGGGGAATTTTATATCACCTACAATTTATTTAAGGACGATCATGTAGACTTGCGAGAGCCCTTAGAACTCCTTAATCCGGCCCTGTTGCAAAATCCGTTCTTAGCTGACGTATCCCACCTATATACGACATCCCTGCCAAATTTCAAGTCTCTAGTAGAAAAAAACAACTATTATAAAATGAGGCAAGAGCCCTTAGCTTTGTTTTTGTCTATCAAGAGTTGAAATTAACATCAAATACTTATGTCTGCGGTCCCTTAAAGTTTTGAAAAAATCAAGCTTCTAATGCAACGCACTCAAAAAATACTTTAAGCCTTAGACTTTAACAAAATAAAACATTTCGTAGGTAAATCTAAACCTATAGGGTACTTCCCATTCACCTAGAATTATGAAATTTGGTAAGGAGCAAGGTTTCACAGCACAAATAAAGGAAAAATCCGAAGGTTGTTAATTTGTTATATCACATAAAAAAATGTGATTACAAATTTATATTTGGTTGGTTTTAAAGATGACTTTGTCTCAAAAATCGATTCCTGAGATGGAGAGAGAGATGTACTATCTACATACAAGTTTGTTTGCTTACGAAACCCTCGGTGCGTGAGGCAGACTCTCGCTTGTCCAGTTTTTACTACAAAGTCAACAAATGTGTGTCACAACAAAGTGAACGTAATTGTGTGAGGTAGCGATGTGAGTAACGTACGAGTATCAAGAGGAGCTCCTTCGGGAGCGGCTGGATTAGCGCGATCTTTTCCGAATTGAGGGTAAACATCCGAGAGATCCTATCCCCAGAGTCGACGCTAAGGTGAGCGCTTATTTGTTGCTTCGAAATCGTATTACGTCTAACTCGCTAACTATGAATGCTCTATACAAATAATACGTTTATATTTTTCAAACTAATATTACAATGAAGTTGTTGATCAAACCTAAGTTAATTTTGTTTATTCATGTATCGGTACTTTAGATGATTGTCATAGAAAATGTACTGGTAACAGTATCCCACCATCTCAAATTTAGCATTAAAAAATCATAGTCAAAAAGTTAATTGCTCTAGAAACGTGTTTTTATTTTTTATCTTAATAATGGTTCTAATGCTTAAATAAGTGAAGAGTTCGCGGAAAACAACAATGCAACTAAAATTTGAATAATTATAACTTTCTTAGCAGATGATTACATTTGTACAATAAATGGTGTTTATCTTCGTTACGAACTTGTAATATATTGTACGAAAAACATTGTTTCCAACAATTGCACCGATCGTAATCACGGGTGGACCACCAGTGACCACCATCGGTGCAATTCAATCGAAATGTCGGGTAACCAAAAACGGTATTGCACCTTGTAATTGTTATCGCGATTAAGTGCCGATTTACACATCCGAAATGTAGAGTACTTTCATTTAATGAGATACCATTAAATCCATTCGTGTATTCTTATAGTGTATCATGACATCGTTACGGAACATAAAACGCTAACAATTTGTAGAAGAATCGATACAAATTCGGCATACATCGAAGTTTAAAACAAATAATTTGCATTGAGATCGTTTGCCATTCTACTCAGAACTGCTGAGATAAAAGCCAAAGAAATCCTCGCAAGCGCTCAAATTCTTCGAGCGCAGTGGCGAACCGTCTTTGCTCGCCGGGCGGTAATAAAAACGGCTTAAATAGGATTTTAACCGCGAGTTCCTCGCCTTAATTAAATTGGATTTGCGAGTGAAAGAAATATACGTGAAAAATTCGTGTCGATTATGTCAGGGGAACGAGTTTTGAAATTCCATTTAGTAAGCGGATTATGTACGTCTCACAGAGATTATATTTGAATTACAGTTGTTTCAGTACAAGCTCTCTTGATGAAGAATCTCTTGAGTGAAAACAAGCTAAGTCCTCAGACATCTGCGAATAACTCCGCGCGACTTAAAGACATGTGACAGGAAGTAACAGCCCCTCATCTTTTACGCCTCGACGCTCCGAGTAACAGCATACATCCTGGTGTCTTTCTTTAACATACAGGTACATGTATTTCTATCTATCTTCAAATGATAAAGAGAATAAGTTTACTTCTAAGTTATTTTGGTTTGTGACTCTGCTGAGTGGCAGCTGAGCTCCATTGATATTTAACGCGATGTCCGAGTTAGATAAACAGCGTTCTGAAAACACGATGCTTTTCGCCAACTTAGTAATGAAAAAAACTGTGAAGTCTGGTGAATCTTCTTTTTTAAATCATGTAGCAGTCAAATTCACATGTTGTTTCCAATTGTTTGTGTCATTTCTTCCTCAATAAATTGTATTGATTCACAATTAATAAGCAAAACGTATGAATAACTTCTACCTCTATTTACATCTATTTACTCTTTTTACGGCTCCTGGTTTTTCAAATTCAATTCGATTTGAAAATCTTAAATAACATTAAAAATGCGAATGTGAATTTGATTGTTTGTTTGTTACACTTTAACACCTTAGCTACTCAACTGATCAAAATATAAATTAATTAAATTTATATACACGTTGTCAGGGATACCTACAGAAAAGGACATGACCTTTCATCCAAAAAAAAAGGTAAGTATTTCAGGTATAGAAAAATAACTTTTACGCGAGCAAAACCGCTGACAAAAGTTAGTAATTAACCGGCCCCGGCTTCGCACGGGTTGCAGAGACATCTTCAACAATCATCATCATATTTCAACCAATTTACACAAAACCTTAACAAATTATATACCTAAACCTTCCTCATGAATCGCTCTATCTATTGGTGAAAACTGTTAATATAAAGGCTTATGTTTCTTTTAAGATATTTATTTTAACTTCTTTTACATTATTCTTAACAGATTCTTATTTAACTAAAGACAGTTAATTTTATTATCATCTTCAAAAGTAATCAGAGAAAACATAGATAAGTACCTTTTTTTTCTTTATAGATCAATCAATACCACAAACAACAAAACCAAAGAGTAGAAATAGAATAAAATCCTTAAATCAACACACCTCCTTGATTTTGTTCTTAATACACAAATGAACATAATATTTTAATTTAACAACTGGCTGAACAATCCTTAATGCACAGCATGGACAAATTCTTATTTTATAAATGTTTTCTATATATCTTAGTAAACACCAAACACAAAAAGTAATGTCTTATTTCACGATAAATAAGTAAATCAACAGAGACGCGTCAACAGAACACAACGGCCATTTGCAACAAATGTCCGAGACGCTCGTGAGGGGCGCTTCAAAACGGCACAAAAACAACTGTCATTTTTTATAGAATATTTACTCCAGCGTACTTGTATAATAGATGTCAGTGAGATCAACCAATACCACAAACAATAAAACACAACAAAATCACTTAAACAACAAAAACCGATGAAAATCTGTACAGTAGTTTTTAAGTTTATCACGAACAAACAGACAGACGCGGCCGGGGACTTTGTTTTATAATATGTAGTGATAAAAGTAACAGCACTTTGTGGGTGTCACAAACAAACTAGTAATTTAGTTGAGAAACTTATGGAAGAAAAACATACAATTTATAGTTCATTACACATGAATAATAAATGAATATACTGAATATATATAATAGCACGAACTGATATTCTACATTACATGCACTTAATTGCTTTTTCATGATTTTGTACGTGGTACTAGAAATATTAAAACTCCGAAATAACGTCAGTAACAGCTGCAGTAACGGGGTTTTAATTATCACTTACAACGCCTTTCAACCGCAGAAAATTACTCCCATAAACCATTTAGAACACAGAATAGCTAAACCATTTAAGATGCCAGTTATTAGAATATGGAGGGCAGTTTTCTGTTTGACGCCTTCAGTTTCGGTTACTCCACTAAGAATGGTTTGTAACTACGGTTATATTAATGTCGATTTTATTGTATAGCTTACTAACTTTGCGTGTGTTTTACAAGCATAAAATATAAAAGACAAATTAGATTTAAAGTATCAATTAAATTGTGATTGACTTAAAAAAAGTGTGTGTGTACTTAAGTACGCACGTAAGAAGTTATACTTCTTAGGCGTAACAAGATAAAAATCTTTCTAAAAATTTTATCCTTCGCGTTATTCTACGTTTGTAGAAAAAACGACACTAATAATAGAAAAAAAGTATTTAATACATTGAAAGTTTTATTATAACGCATTATCTAGTTAAATAAAGTTCATTTAAATATCATAATAAATAATACATACCGTCAACTAACCTCAAATTCTACAAACGTACTCAAAGTAATCTATAAAAACCATTTTTATTACTTATAATTACAGTAAATTATCTTTAAATCAATAAATTGTTAATAAAATCGTGAAGTTGGTAACTTTTTTGAAAAACTAAACTAGCTAACTTCAGGGTGTCGGTTTTTTGTGACGGTGTGCTCGCGCATTGTAAATGACTAGCTAACTTCAGGGTGTCGGTTTTTTGGGCCGGTGTATCGTAAAAATTTATTCTCATCATTTTCCCCTAACGCGCCAAAAGAAGTATAACTCCAATAAAAGATGCGCCTATGTTCCCGCGCCCTTAAACACTTTATAACTAACATGTAACTGTAATTGTACTTGTTACTTTGCAGAACAAATTGCAACTTACCTGTTCATTGTTTTACTATTTAAAACAGTTCAATTTAAAAGGTTTAACGTCAGTAAGGCTCTTGATTTCTGGACTACTACTTTCTATGGTTATGCATACTTACCAAAAAAGCATTTTTCATTAAAACACTTCTTGTCATCTGATCATAACACTCATCACACACACTAATTCACAGTTGTGAAACTAATTTAGTAAGACAATGTATGGTATTTCACAGTTAGTTGCAAAAATACATCTGATAAGTAAGACAATGTGTTATGTAGTAGAAATAACTACAAATTCGACTCAAAATTGGCCTGGAAACTGGATAGTGATTCAAACTACTTTTCTACCTGAATATTAGAAAACAAATATGTACTCTTGCGCACAAAGTCGAAACTATGTACAAAAACTGATAATTTTAGATTATCATTTGTGTATTTCTAATATTTTGACAATTCTTTTGCAATGGCCTAGTAATTTGTCAATAGTCATTTTCATCTTTTCAAGTAAGTATTTTTAGAAAAATATAGATATATACATTACATTTTGTTAAATTCTCAAGGCATCAAAACTAAACTAAATGATCGTTAATTTCATTTATATTTAGCGACAGCCTCACTTGACTTGTGGCTAATTAAATCAATGGCGGTTCAGTATTGAATAACATTATCCCTCAATTAACATTCGAGGGCCGATTTTTAAAGCGGCAGCCCGGTGTAGGCAATAAAACGGCTCGTCCCTTATCCGTCATTCAGCCCTTGGAGATTTCTTCTGGAGGAATAATTTACGTTGATCGCCCGGAAGGGGAGCGTAACTACCTCAGTGAAACTTTAAGCTTTCGCTCAGAATGGTTGCGATTCGCGGTGTCTCAACTTTAAGTAATAAATCGGTTTCGATAGAATACGTAGTCTTGCAATATCAATCTTAAATTAGTTCACTAATTTGAATGCCAGAAGGACGAGCTTTAAGGACAATTAATTATATTTATTGTTTTAAATTTTCTTCTGTTTATTCAATGGTATCAATAAGTTACAAGCAATGAGAAAAGCAGGAATTAGATCATATCAATGAAAGAAGTGGACATTCACAAGAATAGTGGATATAGAGAGTGAATGCAAGTTATTCGATTTAAGTAAGAGGTAAACAAAGTTAGTGACACAAGTATTATTTCTGATATAATGAGAAGATTTAACGACATCGCGATATGATAGAAGTATAAAACTGCGGCCCTACTAAAAGTTTAAGGAACACAAGATATGTGGTACCTAGCTTCCCATATATTTATTTTGATTTACATATTACTATCATCATTCCAGCTCTAGAGCATTCACTCAAACATAGACGTCCGATAACGTTAAAAATACCATATTGTATATGTAAACTTTTGCAACCCTCGACTTCATTTTCATTAAATAAAGACTGCATCCGTCACAAAGTACTAGTATTATTGTAAACCCCTTCAACTAACCTAAGTACTCGTGTTAGGAGTTGGTTCACGTCTGCTCGTGTATGGGTCAAGTTCGAACCCACAACAACTTGATCGAAAGTCCGACGTCTTTAGCCGTTACCATACACTCACGACAAATGCATTCGCTTGACACTATCATACAAATGTGATTCTTGAAATTTTTTTTCAACAACGGCTACCTGTGGTGTGTTCCTATTTTTTTAAACTCAAAGCGTGCCACCGTCCATGACATCGTCACGTGTCGATGAGTGTGAATAAAGGCTTTGACGCCTTTGGCCGCGTGCGTTTCAAGCCGGCCGTTTCAATGCCAGTTTATACACAACCCTAGCCAAGAATCACTCTGCAAAAAAATTCAAGGCTTTTTGAAGAATAAATTATGTTTCACAAAGGGTGTATTCGATGTTAAAGAAGAGCTAAAGCGAAATTATACTTTAATGGCTTGTTTTCATTATTTAAAGGCTAGATAAAATCTATCAATTAGATGTGTGTAAGAGCAATACCTAAATATATTTATTATTTTGCTTGAAATGAAGACTGCAGTAACAGCTACCATTTTTGAAATATAAATAATAACGATAATAAAAATATGATGATATTTTTTTCGGTTTATACTAAGTACTTTGTTACTTACGGTTCATATTTAGAACTAAAATATATACTAAAATATAATATAATAATAACAAACAATATAAAAAATAAGCAAAATAAAATTCAAGAATTTAGTCTAAGATATTGTTTATTTCCTAAGTGAAAATTAAATTAAAATTAGAATCATCTCAGGAAAATAAATAGAAATCGTTTATTCTACGTGAAAGTAGAAATGTTCTAATTAATCCTACTAATCTTATAAAGGCGCGAAAGTTTGTGAAGATGGATGGGTAGATGTATATTACTCTTTCACTCAAAAACAGCTGTACGGATTTGAATGAAATTTAGCCCAGAGATAGATTTTAGTCTGGAATAGCACACAAGCTATTTTTTATCCCGGAAAAATAAACTTAATAAAATAAAGATTTCACCAAAATTTCCACGCGAACGAAGTCGCGGGCGGAAGTGTTATAAAAGCAAAAATAAGTTTGTTTGTTACCCTTTCACGCCTTAACACGCCTTACACATGTTGTCAGCGGTACAGAAAAAGACATAGGGTTTTCATTTCATTCAGAAGTTCAGTCTTTCCCGAGAGATACGTGAATTGAGTGAACTCGGGAGCAAAAGCTAGTTTAACTCTAAAGAAAACAAAATTGTACTACACAATTTGTACAAAAAAGTTTCCTAGCATGGTTGGCTGCCACTTTAACATATTAAAAAAGGAATGGTCGCAATTCAACAATTAAATACGAAAAAAATTGTCGCCAAACAGGCAAACATACGTACTTATGGAAAGTATATTTGTTTTTGAAGTCGTAATAGATTATCATTATGTGAATACTTTGCTTTTATAATAATATTACATAAGTACATTCGTGTAGAATTGAGTACCTTCTTTTTAAAGTTAAATAAAAACTTTCATAAACACAATATTAATCTGTAATGAGTTTATTAAAGGGAAAGCCATAAATAAAAGTCTGAATACCCTTACATTAAAATTTCATGTCGAATTACATAAAAATAAGAGACATCGTTATCTGAGTAACAAAGCAACTGATGTTTACTTTGCATTCCCAAATACGTATTGACCAGAGCTGGGGAGTAAGTAGCCCAAAGTTTACTAACGAGGGCGAGTATTTAACATTCCAGGAGCCGTGGCGAGCCCCAAGCGATGTCTTGTTAAGAAAAAAGTTTCCCCCTGCGACACATCGCTCGTAAAACATGGCCCCTCTAGGCCTCCCCATTCGTTGTGAGGCCTAGCATTTGATTATAGTAGTGATAGTATACATTTTTGCACTCCAGTATATAAAGCTGCGTTATCGTAAAACGTATTTTTTCAAAATAATCATGAGCCGCTTCGTCATATAAGTGGAGGTAGAAGAAAATTTTATGTAAAATAATTTATGTTCAGAGTCAGAAATATTAACTATCTCAATGACTAGATTTAGCGTTCAAATTTAGAATCTGGGAAAGTTTTTTTGTAAAAGTAAAAAAACAGTCACATCACAATATACCGTAGTTGCCTGCAAATGTTTAAAATGATCCATAGTCACATCAAAATGTCTGTCAGTATGTAAGTTGAACCAAATGCAATCACAGGCGAATAATACTATTTCCTGGTATTGTGTGTCTATGTAGGCACCTACTATACACTAATGGTAAAAGAATTTGTCAATACAGGTTGTATCTGATAATGGAACACATAGTTACTTACATCACTGAAAGGGCACACTCTAGCATGCAGTTATAAAATATTTTTTTCCAGGGATGTTTTACCTCCATTTCTCATAAAAGTAGCTGGAATCATCATCCTCCACACCTTTTCCCAAGTAAATTCGGGTCGCCTTTCAGTCTAACTACGATACGGCCGAACTTCGATATTTTTCGTGAAGCTACTGCCATCAGACCGTTAATTAAATTGGATGGAATGGAGCGAGGCCTTGGAAGGTCATGGTTAGTCAATAGCCGTACCCGTAGACATATTCTAAGTTAAGCCCCTGAGCAGAAATCGGGCAAACAAACTCACAAAAAAAAGTTTGGCTTAGCTGCAGAAAATATGGAGGATATTCGGTTGCAAAAAGAACTTAAAAAACTTTTTAGAAAAAAATTAAACCGACGAAAAAGGTCTTAAAAGCAAAAAATAAATAAACCTTTTAAGTTTTCAGTATTGAGAAATATTTTGAGATTTACATAAACTAATTTTGAGTCGGCGCCAAACAACAAACTGATTAATTATCTAAATTTTATACGTACGTAGAAATGGAGAAGGCTCTACATATGTAATTAATTGTGATAAGCATAATCATTTGTTTTGTGTCTGGGTGTAATTTATCTGTAATATGAATGTATTTAGAAATATATAAGTATGTTTATCAGCAGTCTGGTTACCATAGTACAGGCTCTGCCTAGTTCGGGATCAGACGGCCGTGTGTGAAATTATTATTATTTAATACGAAATTCTTTAAAACGCTATCAAATGTCTTTTCTACAAAGCATATTAAGTGGTTTTCGATCACTAAAATCGAAGTTTTATATCCAAATTCTAATTGTTTAGGAAAGGTATGGTTTCCATCATCAGCTCAGCCTCTTGATGTGGTGGTTCTTAAACGCAAATAGCTGATTAAGTTATGAAAAGTAATGTTTGGTACTTGTCTTCAAATACAAACTACCATAACTTCACAAATTTTACATTTTAAACCCAGAGTTAGGACTTTTTAAACCTCCAACTTCAGAGGAGTTAATATTTAATTATTTAACCCATAATTTATTGTTAACTCTAGACAGTGCAAAAAAAAAAGTGTGTGTGTACTTATGTACGCACGTAAGAAGTTATACTTTTATCTAGTTGAATAAAGTTTATTTAAATACCATAATAAATAATACATACCGTCAACTAACCTTAAATTCTACAAACGTACTCAAAGTAATTAGTAAAAACCATTTTTATCACTTATAATCACAGTAAATTATCATAAATAATACATACCGTCAACTAACCTCAAATTCTACAAACGTACTCAAAGTAATATGTAAAAACCATTTTCATCACTATCGTGAAGTAAGTAACTTTTTTTGAAAAACTAAAATATTGACTAGCTAATTTCAGGGTGTCGGTTTTGTGTGACGGTGTGGGCGCGCATCGTAAAAATTTACTCATCATTTTTCCCTAACGTGCCAAAAGAAGTATAACTTCAAAAATTACTGAACCCTGCGTTAGCAGTTAATTCGGAGTCATACAAATTAACTCTAAAAAGCGCAAGCGGCCCAAGTTGAGTAGGTACCTACTTCGTGTAGACTAGAGTAAATTTTGAAATCAGAATGACCGTAATCATGTTAGTAATACATTATAGTCAAGTAAACTATATTGAAAAAAACTCAATTTGATGCCGAGGGAATATCGTCATAAAAAGTAGCCTACGTGTTAATCCAGGTGTACAGCTATCTACATACCAAGTTTCATCGCAATCGGTTCAGTAGTTTTTGCGTGAAAGAGCAACAAACATCCATATATCCATACATTCTCACAAACTTTCACGTTTATAATATTATTAGTAGGATTAATAGAATGACTTGGCAATCGCACACGGTAATAGCACCTACATACAACAAAATCTACCTATGTGTATGCATAAATTTGGTCCGCTAGCGCTATGTTCAATTAAGACTATTTAAAATCGTCGATTATTCTTATGTGTTATTCAATTTATTCAATAAATAAAGATGTATATTTAATTAGGTGACAATCAGATCTCACAGCTTTTTACAGTAGAAAAACTGCGTTGCAAGACTTGCATTTTTAGTTGTTGTAACTCGGGACTTAATTGCACAATACCTCTTGGTTAGTCGAAGTTTCAATCGTGCAAAAATCTCCGAATTACATATCTAATTTGCCTTTTTTACATGTTATGTTTTTGATGGGATATGTTAATATCAGGATTCATAAAACGATTAACATAATATCTGCTTGCAGTATTGTGTTTCCATAGAATTAATATGCATCCTTGAACCGGCATAAAACTGTGTGCATTTTTATATTACGCCTCTTGATTGTGGACGTTATCAATCCATAGGTAGGTGCAGAGGATTGTGTTATCGAAGACCCATAAAAGGGTGTGCGGCGGGTACAGAGCTACACTAATTCCTCTTTACGAGCATCGATGGGTCGACTCGATATAACTAAACCTACCTATACAAACCTTTTTCGCATTGTGGAAACAAAAGAGAGCATTCACGTTTGCAAAATATTTCAAATTTAAGACTGAAAAACAATGGAAATTAGTAGATTATTATTTTCAATCTTTTGCTTTTTATGAATGACTTTTATGCATCGCTTCGTTCCCATTGCTTCTTACGCGTTGAGTCTTCTCTACGTATAGACTGTCTCATTTCGTTCTTGTCCATGCTCCTTAGATCACATTTAATATTCAGATGAAAGAGTTAACTCAATTTCTTCTGTAATAAAAGCAGTAGTTTAACATTATTCTGGCACATTTCGTGCCTGTATTTATTCCTTGTTGCATTGATTTTAAAATTTTAGTAAGGTATACTTGTATTTAAAAATAAGTTACTGCCTTTTTACATTTATGTCCGAATAACCGATACCTAAACAGTAGTAGTAGTTTGGTGGTCAATACAAGACTTTTTTAAGACTATACCATACCATATCAATGCAATGCTTAAAGTGTATATCGAATGAGTGTTAGTACATTGACTGAGAAATGTAAACTTAACACAGATGTCTGTGTTCTTAAAGCTATAACTTGTTAAACAAGCACACGGCTTGTCTGATGGGGCTGATGGTATACGATTATAAAAATGTTAACACCAAATGGTGTTATTTGAGCGTTGCAAACGCTATCTCGTTTTCTAAGAAGCTTTAGTGATCTAATTTAAGAGCACAATAATACAGAACTATGCTAGTAGTCCTGTCTAACTAGTATCCTGTAGGATGGAGATATTGAATATCTCCGTTAAAAAAGTAATGTTTAAAATAAACCACCATTGCTTAATGCTGACACCACGGCCTCACAGATAACCGGCAGTAAAGCAATGAAGTCATTGTTTCTCGCCGAGTGAGTGAGGTTACCGGAGGCCCTAACCCTTCCCCCTCCCCCTCCCCCCTCCCACCCCTCTTCCCATCTTCCCATCTTCCCCTATTCCCACCTTAAAGGCCGGCAACGCATTTGTGACTCTTGAGTTGCAGGTGCCTATGGGCGGCGGTAGTCACTGACCATCAGGTGACACGTCTGCTCGTTTGCCCCCTATCCCATAAAAAAAACACGTACATTTTTTACCAAAAACGTTTGTGTACGATCGGTTATCTAACATATCAACTACACAGACGTCACTAGCCCCTAAACTTGGTGATATGAAAGGTGATTTTTATTGCAAATATAGAAGCGAGAGGCAGTATAACGTACGTTAGCTCTCAAAACGGAGAGCTTTTATCATGTCACCATAAAGGAGAGTGCAGTGGTCCATGCAGGTTTGGCGTTAATTCTTGTTTACGGCGATTCGCTTTTAGTGGCTCTGTTCAAAGCGTCTGTCGTCGCCGCGTGTCGCACGCTCGTAGCGCGTGAGCTTCCATACATTGAATTCACGCGTCTACTGCAATGAACCAACCACTCAATACTAAATATGTTTTTCTTGCAATTTGCAACAACAAGAAACTATTATATATTTAACTATGAAAAATTATAACAAAGTATTTTAGAATGACAAATGTGTTCTCACTCACAAAATGCTATATAATGAAATCTTATCTCGAATCTATCAAAAGTTGAAACAAATGAGATGTTTTATTTCATCACCTACAAATGTAGGAGATGAAATTAGGAACACAAATAAATTGTTTTAACACATATATGAATATACAAATGTATCTACACAGTATGTACACGTGTTCATCACTGATAATACCTATACATAATATATACCTATATACAAATGATCCGTTAAAAAGTTGTGAACGTTTGAACTTCCAGGTATTATTGCCTCCGTTGCTCATAAAAGCAGTTGGAATATGTAAACTGAAAATTTTTAAATCCTACAAATTATTCACTTTTCAATTTTTCATTCCAAAAAAAACGCAATTATTGATTGTAAATAGTAAAATGAAGGTATTCCTTTACTAGGTAGATCCACTTAGAGTAGTAATCTGTTGTTTTATATCATCTCCTAAGTGGTTCTAAGTACGATGATTAATATATGAGAATATATTACTAACATACAAGCTTTAACCAAAACGGGTCAAATGTAGGAGGGAAAAAATACATTTTTTCCTCAGGATATCCTGATACATATAACACAGCGCTATCGAGACCAAAACTAAGCAGAATTTGTACTAAGAGTTCTAAAACACAGAAAGATACATAGATACATTTTTTTTATAAACACATACATATTATACATAGAAACACTCAGACCAATACCAATATACATATTCATGCATACAAATTTACACTGAGCGGGAACCAAACCCGCAATCCCCGGCGTGGCAGTCGATTGCACTATCGCCGCGCCACAGGAATCATCAAATAATGTAACGTGTGCATCGTCTATTCGCCAGTTATATTTCTGATCCTACGTAAAAGATGGCGAGCCTTTGCCACCTAGGGCACATTTCAAAAATTTGGCCGAGCCGCGAATCACACTCAAATGTTCTCTTTTGCATGCAAACATATTATTATGTATAGGCAAACTACCATTTATCTATTAGCAGCATTTTATTTACAAATGTAGACAATTATAGGTTACTGAAGAGGTTAACTCTATTAAATTATCTTTGTTTCGATATCAATTTATCCGTTTTTTACAGATACAAAAAAATTCAAACTAACTTTTATAATCCCCTTTGGGAGAGTTATAAAACAATATTACACAACCATTTAGCTAGGAATGCCTAAAAAAGGTCGACAATAAAAGATGAGTCGCTCCCGTTCAACTCATAACATTTTACAAATCGTTAGATAGAAAAACAACAGCTAAAATATTTTTGCTTCTAATCCGTAATTTAATATTAATTTATAGTCGAAAATCACCGTCTCGCCGTCATCGAGTTGGAAAATAACGGAAGTCTTTAAAAGAATGAGGCGGTGTTTTGAAGAGGTCGGAGGAACGATTAATCATTCTGCTCTTTTATGGAGGTAAAGGTTGGAGGACACGATTGTTCTGTAATACTAGTGTTGTTCTTTTGTTACCATTAAACCGAATATATCACAAATTTTCGACAATATAATAGTCGCTTGTAGAATGTTTCAGAACGGTCGGGTACATTCGATACCAACAATTAAATGTTTCCAAAATGAAAGTGATGGAATACCGCCAGTGCTTAGATAATACCTCTAAATAATGGACGCCGCGGTGCGCATTAATATTGAGGTAAATCTTATTAGGACCGCCTAAACGCCGCGATAATATCATATTGTTTTGGAACTCACCATCCGCGTTTCCTCTCTTATGCTTGGAAGGGTTCCATCCTCAGGGACAACCGAAGCTTCTGAATATTCATAGTATTATCACAAACCGACTTACAGAACTGAGCAGCATCGTAAATACTTAATGCCTCTCATTTCAAGATAAGAATCATTTACGTAGCTTTCATTATGACTGCTCACTTGTATCGAATTGTTTGGTATAAAACAATAATTCATGTGATATAATACGAACACGTCGTTCGGGTGGTTTTTAAAGGTTTGCCGGGTGTTATTGGAAGTAGCTTTTGCGATGTAATTGTTGTGTTGATTTCCCTTGGGAGACGAAGGTTTCTCGGGCCGACTCAGACGGTACCTGTAGTGCCCACGTGCAACCATGGTAAATAATAATCTGCTCAAATTGTTGTTTCGTTGTAGCCATTCTCAATTGTAAATACTAATATCGTGTATGTTTTTCTTTATTTTGATAAAATGGTCTCTGAACATTTTCTTTAATTGACTATTATAACGTATATCCTTTATTAAAAATGGTTACTTTGGATGGAATGAAAGCGACTACTCGTCTGCGACCAATTTTCATCAAAGATATTTGAAGGAATGTTTAAAAAAATTAAAGTATAGCTTTAGGCCACAACATGTCCCTTTAGCGACCCGTTGGTGCCAGCGACTGGTTGTTTTATCATTGACTTATTCATTTATGACTTTCATTATTCACTCATTTGATGAATTTTATAAATAACTTATATAATGTAAAGAGTTCAATAACTGACATTTTGCGAATTTGAACGTACGTATTCAATAAAATATAATTTTAGTTTAAATAGCTTTTTTAAAACTGTACCGTTTAAGATAAGGGTTGTTTTGTAATGGTTACAAATATTACTCTATAAAAACGCAAAAAAATAATGCTATATATTACTTTAGGTATAATTTTAAGCGTAAATATCATGAATGCCTCGAAACTCGAAAAATTCAGTTGATTACTATTTTTTTTACTCAATCTATTACGTTTGGCAGTCTAAATTGTACTGTTTTATGGTATAACTATTACGTAAATACACATTACGTATTATGTAAAAACTAAAAAACTGGCCATGTCCCCGAGTGACTTGATTCTATAAAAAGTATATTTAAAGAGCGCGATACAGTTTTATCACTACGTAACCTTCCTAGAATTCTAGCCTTCGTAAGATAAAAATAGCTTTTCAGAGCTGTAGACGATGTGACTGATGTTAAAGTAGATCATACATTTTTTTACAATCTTCTATATTTTGTGTTCTTCCAGTAGAATCAAATCACCCAACTGTAGAAGTGTTCTATGGTGCCCATGAGTGAGAATTCTTCCCTGCAACTTTTTGATCTCAAGTCCATCTCAGTTATAATGCGGGCATCGCTTATCAATCGCTCTTAATCTATTGAGGATGGAAATACCGAGCAATGGAGGAATTGCATTGCAATAATGACATGAGGAACAACTAAAAATAAAAGAGCTATTATAAATATTCTTCTAGATATAACGAATAGCTATATTAAATGTACGTCATTGATCATATACAAAATGTCCATATTGAATGATTCTACACATTATTCTGTGTCAAAAGTATCACAAACTGTTGTTAATTCCGCCTAATATCCTCAACAACCTTTACGCGGCTGTCACAGAGGGGTCCGATATAAAGATGATGGATATCCCCCATATAAAATGAATAAGCTTTACGTACGAAGGCCATGTGTACGTAAGTTGTTTGTTTGCACTATGATTGGAACTAACGACTTTTGATATATTTTACATTGAACTGTATTTGATATACAATTCAAATAAAATGGTAAAAGTACACGCAGTTAAGTTGATTAATACGGGACACAGCCTCTACCAATTTACGTTAAAGCATGTGATCTTCCACCTTCCCTAACAAAATCCATCCGAGCTATCTTTTTCAAAACCTCTTTTTATCTGGCTTTTAACCTACTCGTACATTAAGGTTACTTATTAGCGATCACTAAAACCGAAAATATTAATAATTCATCAGTGTTATAAAATGTTTTTGTTTCATTGCACTGAATGCATTGGGTCACGAATAGGTAATTTAAATTTAGCATAATGTAAAAACTGCAGTTATTTATGTAATTTCTTAATAATAAAAATCAAGGATTATGTCAATTTTATTTGAATTATTATTTATTACTGCTCTGTTAACATAACAAAAGTTTATTTATAGTAGTTCTCAAAATCTCGATGACTAAGGCGTGAGTACGAATATGAAAGGACAAAACCAGTGAGAAATGAACGAGGTAACAATAAAAAAATGATTTTTGTATGTTTTAATTCAATAGTCTTCTTTATTAATAACTTATGGTTCATACTAAATATTTTTAGGTATTATCGGCTCGTAACATGCGAGTGCGAGTGTATAAAGCAGCTAGTTTCGCACTGGTAGCTAAGTTCTCCAGATTCTGTATTTAATACAAATACAAAAAACATGCGACCATAGAAAACGACGAAAAAGATTTTCTTGAATAAAAAAAAATAAAATTGATACAAAGTCAGTACCTGTTCTTCCAAGTTAGCAGCAAAAGGTTTGAAACAGTTTTATGTACGAACTACGAGATCTACGAGGTCGATTCAATAAGCATCACAAAAAGTATCAACAAAACAAATTTGTATGAACCTCTACACTATCTTCATGCAGCATAGGCACCATCTAATTTAAAAACCGGCTCAAATTCCATTAACTTGCTATAAAAATTGTGTGTCTAGTTACAACTTCTTGACTGCATTGATTTCCTGAGAATGTGGTTAGATTAAGATAATATTAGCATTGATTGTTTTTGTCTTTTACGATTTGCAATAAATTGTAATTGACGGGTCCGGATAGATACTGGGTTCTGTGATAGAATAATCGGTAAAATAAGTAAATCGAAGCATTGTATATTACTGTTCCACGTAACACTTTCAGTTTAATCGTGCTCAGCTACTACATTTAAATATTTAATTAACCAATATCGATTTATTCGAGAAGCTGTAATGAAAATATGACTGTTTCGTTCGTCGTGTACGTCATGTTCTATCTACACATTCATATCGCTTAGGGAAATGGGATAATCCTTTTTTTTATTAAAGAAATTTTATAGGTATCATAGAAGTACAAAACGCTTTTGCTCTGAAACCAATACTGATCAAATTTTAAATTAACGATTTTAAGTTATCAACATATGTATGGGTTCATTTTAAACTCTACTAAGGATCAAATAAAAGGTTTATTAGTTAAATTTCAACGGCAATGGTGTAATTGGTCCCCTCGCCACATCCACCGCATCAAGTTTTGTGGGTATGATCTCGACAGAGACAGTTATTTTTACCGTCTTCTCAAACAAACAGGGAAAATATAAATACCTAATCCGCGTGCAGCTTACTGGTATGTAAGAAAGAGTAGGTGTTTTGCTTCTATGCATTCAACTTGTAATTTAGTTTTTAATTTTAACTTTGAATTCTCAATTTTAGTCGGCTAAATACTACCGACTAATGTTTGTTACTTTATTTATTAATTATTTTATTAATTATTAATTATTTTAAGCACTTATTGTAAAAAAAAAAGAAAAAAACCTTCAGGATGTTGTATAATTTTTGGTATGATGTGGTCTCCTGTAATTACGGAAGCACATTAACTCATTGTTTTTTTAAATTTAATATAGCATGTAAGGTGTATTCCTTGTTGGAGATCACAATAAATAAAAATAAAATCTTTTAAATTTTCTTCTTCTTTAAATAATAATGGAGAAGATATTTATAAGCTACCGATGCCTCTTGCAATTCCATCGAAACTACATCCGGATAACAAAAAGGGTTAAAGAGCTAATAGTTATTTTTTTAAACATATAAATGAAAAATTATTTGTATATTATAAAAATAACTTAGGGCGAATGTATTTCGTGTCTATAATCTGTATATGTCATATTGACACGGGACTAGTTTCTTAACGTTACAATACACTTGTGACTCTTGAATTACAGGTGCCCATGCGCGGCGGTAGTCACTTACCATCAGATGACCTGTCTGCTCGTTTGCCAGCTATCCCATAAAAAAATGTGAGAGTAGCTTCTAAAAATCACTCAATCATAGTATTTATACCTTTATTAATATTATATAAAGCTGTTTAGTTTGTCACTTTTCCGAACTTATTTCAGATTCTACCAGACTGATTTCAAAAAAGCGTGTAAAAAGCATTTATTAACCTATCAACCATGTATAAATTTAACATAACATTCTAGTGCTTTCCAAATATTATAAGACATCAACATGTAATGAAGAAAAAGCAAAACCTTGGATGTTCAAAAGGCAATCATTCTTCAACAAAAGATCTACGTTAAACTGAAGGAAAGAGATTAAAAAGGAAACGTTTGTCGGGTCGCTATCAACACTATCAATCATACGTATAATAGGCCACGTCCCCTAACACACGTTCTTAAATAATTTGTCAAAAGTCGCTCCCTGCCCATACTGCGAACGTTTTCAACTACGTACTTATTCTCGTTTTTCTTGACACTTGTATGGGGCAATTTTTCACTTGAATTACACAAACATCAGGGAAAGCTATACAACATTAAATGTAGATGCTATAACTACTTAAAGCCTGAACGCTTTTCAGTAGTAGTTGTATCGCATTGTGACACAGGTTGTCACAATGCGATACTTTTGTAATTTTACGGATCGCATACGAACGATCCTATAATATTAATTAAACATGATTATGATGATTATTTTCGTTAAAGGTATACTATGATTTAGATTTAAAAAAACTGGTGTACTTACTTTCCATTTAATTTTATATTTTTTCATATAAAGACAGCATGTAACATTTAGATTCAAGATTGAAATACAAAATTATTTCCTCATTTCTGTAATGAAATGTTCTTAAGCTCGCACACAAAAGTAAATAAAGTGACCATTGCGATAAAATTAACAATTAAGGTTTTAGTGCAATGGCAACACGACATTGATCGATGAAAATACGCTAGCGTATCTATCAACAACTGGTGAATTCAGGAAGTAAAAAGTTAAGTGAAACTTGAAAAATTAATCAGGTCTCATTTGAAATGTTTGCAATACTTTTATTTACAAATAAGCCTTTATGCATTATACCCAAAAAAATATAGACGATCAATTGAATAGAATCAGTTGCGTATGTGGGCAGCTGGCATAATATTTTTTTCAATTTAGAACCGGTCTGGATTCTAACTCATAGATCAAGCGCGCGCTAGCACGAAACCATTACACTTTGTTGACATCAACGAATGCCCTTTTACATATTCACCCCGAGCACACAAAGATTGAGCCGTGAAATTGAAAATGGTTTCTATGAACAAAAATTTATTCCGCGCACGTTTTCAACATATCGTCACAACTGAACCGTGTCTTGTTACTTGTGCAGCTACGTAATTGATTTAACACTAATTATTCATATCGATATATTTCCGGTATTGTTTTAAATTAGGTTACTTTAATGGATGATATATCCGTAAGGCATTGGCTAAATGTACAGTACACTTGCAACCAATTCTAACTGCAAGTCCTTTATAGTATAAATTGCATTGACGTGTACTGTGAGGTAAGAAATTTAAAGGCATAATTATATTATCTAGGTAGTCAACCTTACACAATACATATTAACGCATTTGAGCTTCACTGAGAGTTAACACACATTAGAATTTTTTTACAAACTCGCGGGGGTCGTGTTCTTCTAGGTAAGGTATCTGATTCAAATGCGGGGTAGGGGGTTATCATTCTGTACGTGAATAGAATAAGCTCTAAAACTACAAATACAATTTAGTTAATGGAAATTCACACATTTATTAAAATCACATCAAAACTAGTCAACAACTTGCAAAGCGCTATGATTTTTACCAAACATTCCCAAATGTGACAAATACATTATGTTGCTCTATTCAACGCTTGTCTTTTTTATTTGGCAGTGGAAGGGAGTCGTGGCAACTGCTAGTTTGTTAAAAAATAAGCAGGATATTAAAAAACTAATTTCTCACTCGTCGAGCTGAATGAACCATCGCACAATCTAGCCGGTAGGCGCTGCAATGCCGGCGTTTGGGAAAATTTTATAACTGCTCCCACTTCACAATAATGAAGTAGCTACGAAATTTAAAATGCATGCTATGTTTGTTTATTTCACCAGTTCTGATAAACCATTTATATTAAAACATAGACTCTTCTTCACATTATTAGGACATAACGTACTACTCTACTGTGTACGGTTTTAATCGAGAAATCAATTGATCAATATGATTAGATCCTAATATCATTTACTCTAACGTTGTGAAGTTAAAGTTAGGTTTGCGATAATATTGTCTGAAGCAATAACATTGCAGCAGCCCAGGTAGTAGCAAGTACCGAACTCGTTGGGATCTATATAGCGAGGAGAAGTAAATAAAAGATTAGGCCAGCACCACTGTTACTATAATCAGGTTCCGAATAATCATACATCAATTAATTAGCTATATAATAAACAAATTAACATTTCTTGAGAAACTCAAGCATCAAGCACGACGTCCGTCACATCCGTCTCCCAAGACGACTGTCCTTTCTTCCTTCTATTTCGAATCTTCAATCTATTTCGAATCTGAATTTGAGTATGGCGCCGCCAGCCAGATCCTCCGCGCCGTTTCCAAAGAGTTCTTATTCCAATCGAAGGAGATCACGTCGCGTCGCGGAGGTCCATCACCACAATATGATACGTACTTTTGATTAGTAACTTTTGTCAAACACTCAATAATTATTCAATTGTAAAAAGTCGTTAAGTCTTGTGCTGTGACCACCACTGTGAATGGCAAGCATAATGGAAAACACTTTATAAAAGGGCAACATTAATGTATTCGTCCATCCATTACATGCCTAGTTGTAATAGTACAAAGTCGGACCCAAACAAAACTAGTTATCATAAACAAGTTATTAATCCTAATATCAATTAAATTAATTACAACTGTAGATTTTTGTTTGTTTTTGCGTTCATGACCTATAAAATATCACCCTATAACCCAAAGGAATAAAGTTATTATTCATGTAAATTGAACGCTGACTAATGTATACAATACATAAATAGAACAATTATAAATATAACCCGAGTTAAATACGTTCAACGAGATTGTCCTTATATACAAATGACGTCTAAAGTATTAACAGAGTATCATTGTCAGATAAATATGTATACCACTTTGCATAAGTACTAATACTGCAAAAGCAACATTTCGGGTTCTGTATTCAAATGCCTAAAAAAGCAACCTCGTAATTTAGTCCTACTTGTTTTTTCTACTACGTCCATAATATGTTGTACAGGCATTTTACTCGAACACTATTTCCGATATATACATGAAATATCTAAGGTATGTGCCTTATGTCTTATGTCAACTGCTATACAATTAGACATAATTTACGACAGTAAATGATAAAAAATATTATATAGCTTAGATATTTCAAAAGATCTATTATATAAATAGGCAAAGACAAAACAATATTTTTTTGTTCAGTATCTATTGACGAACTAGTATTGATAATAATTCATCCACCGCAGGTGAGTTTTAATAGGCACCGGTGGCCGCTTATAATTACGCGTATGCACATTTGTCAACCTTTAAGTTTTAAAATAGCAATGTTAAGGTACGCGCGAGCTTAACATTGCTTTTTAAAACTTAATAGCACTAACTCGATTCCAGAAATGTTTGTTTCACCGAATCTGTTAGAAACCTTTGCTTAATTTTTTATAGTATGTGTAAATGAATTTGCTATAATCGTTTAGAGAAGGCGCGTCACATGGAGCGGCGCCCGTTCAAACTGTTTACCTTGTAAGTATTGCGAAAAGATCGAACTTAATCCCAGCGGGTTCGAGGCATCGCTGCGCTGGATGTGATAGATACTGAAAATTGCATAAAATCCATCAACACTACTACTTTGTGCCGAAGTTAAGTTGCTTTTCGACGGTTACAAAACGAGCGCGAGCGAAATAGATTTAGTAGTTAATATAATTTTCTCTCAGGAAGATCTTTAAGCTCTTTACGCTTTTTACATGACGATAAACTTTCTATTTATGCGATTTAATTAAGAGACAGGATATAAGGTATTAGGTTCGAGTCATAATTTTAACAATGGTCTAATTACGTATTTGATATCATAAATACACTTAAAATAAAAGCCATTAATTATATTTAATGTACATCTAAGTGGCAGTGGCATTTTGTATTTTTTTTTGTTTAAATATCCTACTGCAAGCGTTTAGTAAGTGTCAGTATTTAGTTTGTGTTACATTTATCAAAATATTTTTAACTTCATCAGCTTCACTGAAATGCATTTTAAGGACTTATTGTTTAGATTAAGCACTAGAACTATGTACTAAACTGATAAACATCTATTGAGACTGACAAAAGTGAAACGATAATACAGACAAAAGCACAGAAATCTAAATAAGGTCACAAAACCATATTTTAAACCAATGCTGTATTCAAATGCAACAAATGCATTCCTATATTTATCATCGCAGGCGGATCAATAACATCTTATTTCAGGCGTTACAGTCCAGGAATAACATATTTTTGTAACCGCTTGTGCGGCAAAATACAATGAGTAAGTCAGCATTTTGCTGGAGGTCGAGGACTGCGGGCCATATGTGACCGTGTTGTGGGCACACTTGTACGTATGTAGTACATAATATATGTACAAAGGTTACTGAAATAATAACATTGTTATAATGAGTAACATTTCAATTTAAATTGACGTCAAAGAAGTGGCGCTGCTTTTAGACTGGTAGTAATCCGGTCAAAATAGACATTCACCCTTGCATATGCATTCCCGAGAAGCTGAAAATTTACATGAACGTTAAGGATATTATTATGAAATTATGAAAAGTTCCCCATTGATCCCACATGTGCAAAAATTTTTATTCAAGGTCAAAGTTCGCAAATATGGCTTTTTCGGGTTTTTCAGCCAAACGATAAGTTTTATGATAAAAATAGCTGAAACAAAGTTGTTGATCATGTGATTATCTAAAAACATTGCACTTACACTTTTTTCCCTAAGATTCTGTTTGTAAAGTTCTGAGCAAAAGAGATTCCAAAATTTACTAAAGTTGTACTCTTCATAATATGCACACGTTTAGTAGCGTCACCGTTTTGTGTGTATGTTCCGCGATATCTTCGCCATCTGTGAATCGATTTAAATAATTCCTTTTCTACTTGAATCGATTGTAATCAAGGTTGGTTTCATTTAAATTTGAAGGAAATATTCTACCTCTAAAGGTGTAAAATTAAGGGCTGAAGATTACAGCTTATTACAATTTATCATAATTTTGGCGCATTAAAGTCCGTGAGACTTTTTTTTTAAATTAATTTATTGACATCTGTACCTTTTTGAATAGCTAATGAACTAAGAAAGTTAGTTAAGTATTTTTTTAGAAACTGATTGTTTATTTTCCTAAAACGTGATTTTTTCCTGAAAAAGCAGTTGATATTTTAACCTTAACTGATTGCTGTGTTTTTAGCTGTTTCTACTACTAAATAAGTTTCTGATCTTTTGTGTACTAAAAAAGTGCAAAATAATAAACAAAATCAAGTATATTTAACCACAAGGGTACATTTTGATTTGAAAACTTGTTAGATTAAAATTCTGTAATTTTGAATAACTCAGAAATAACCAAGTTCAGGATATAGTATCTCGGGACTAAATAAGCTCCAAATCTACTCCACTTTAACCCCTTAAAAGGAATGTATCGTATTTCCTATCACTGTATAGGCGGCGTAATCGTGCATAAAATTCATCATTTTCAACTATTTAAATCGTAATATTACATAAATAGCAATTCTTAGGACAAAAGTGTCAAGACATTTTTTATGGATAATTGCATGATATAAAAATGCAAAAAACCGATATCTAAAAACCTTGAATAACTTTTTTTGCACACACGAGATCGGTGAGGATTTTTCATATTTCATTTTTAATGGTGTTCCCAACATTCCTATTTTTCTAGCTATCTTGACCGGACTATAGTATAGAAACATATTTATGTAACACTAGCTGCGCCCCGTGGTTTCACCGTGGTTCCTTATTTACTGCGTGAACGAAGTATGGACGAGAATTCAGAAACCATAACTCATTGATTCATGTATATACATTAAATGATTTAGACTTACTACATTATGCAGATTTGGCCTTTTTTGGACATCTAAATGAACCGAATGTCAAAAGTCATAGGCATCTTTAAACCACTCTTAGTTATCACGTTGTGTCTACTGAATAAGCGACCCGTCACCATCATGCTCAGCAAGTCATAGAACATGAATACATTTTCGGCTCAAAAGAATCGAAACGGTTCCTATTATCAACTCGAGCAATAACATTTTTAAATAACGTTATTAGCATTTTAAAAATAATTTTACCCTGAGGCTCTAGTGATATCTGTTCGTTTACAAAAATACACACATGCACACGCCTCATGATACCGTTCAATGCACGGAAGGCGCAATAGTCTCCTGGAAACTATGCCGCGCCGAGTGTTAGGGTTTCGATTCCTATACTTCTTGAGTTTAGTTGTTTTTTGTGACCGCGCCCTGTTAACCAGGAATCATTCCTAGTGTTGGAGTTCTCATTTTAAAAAAGGAAAGAATGTATTAATGTTAATAGTACCATGTATTAAGTTGACACTTCGCAGGAGCGTAGCTCCATTTGGAAGAGTATTTCTACAAACATCTCGTCACAAAAAGCCCGTTAATGTTCGCTACAATGTACACTAATAATAAAAATCAATAACATATCGATAAATCGTCTATCAGCGAGTTTTATTTAAATGCCGACAGAGATTAACGGACAGACATACGGATTAACTCTGTGTTAAATATATGTACTACATAATGATGATCCGCTTAAAACTGATGGAGATAATATGATGTGATGATAAAGAACAATATGTTATAAAGGTTATGTTTCAGGTATCAATGGTAATGGCTAATGTATGGTTATTAATTAATCGGCTTATAATAATTGTATAACAGATATTATTCATAACTTAAAATTAAAAAGTACACCTGTAGGATTTTAATTATGAGACTCTCATGCTGAGAGTTATTAATGTGGATTATAATTACTTGACATTTGAACAAAAATATACATACTGAAGACTTCAACTCACGAGACACCCAAAAGTTTCGTTTAGGTAACTTATTATATGTTATTTTATATAATATTATATATTATTTACTAGCAACCCGCCCCGGCTCCGCACGGGTTGTAGAGACATCTTCAACAATCATCATCATATTTCAACCAATTTACACAAAACGTTAACAAATTATACACCTAAACCTTCCTCATGAATCACTCTATCTATTGGTGAATACCGCATTCAAATCCGTTTAGTAGATTTCCGTTCCGAGACAGACGCGGCGGAGGACTTTATTTTATGATATATAATATGTACTGATATAAAAAATCTGTTATGAGTCCGTCCGTAGCTTTTATTAAATGAAAGATTTGATGCACAGATTAGTCATCAAGCATTGGAAATCACGTAAGTTCCACCCTATCTCCTATACAATCTCCGGTTCTAATTGAGATACGCGGATCGTTTTGGTCTAAAAACATTTGCTAGAATGAGCTCTTTCATTTGAGCTTTTACCTACCTATATTGGTTGAGTTAGAGGGAAGCTAGGTGAGAATATATAACTTATATCATGAACACAATACTATAAAGTAGCGCCGATCCTCCATCCAATATTTTATTACTTATTTGGGAATCCTCGTAGGCTCCAAGCCAGAGGTGTCTGTAAGATACGTTTAAATTAAGTCTAACCCAATGAAACCACACAGGGCGGAACGACAGAACACCTTAGTGCACCTAGTCACTTAGTATTTATATGTACATAGAGGAACATAGACTGAAGGGAACTTAATGAACTCTCTAGAACTAACTTCATCAACTGTCTTTAAATTAATTAACACGTAACTTTCATAGCATACGAGGTAACATAGATCTGTCATGTGTTTGGAAATTATTGGTATTGGTATAGGACTCTGTTTCCGCATTTAGACTCATAGGCTTAGGCATTATGCGTTCAGATAGGCTGACTAGTTGAGCCAGCCTAGCTCCTTCCAGAAGCACAGAAGTATACATAGCACAGGAATAATCTCGCACCCGCGAGGATACTTGCACGTTGTGTGGCCACTCCCTCGCAGTCCAGGAACACGTGGGCGGCCGTTTGCTCCGCATTGAGCAATATATACAATAATATACAAGGCTGCATAGAGGACTGTCTGTCGCATTGACAGTGAATATAAATGCTAGTATGCCGGTTTAAGGCCAAGTGGCCCGTAATAGGTCCTACAACTAATCCGATGGCGAGTCTGTTTAGTCTGAGCAGTCTGCAAGTTAAACGTGGTGAGACCTCCGTCAGCACTAGTTTTCAGATTTTCAGATGTCCCAGGCCCAGCGACCATCGTACGCTTCACGTCACGAGTCCGTTGCCTTATCCATGAGCGAAGTTGATAAAAGGGAAGTGGCAGCAGTATAATTGGACTTGCCACTGACGTCACAGATCCCTTCCTTGCCAGCTCATCGGCGGCATCATTCTCGAGTGAATCATTATGCCGTTTGATCTATTGAAGAATTACCCCATTGGCAGAGGCTAAACGCTCCAGCGTCTGGTGACATTTATAAATGAGACCGGAGTTCATGGTGTTGCCCTCCTCTCTGGCCTTTAGGTCAGACTGTCTGACCGTATACGAATGTCGTACTCCTTTCTACCTTTTGACATGACTGCGGTAAGTTATCGCAACACACTCACATTGAAATATGGAGATATGTTGGCCTAGCGCCAGTGATATTTTGGTATTTAAGTGAAAAAACTCCGGCTCCACTCTCTGACCTCATCTTAGAACCGTCCGTGTAGATCCGGGCTTCATTTATGCCAGATTGATCTCGGTCGTTTTCATACAGTTGTATTTTGTATTTCCTTCCAAAGATGTGTTGTTTAGGGATCCTGTCGCATGGGCCAGCTATTAGTGGTTGATATTCCTCTAACTGATTCCATAGTTTAGAATAGAGACTCTCTCGATTGTGCCACAGATCCAGATGTTTAAGTCTGATGGCTGCCACAGCTGCTTCCTGTTGTATATACAGTTCTAGTGGTGCTAGATCTAGAGCCACTTAAAGGGCAGCTGTACCGCGGATTTCTGTGAGATGTAGGTACTTCCTCAAATCGGTAAATTTAATTGGAGCAGAAATCTGCTGTACCCTATCTTGTTAAAATCATAAATCCATACTAATAAATAAAATTGGAGTGTCTGTTATGTTAAAATAATAGTTTTTTTCAAGCTCATGCAGTTATTTTCACGATAGCTATGCCTAAAAATCAGTTTTTTTTAATTTTTGTCCGTCTATCTGTTTCTTCCGGCTATCTCCGGAACGGGTGGACCGATTTAGATATAAATCAAACTCTTATCATGGTTTTGTGCAAAAGATATGATATTGGAAAGATATGTTTAGAGAACAGTACAACGTAGATCGAAAATGTCGGACTTTGTAAGCTTATTAAGATTAGATCACAATTAATATTTGTGTACAAGGCTTGAAATCAAGAGGCCCAAGTAAGAATAAAGATTTGTATAGATGACCCAAGTTTTAAAACAGTCGACGTAAAATATATATGTTTTTGGTCTTTTAACATAAACTAGTATCTTCCCAATGGTACCGGATAGTCTCACTTTTACCGTGAATTAAACTTATGTGTCAAACAATAAGAATTAAAACCACATTAATTTATTTGCATGAATTTTAAATTTAAGGATAAGCATTTTTAATTGTCCTATCACCCCGTGACTCCATCGCAGTCATTCGTGCTTCGTCCCACAGATGCCTACGAAATGCCTAGGCCTAGACGGCATTTACAACAGTTTTATTAAAAGGTATAAAAGTATTTTAGTCGAACCGCTGGTCTATATATGTAATTTGGCATTTTCATCCGGCATCTTCCCAAAGGCATTCAAGGGAGCACTTGTTCATCCCATTCATAAAAGTGGCGACAGAGACTGTGTTAATAATTATAGACCTATATCCATTCTTCCTGGTTTCTCAAAGATCGTTGAAAAAATTGTCAACAACAGACTTGTTAACTACTTAGAAACAAAAAAGTTACTCTCGAATTCCCAATTCGGCTTTCGTAGGAACAGGTCAACTGATGACGCGGTCCATGAGCTTACACATCATATTGTTACTAATATGGATGATAAGAAAAAAGTAGTGGCCATATTTTTAGATTTGGCCAAAGCATTTGACACGGTCTCTGTCCCACTCCTGCTCATTAAACTAGAACGGATGGGTGTTCGTGGAATGCAACTGCAGTTTTTCGCAAGTTACCTTACAGATCGCTCACAGTGTGTTCAAATAGATGGTGTACGCAGTCATGATCTCCCTATAGACATAGGCGTGCCACAAGGCAGTATCCTTGGGCCGACTTTGTTCTTAATTTTTATTAATGATCTTTGCCAATTAGATATATCCAACACTGGAAAAATAATCACCTTTGCTGACGACACCGTACTAATTTTTCGAGGCGATTCCTGGAAGGATACGTATCAGAGTGCACAAAAGGGTATGAATCGAGTCACCAATTGGCTTAATTGCAATCTCCTATCGTTGAATGTAGATAAGACCAAATACATAGCATTCCAGCTAAGAAATAAGAAATTGCGTTTTGAAACACCTCTGCCCATATTTGCACATCTATGTCATAATCCAGATGTAACTCCTGGTTTATGTACCTGCAAGGAACTACAACTGGTAGATACAATTAAATACCTAGGAATCGTAATTGATAAAAACTTAAACTTCCAAGCTCACATAGATGTATTAACTTCAAGAACTAAAAAACTAATTTTCATCTTTAAAAACTTACGACATGTATGTGATAAGAAAGTACTTAAAATAACGTATCTCGCATTGTGTCAATCAATACTGATGTACTGCATCACCTCCTGGGGAGGTGCCGCTAAAACCATTTTGATAAAATTGGAACGTGCCCAAAGGGCAGTCTTAAAGGTGGCACTTTACCTACCCTTCTTGTATCCCACAAGAGACTTATACCAAAATTTTAATGTTCTTACAGTTCGGCAACTTTTTGTATTTCGTCTAATTCTTAAGTCTCACTCACTAACCAACTACGATCCTTTAACTAATGCAGCAAAAAGACGAAAACATAAAATTTATCAAACTGACATATAATTTATAAAACGGCTCTAGCACAGAGGTTTTATTGCTTTTTAGGCCCATACCTATATAATAAAATAAATTCAATCCTTTGCATATACTTCCTTAACTAATTTAAATTAAAAACAGTATTAATGACATGGCTACAAAACCTAAATTATGATGATACAGAAAGTCTACTTGTGCCACCAGGATAATATAGCTTATTTAATTTAAAAGCCTATTTATTAAAAAAAGCTCTCACTCACACACACATGCACATATGCACACCCACCCACACACACACACACACACACACACACACACACACACACACACACACACACATACATACACAAACACACACACCCTCACTCACACAGATTTTGTTTGCTTTTATATTAACTATGTACATTTATCGTAAACTGGTACATGCTACAATTAATGTAACTATGGTTTGTCCAGGAGATGAGAGCCTGGTGATCTGTAACACAGGTTTTTCCTAACACAGACACCAGTCTCTCACAAAGGAATAATAGTTTGACTGATCTGTTTTTGTATTTCCTAAATTGTACCTATCTTTGTGATGAGAGAAATAAATACAATTTATTTAATACAATCAAGCGTTGACAAGTCATTCCAATATACTAGTTTCCAAAAAACAAATATTTACCTATACAAGCAAGTCTCTATTCTGATATTATATTAATAATAAATGATATATTTCCATAGCACATCACGAATGCTTGTTGCATAAGCTTTAATTCCCTGGCCACCAAAGAGAACTATTATAACTAAAACAACGGCAAAAGCAAAGTTAGTCAGACCCACATTCAGGATTAAAGTCCACTTGGAGTTTGAACTTCACTTACTACACGCAGGTGAGTTTTGTGTTACTATATTAATTTAAGAAAACTGTTGTTCGATGTTAACATTGATTTTTTTCTTTAATTTATTTTATTTATGTTAATAGTATTTACCTATCCCACGTCCCTATATAAAATGTAGGTATGTGTAGGAAATATATTGTAAAAACCTTGTATGCGTAACATCGTATTCATAATGATATCTTGGTTTTTAGCCAAAAATGAAAAAAGTGTAATTCGTCTCTTTTTATAAAGAGGAAATTTTGCCACTTTTTGGTAGGACTCCTTACACCAAACCATGATTAATAGGAATTTGTAACCACGTAGGAATTTTGCCAACTTTCTTTAGATATACACTTTGTCATTCTGCCATTGTAAACTGATAATCGATGTCGCATATAAGACTCTCTTGCCAAAGGATAAATGTATCTAGCATGTGAAAACCCCCTCGGACGGTCACCCTGCCGCGGTTTTCGGTGGGCAGTGTGTTGGAATCGACCCGGCTGAAACTACACGCTGTGCCACACTGCGCCTAAAGTAGGAACGGGAGGGGCACGGAACAGCTTTTATTAAGATACCCGGAAGTAGAGAAACTCACTAATCTGTCCAGTGTGTACTGTCTGAACCCAATGATACACGGTGATCACCGGAAAACCCTCACAATTATAAAAAAAAGTAAATTTCTGAAGACAGTTTTACGTCTTCCTCTCTAGCGCGGTTAGATCAACGTTCTTTTCTTCGGTCTGTGACGCTGCTCCAGCCCCGGATTTTGAATTTTTTCGAGGCGGGGCATCCATTAAAGAGACGGAACGCGCATGGATTATATCTTCCTTTTGAATTTCAAAATTAACTCGATTGATTTCACGGAGAATATTTTCCTAAATCGTTAAGTTCAGAATAAATTTAAAATTCTTTCTGCAATCCTGGCTTGCACTCCGTTATAGGTGCCAGCCACATTGAACCCATTATCATAAGATTGGTCACTGCATTGTCTAATATCTAAATCATCAAATATCAATTTTTCCACACTCTTTTGACAAATGTACTTTCCTGTCTGACCAGCAACTTCTATGAATTCAATGAAACTTTCTTTTACATAGTGAATGACCTGGCTCATTTGTTCTGTATGCGACACGTTTGGAGTGCAGTTGAACAATATTGTGTAGTGCTTAGCTTCTTTAATGTCGTTTAGAATCATAAACTTAACATTACTACTAAGTTTATGTTTAGAATGCTATTTTTAACTGTTATTGCCATTATATCAATAATTTAATTCTGTATTGTCTTTGGTAAATATGATACTTATCTCTTTTTTAACTTTTCTAATTGAAACTTAAGAGTTAAATTATGTTTGGAGAGCAGGTAAATTTAATTCCAGAAGTTTCCTTGACCAGGCTAAGGACATTGTGTATTCAGATCATGATGCCAGACGCTATGAGTTGTAAGCTCGACCACATAATGGCAATCAATTGCAATTTTAGTAACGATATTCTCGAAAATTGGTGCCCGAACCAAAAGTCGCCCGCCCGGAACAAAGTTCACTAAAGCGAAATTTGCTAAAAGAGTAACAATTTCATGCTCTATTTTTTTAAACATATTTATCTACTATCCTAAGGAACCCGTTTTGGAGCAGCACTATTAGGTTACGATGATTGATCCCCTAACTTCACAATGTGATACACATTATTGACACAAGCCGTGATGGATAGCGAACGAAACTGGGTTTAAAACTTCACAAATAATGCCGTTTCGGGTCAACGCCAATAAATGACCGATATTAACGTAGACACTGAACACGAATCGTTACAACACTTGTTTTTTGATTAAGTATCTCTCAAACCCATAAAACACAAACTGCTGAACGTTACTACTTTTTTAAGTAAAATAGAGGTACACTTTCAAAAAAAGTAAGGAAATAATCATTATCTAAAACAATAAATTAAAAAAAAAAGACAAATTTTTTATATAATTAATTTTTAAATAAAAATATTACTACTAAAGAATCCATTTTCATAATGGGGCAATATTATAAAAACTTAGGTATACACTATGTACTGTAACCTATGTATACATGCATTATTATTATTAGCCATGGTCGTCCCACTACAGGGCAAAGGCGGAGGCTTTATACCCACCTTCCACTCCTCACGGTTTACAGCTTTCTGCCGCCAATCTTCCCAATAAGCATCCAGTTCATCCCGCCATCTCTTTCTGGGTCTGCCACGACGTGGTTTAACGTTATGTAGTCGCCACTCGGTACTGAGTTTTACGCACAGTTCGACATGTGGTAGATGTAATCAGCCCAGTTCCATTTTAGGCTTGCAGCCTTATGCCAAACTGCAACAATCTAAGTTTTGGGGCGCCGTATACTCTTCCTTATATGGTCTGATAACCGAACTCTTAGGATACTGCGCTCCATGGCTCGCTGGCAAACCCCAAGTGCGGACTTCTGATGTTTAGACAAAGACCAAGTTTGAGCACCGTAGGTGAGGATGGGCAGTATACATACGTCCATGAGCTTCTTTTTCAAAAACAAATGAAGATAGGGTTTTGAATATTGACGAATGTGTAAGGCTGTCGAAAGCCTTGGAATAGTCTATGTATACACGCCTGCATCATTAAAAGTATGAGTACATATGACATTCACCTTTTACAAGCACCTTTAATACAAAGGCATGTTGTACGTGGGGCGCGAGCCTTATACACATATCACACAATAAATTAGAAAAATAAATCCAATATTACATAACTATATACTACATAAATAGTCTTTTATTAATCATTTAAAAAATATTAATAACACGTATTAATTATGCAAGCCTTACTCTCAGAGTATTTCGTAACTTTATTTTAAAAACTATACCTAAGCTCCGTCAGCTAAAATCCCACACTCTGCACAACCGCAACGTCGGCGTCGCGTCGCATCGTCGAGTAATCAAAAGTGTTTGTTAATCTCAAGTATTAAATTCGAGGAGCGTGGTCTATCAAAATTCAAAACAAAATTTATCTCTTTTGTTTCAGCACTAATCTACATAAGTACATACATATTAATCTGTAAAGAGAAAATTATGTATCCCGTTTTAAGGATATCGTGTCCATGCAGGAGTTCACGTTTCTTATAGTACGGTAAGTTTATATAAAAGTAAATCATTGAACGCTAAAACGTGAACATTATATTTAAACGGTTTTATTTAGCTTTCCCGTTTGTTTTTTTTGTCAAATTTAGGAATTGAAATTTTACCCCCTCCCTGTTGACCGATTGATCTGAAATTTGATTTTGAACACACCTTTAGTTCTGATGACAATACAATATACATAATATTGAGCTTTTAAAGATGAGATTCTAAATCCAAGATGGCTGCCGCAACAAAATTTCGGATTACATATTTTTTACAACCCTCTCAACATGGATATCAAATGGAAGGGCTTGACTAGTAGAATACAGTACACTATGAAACAAAAATCATTAAGTAAGTAAATAAAAAACTAAAAGCTAATTCGGAAATAAAATCGTGGGACGTAACATACTCGTACATTACATGTTTTCTCAGATTATACCACGCCCCGATTTTATTTCTGAATTATTGTTTAGCTTTTAGTACAGTATCTGCATCATTATTGTTTCTGTACAATAAACCTGTTTAACTAAAACTTTTTTTTACTTATTTTATTTAGAAATACAATAAATAAAATAAAATAATACACTCATTGTTTACGTTCTTACTGACAATGGCAAACACAAATTAGTCTGTCATGTGCATAAACTTAGTATACTATCGTGTACTAAGTTTATGGTCATGTGTATACGTTGGTACTATTAAATAAAAAATAAATAGAGAAAAACAGAATACTAAAATGGTCAGTGGTCAACAGCCGATCACAGAAGAGATTGTCACCAAACTAATTCAAAATGTTGCGAACAAATAACAATTGATAAATTCACCGCATGAGTTCCAAGCTGTGAATTTTTAGTGGAGCATACCAAAGAGTTATACAAACACTACGGAGCATACAGAAAGTTTCTGAAACTTTTTTTAAATTATCTATTACACTTACAAAAAAAAAGGTATTATGGAATTCGAATATAGAAGTCTCTGGTAACATGTTACTGTTTGATTTGCGAGAACAGTCTCGCAAATCAAACAGTAACATTGGAATTTTCAATGTGGCGTCCTTTAGAAATTTGTGTGTCGCCATTGCAATAAATTTAACTTGTGAAAATTTTGATTCCAAGAATTTAGACATCGGCGTGATCATCTCCAAGACTATTTACTTGAAGGTCGACCGGCGACTGCGGTTACAGAATTCAATATTAATGCCGTACGATAACTGATTATAGCTGACAAAAAACTAGGTACTTGTCAGCTAATTCGTATATGGCATTGGAATGAGCCAAGTGCAAACATTTTGCAATTCTCAAGGTTTAGAAGCTTTACATTCGATAGATACCGGTTGATATAACGGAAGACCAGATATCTGGTCTACAATATCGTGACAGGTGACGAAATCTTGGTATACTGTTGTGAACCGGAAAGAAAACGCTAATTGGCACAATGGGTCGTTCCTTTTGAAGACTTACCAATGAAAGTTAAGAAAAGTCAAACCTTTTCTAAGAAAATGTTTGCTTCTTTTTCAGCAAATCAAGACATTACAAAACAGTGTCGCTTAAACCAAAGGACAGTGATCACAGATTTGTAAAAGAACCCTTCTTGCCCAGAGTCTTAAAAAAAATCGCAAAAAACGTCCTCGAAACAATAGCGTCCTTCACCACGATAACGCGTCCTCACATTCCACTATGGTAACGCAAGCGTATTTGAAGGCTTCAAATGTAGAACTGATGACGCATCCGCCATACAATCCAGACATCGCATCTTGTGACTACTTTTTGTTCCTGAAATTAGTAGTAGTTCTTTTTTTTTCGTTTTTTAAAAGACAACTCCCGCATTAGGAATATTGCTGTCTCGCGGGGGGATTCAAAAACACTCAAACAACGGACACAAAGAACAACCAGACTCGGAACAACTATTTGTGGATCACATAAATTTTTTGTCCCGTGTGGGATTCGAACCCACAACACTCGGCGCGGCGTAGTGGCGAGGTGACCACTTAAACCATTGCGCCATCCGTGCAGTCATAATATTATTATTAATTAATTAAAATATTAGTAATAATATTATTATTAAGGGCACGCGTTTTACGAGACCTTAATCGGTGGCGAAGGCGTTCCACGAAGCCACTGAAGACCGTTTACAATGGTTCCAGCGAATGCAAAAATGTATCAATTGTGAGGGCATTTACTTTGAAAAACAATAATTGTATCATATATTATTTTTCAAAGTTCTTTATGTATGTCATCATTTTACATCTTAAGGCATATTAAACACAATTTAAAATATGTGCATTGGTTGTGTATTTATACCTTTTTACCAACGAATTTTAATATTTAAAAAAGTTAAGAAAAACCATAATTCCACCTTGATCAAATTCTTATTATAATGTATCAAATTCAGTGACATTTACAAAACACAACAGGCAGGACTAACACAATCGTCGTCGTAACAATTCATTCCCCACAATCCCTTACATCTGAATTCTTAATGAAACAAAAATTGCAAATGTCATACCATATCTCCGCAAGAGCCATGAATACTAAAGACGCTATTGTGGATCGTTCACGTGTGCAAAATTGAGTCTGCCACTCGTAGCACAAATGATACTGATATGTCACGGGAGTTTACGAAAAAAAAATCATTACTGTATGTGACTCTCGGGTGTACCAACGTCGACGTACGATGCGACGATAAATCATGAAATCTGATTTAAAAGAATGATACACGTCGTCAGAAAACAATTGGAAAAACGTGACCGGAGCTTCGATACCGTCGCGGGGGCGATCGCTACACGTCGCGGCGCCCAATGCATACTAAGTAATGACGCCAGTTTCAATTTAACCTCCCCTTCTCTTCATAACATATTTTAAAGAAAGAATACTCAAGGACTTGAGTTTCTACGAACGAACATTTGTACTAACATTTTAGTCTAGTAGAGAACGTTCCTAGTTAAAGGAGCACGTAGAACTCGGTACACGATGTCGTCTAGTAGACGACTTCTTATAAATAACTTATCTGCCTGCCGCCAGATATCTGGTGTGACTGTAAATTAACCTGTGTCTTGTTGCTTTGAAAGCATAACACGATCTCGTCTTCCTCTTCGTCTTTGTGATGCATATATTTATATGATAGTTAGTATTTATACCAACAAGATAGCCAACAAACACGCAACCCGCCCGACGATATAAAAAACCTAGCTGTAACTCTTCTATTGTAAGTGGGAGGAGATTTGTTGTGTTTGTTTCCAATATCAGATGTGTATTTATGTGACCTGCAAGTTTTAGTCTGTCTAACCACAAACATAATTATCTTGCAAGGAAGTTGACTCTTAGAATTGGAACCTCGATTAATTAGATCGCGACATTAATTCTCTGCATGCATTTTTCTATACAAATAAAACATTTTAAAAGCGCATGTATAAAGTACAAAACTCGTGAAGCGTACACTATGTTCATAGTACAAGAAATTATATGAATCAAAATGTTACACCTACAACATGAAACACTTATCCGTTATGTATATAAAATATGTATAATAAATAAAGACAACCCTATTCCACTCGCCCTATTACACTAACAAATATATAAATATCATCACTATCTATAATAATATGCATTACACAGATAGCTAGTATAATTAATACCTCTTAATTTAACAATAAAACACAAAGTGGAACTAATAAACATAAATCGAACTATTCAATTAAAGTAGCTTCAAACCATGACGTTGGCGATACTTAGTATTCAAACGTATGCAAATTACAGACGTGCTATGCAATAAATGCGGACATGCGGATCACAATTCGACAATTGGCAGTTATGTCGCAATCGCATTGTATAGCTATTCCGTGGCTACGCCCCTCATTACAAAATTACTTCTCTTTGAACTATTTATTACTTCCACAGCAACAATAACTGTCGCCTATAAACTGTCATTTAGATCATTTTCGTTTTAAATTACATCACACAAAACTGTTATTATCGTATTTCAATTAAATATTTATTAGTGAAGCCTGAATCAACATTCTATAAATGTTTCTACCCTTCAAAATAGACTTTAATAATACATACATTTTGACACCTATCTGTTAATGAAAGTAATATTTTGTAAAGGCCGAAATTTATGGAGATTATATATGTGTATTACGCATAAAAACAGTACTAGATTAGCTGAATAATGTTTTATATTGTGTATTGTAAATAACATTTGTTTATTTATTCAATTACAAAATGTATGTAACTTAACTTAATATTTTACGTAACTTAGTAATAGTATCGTTAGCTTTGTTGTAGTCCATCATTGTAAGTGAAAAGATATTTTTAAAAAAATCACGAATTACTAATGGTATCACTAAAACTAATTAGGTAAGTACCTTTCGCTAAAAATATTTAAAATTAGTTTTTAAATAATTGTTCGACTTAAGAAGAAAAAGTTATGTACACGGATTTACTGGTCGATAGTATGATCGTCACTGATACGTTCCTAAAACGGTACATAGTACTGAGTAAAACAGTGGAATTGTTTGGGTCTGTTCCGCAGTGATAGAGCGGATCTTGCAAATCGCTCGCTCGTAGGCCGGTTGTCGCATGCTCAGCCAATCTTACAGTTGGGCCATTCAAACAGCGGTCGTAACGAAATAATATGTTGCTAACAAAAAAATAATTTCGGGTGTAGCTTTTACAATACAATACAAATACAAATTGTTTGTTAAAATAATACCTTTAACAAATATATATGTCGAAACATTCATTCATTCTGTTAATAATAACTTACAAACAAATATTTTTCAAAAACCAAATCGTTCATCAATAATTCTTTGTTGATTTGATTGATACTAAGAATGGACATTAGACAAATAAATAAATATTATAACTGCGACTATTCCAGAGAATCACAGTAGAAAAAAAAACGGCCAAGTGCGAGTCGGACTCGCGCATGAAGAGTTCCGCACCATCGTACAAGATTTAATACTATGTAGGTACTTTTTAAATACTTTTGCAAAGTTTCTAAAGGGGAGAAGGGGAGCTCCCTTTAAATTTTAATTTATTTTTATTATTTGTTGATATAGCAGCGACAGAAATACACATTCTGTGAAAATTTCAACTGTCTACCTATTACGGATCATGAGATACAGCCCGCTGACAGACGGACAGTGGAGACTTAGTAATAGGGTCCCGTTGGTTACCCTTCAGGTACGGAACCCTAAAAAGAGGAAACAAAACCAGACTTATGAGTAAGACAAATGAATACATGAATTTTCAAAGTACGTGCCTGCGTATGTGTGTGTATATTTGCGTGCGTATGCGTTTACCAGTGTATGTAGATGAGGTATGTAGGTGTACGTTTGTCCAAAAACTACTTAACTGACAGCTATTGAATATACAGCAGACAGTATGTTGTAATTATTCTTTTTAAAAAACACTAAAACATGAAGGCCAGGAAAAGTTTTATAGACTAATATTACCTACCAGTCCGTATAAATTTTACTTTACGTGAGTTTATCGTTCTTGTTACCGACACTACTTATCTGTACTAGTTATCTCGAGTTCCTCGGGGCGTTTAACAAGAGCGGCATTCGCGGCAGAGCCGTTTAATATAAATGCAGCTTAAAACCGCTTGTAAGGTATTTGGGCGGCGTGGCTACGTTACTACGGCGTAGATGCACTCTAGCTACAAGTGCTACGATACACGCGTAACCGGATGCTACACATGAATGCAATCACGTTACACTTGTCCAAATTAAACCGTTTACTTTAATCTTTTACTGTGTACAAAATTGTTAGCTTTGTAGATTGTATTGTTAATTAAGTGTATACTTTTAATGGCCTGTCTGATTATGCAGAGTGACTTTGAATATTTTCTTCAATTCACGTTATCATACCTAATCATCATCGCTGTTGATAATGATGATTAAACCTAATAAAAATTCTGTAAAATCTTTTTACAACCATACTGATTACAAACCCAATCCAAGGTAACTTCACATTCTACGTCGACCCTGTAGAATATCGTTGTCTTTTTTTTTTTTTTAAACATGAAACTATGAAACATAATACTGTTTCTTTTGCTTATGTGTAGGGATACCACAACACCTTAGAAGGCCGTATCCTAATTGGCTAGGAAATAAACATCAAATTGTTTTTATTGAAGACCCTAAAGATCATCAATACCGAACCGAATTAAAAAGTAAAAAAAGGTGTGTTGCTCTCTCTCTCTCTCTCTCTCTCTCTCTTTCTATCTCTCATTATTTGTAGACGCTGTACAGTATATATTCTGAACAGCTGTTGGCTATACCTTTGTAATAATATACCTCATCATACACACGCCACACACACACACACGTTCATGCACACACACACACACACACACACACACACACACACACACACACACACACACACACACACACACACACACACACACACACACAGACACACACACAGACACATACACACACACAGGCACACACACCACACACACACATACTAAACTCTCTCTCTAATACCATGCTACTGAGAACGTCAATTGTGTAATTTGCAGGGATTATGTACCTATGTATATCGATTTCCATGTATTCGGGATGGGGCCTGGAGATCTGTCACACAGGGGCAACCCTAGTATAGACTCCAGTCTCTTACAAAGAAACCAGTTTTATATACATTCTATTACCTAATTGTTTGTACCATTATCTTTTGTGAAGAGAGAAATAAGTAAACTTTATTATTATTATTATTATTCTATATTTGTAAGGTTCGCTTGGCTAAGAGGAAGTGGGTTCGTGGCGTTATAGTGTGAGAGGAGAAGAATCGAGAGTCGACAACAAATCTGAAAACTCATATATTAAAACTAATTGATTCACAATAAAACATTCACTTTATATTAGCTTCATAGAAGTAGCTCTGCAACTTGACAGATATCCACCCTGACCGCCATAAACTAAAACATATAATACTAAAACTGGCTGCCGCGATTTTCTTCTCTTCCTTTTTTATTTCGAATCTATATAATTCAAAATCACCGAATCTACAAGATTTAAACATTACGTTACCAGCCAGGTTTGCTCTACGTCGAAAGAGGTACAATATATATACATATATTTTTTTTATGCATATATATATATATATATATATAACATAAAGGTATATACACATATCTACTAACATGCGTCTAGGATAAGGAGTAAACTCCTATAAAGCACAACAAAGTGTTAAAGCGTTACGCTGCCTGCCGATCACTTAATTTTACTCTTCATATTTTTTTCATACCGGGCGCCTTATATGACAATCGATTCTTAAGAAGTAAACTCCAAAAAGAGTTTCTCTATCCACCTAATGGCTCCATCATCAGACCATCGTTATCAAATCCAATCTGTTGGATTTGTCAAAACGGATATTATGCGCCCGAGTGGTTTATTAGTAGCCACTGAAGAGTTCCATTATCCACCGCCTGGCTATTTTTTAGTTGGTATTGCTTGGTTAATATTGTCATCTGAATTACATTATAATTAGAAGTAGGTTAAAATTTAGTTCCAAGTTTTGTATACACTGTTAGTTAATTAATTACAAGTGAAGCCAATAAAACTGGTTAAACAGGAAATCGGTTAACAAACAGAGGAAAAACGGTACTGAACAGTTTTTCCTTTACATATTTCTATGTGGATAATAATAATAATTTTAATAGAGTCTGTGCGGAAAGAGAACCGCCGTAGGATTTGAGGTCGTAGCAGTGCTAAATTACTTTTTTACACTGTTACGTCATTATTGTTTACTGTATTGTACAGTATTGTTTATTGTCGAACTATAATGACGTAACAGTGTTGTCAACATAACAAAAAAGGTAATTTTGCACTTCTGCGACCTCAAATCCTACGACGGTTCTCTTTCCGCACAGACTCTACCAAGTCGTTAAGTTTAAAGAAATGCACATAAAGAAGCGGAAATTAATGACTTATAATTAAATTTGTTCTTACACCATTTATATTATGTAGATATTATATTAAACTACAATAAATATATTGTAAAATAACATGGAAATATCGATCGTCCATAAAGTAAAACCCGCATGCCCTCTCAACTTCTCGATTACATACTTAGTTATTACGGTTATAAAACTTGCCTTTGTCGATTACATCTAACACAAAGGAAATATTTCCCTGATTTTATCAACATAATATCTGAGTATAAAGAAATTTTCCACACTAACTATTCACAAAGAAAATAGTTAAGACAAAGAATGTGACCGTCGTCTCTTAAAAGAAATCTGAAACTGGGTCGACACACTGAATACAAAACGTCTCTCAAAACCTAATGTGGACTTTATACTTGAGGTCATCATTTAAACAATTGAATTACGTGTGACGGGGTGGAAATCTATCGTTTAATAATAATACTTGAAGAGTGAAAACCCACCACTCAACAACAGTCAAGGGTAAACCTCAACGTATCCTTTCAATCTGATGTGACATCACGCTGTGCCAACAAAAGTTACAGTTTATTGTTATTATTATAAAGAAAGAGTGCAACTTGTGGAAGTTTGTGTGCATGTGGAGTGTAATCTCCGTAAAAACTGTACATATTTGAATTCTTCCACTAGAGAGGACACTAAAAGGAATGAACCGTCGAGCAGTTACGATAGTAGCAACTAAGGACTAAATCTAGCCCTAGGCAACTACGGGACATACCCGCATTTGATCGTGTTCTTGATCAATGCGTCAACGGGGACCTTGAAAGTTTTACGCACGAACAAAAATATTAATAAAAGAAATGTTACTGACCACTATTCAGTATTGAGTAGAACAAAAATCTTACTTTAAAATGGAGATTGTACATATAAATAAAGATTCCTTTATAAAATAGAACAATAGTAAGCAAAAAGAGCATATAAACGAAAGGCGAGTGTATATTTGAATAGTATCCTTGTGGAAGACAGTCCCAGAAACAACTGCATAATCAGCTTTGCGTCGATTAATATCATGATGCCCCGCGGCACCTCCGTCTGCATTCCCGATATTGCAAAGACAAAGAACTAATTCCAACATTTCTTTAAGATCTCTTTGTACGAGATACAACAAGGGTCTTTGTGGTCTTGTCTTCTTCGTTCCTACAGGTACTAACAATTCATACTTTATAAATTAGTATTATATTAATATAAGCAACTAAGATTTTTTTTTATATTCATTGTGGTCTTTGGTAAATTCGATGAGCAATTTCTGCTTGAATTCCGCCCGTGTTTATAGGTACCAGCCCACAGAAGAACTAAGAAGACGATAAAAAGACTGCAGTTCGACAGATAGTATAATGTTTTGCAGGGGAAAATATTCTTTAGAGGGAGATAGATATAACAAGACAAGGCTGATGTTACCTAAGTTTAGAGTTGCTTGTTTGTATAGTACGTTAGTCCCTGATATATATAATTACAAAATTGGTATCTTTCAAGTCGGATTGAAAGACAAACTTATATACGTTTATATAGTTACATATTGCACAGCAAAAATTTTCATAGATTTACTTGTGCTGCTTGCTTCACGCCGAATTTCGCCATGATACTAGGCCAATAGGAAGTCTCTATAGGTTTTGATTTGCAAAGTGTTAAAGTTGGATAAAATATAAGATTTAGATGGCCGTTTCTTTTGATTGCGTAGAAGCTTAATTTTTTTACAGGTTCAAGGGGCCGCAGATACTAGTATTTGATTTTAGTTTCAACTTGATACTTTCACGCAATCCTAAAGAAAAAGGGTCTTGACGTACTGAGAGAGGGACAACGAAGTGATCCTATAAGGGTTCCGTTTTTCGTTCCGTTAAAAAATTAACTAGTTAGTAAATATCCAGATAAGGAAAGATTGGAAAAGGGATAGGCGTATCCTAATAAATATATAATATTATCATATACATAAATAGCAATGCCCCGCGGTTTCACCTGCGTATAATTTAAAAGAAATCACTGATTATTTCAGTAGATAATATTTTAGTAACATTTTCTTGGCATAGAGGTGGTCACAATTCGTCTCTTGTTGGCAATGCTTGTTTCTCGTCTGGCGGCCAAGATTGGTATACGTCACCTATCCGTTACGCTACCAGAAGCAGGCCTGAAACAGTACGACTGTCTAATGATAATATCTCATACAATGAAAATGTTATTATACTTAACCACCGTGTTCTATTGTGAACAAAAAAGCTTTCTTTTGCCCTAAGAGTAGTAGACCCCACAAAAGGAATCTTTGATAGCTAGCTATTTCGCAGTATTACTAAATAGTAATCTTAACATAAAACTTGAACTGAAACATTTTAATTTAAACTAGTTCACAAATGAAACAATTGTCATACAATGTAAGAAAATATTTATCTTCGTCTAGCACTCCTAAGCATGCCAGTACCTCCCGTTGTTCATTCATTCCATTCCGCTACATCTTTTACTTTGAGCATTTGAACAGTCGATCGTAAAATGGGTATCGATTTGCCACTTCGTAAGGAGTGCCATAAACTCAAATTCAACATACAATAACAGTTGGAAATAGTCGGTCGTGCTCAACGAGTGGTAGTCACGTTGGTTCTGTGCCAAACTGTGCATGCTCGGCTAATGTAATTGTTTGGTAGTACGACGCCTAATGCACAAGTAACGATGGAGTCGATGGAGGTATCGCGTCGCGTTCCGTTCCCGCCGGGCCGCGCTATGAAAATATTGTCATAAATATTGCATTCGAGAGTCATAGTCCATACACTCTCGTGATTTGTATGCAGAACTACTTGTTACTTTAACTTGCCTGTGGTTTAACTGGATTATTTAAATGGAATGTAATACAATTAAGTATTTACCATTAATGAATTACTAGAGATCGCCGTGTGGTCGAATTTCAACCATAACTCATTATCTAACTAAAATATTTTGTTTTATGTCATTGACCAGTATAACTTGAAATGTCATTGTATAGACTTTCCGTACCATAACAGTTCAACAATATACTGGACACCTGTAGCTTTCTGTTGCCGTTACCGCATGTTTTTTTTTTTAAATTTATAACACATATAGATTAAAGATGTTCTACATATAAACTTTCAATATTCCAAATTTAACATTCCAGTACCAAATAAAAAATTTAAATTTTTCATGTCTTGTGGCCTTGCAGTAGGCTGCCAGATGATACTCAGAATCTTTATATCCTAGAAATACCTTTGTTTTCTTACTTTTCTATATTATTTATAGCTTCGCCTCGCGGTTTCACCCGCGTGAATCCCGATGTCGTGAGAATATAGAGTATAGATAAAAAGTAGCCTATGTGTTAATCCAGGTCTCCAGCTATCTACATACCAAGTTTCATCACAATCGTTTCAGTAGTTTTTGCATGACACCACTTAATACACCTCCTGTAGGTTTATTACACAGCGTCTACGTGCATTCGTAAATTGAAAATTTCGGGCTGGTCACGATCGCATAGAGGTAAACAATTAAAGGCAAACAGCAAACATTGTTCGGCCCCGCCTTATCCATAACTCATAAAAATGTACGAGGAAATCAAACATTGACCTCTCGTGTAAACAAACGCAGCTGCACCAATATCAAACACTTCTCCATAGCTATCTATAAATTAAGACGATAGTTTCAGGCACAATTTAAAACTTAATAAATTATAGTTTAGAAAAATATAAAAAACCCGCTTTAATGACGAACCAAATAAGAAAGTAATAAATAGTTCTTCTATCCACCTCCTGACACCATCATCAGACCATCGTTACTAAACCCAATCTGATTTACTCGTCAAACCGAATCATTTGAGCCCAAATACGAAGGGTTTACTAGTAGCCACTGAAGAGTTCTACTATCCACCTCCTGGCTCCATCATCAGATCTGCTCCAAGATGCCAAATTATCGTATTGTCAACCGAGCTAAATATTCATACTAATTTCCATTTCAATACGACAATTAGAAGTAGGATGTAGAAGTAGGAGGTAGATTCGTTTTGCTTACGGACGGTAAAATTTTCATAGAAAATTCAACGAAATTTTACCGTCCGTAAGCAAAACGAATCGTTTCTTGTTTATTGGAACGCGGCATTAAGAGAATTGTTTACATAGTTATTTAGTTAGTTGGTTAATTAGTTAGTTACATGTAAAGTTAATAAAAGTGTTTACAACGAAAGATATTCTCAATTCTGTTCAATGTTTTAGTGTAAAAGTTACACAATATCTGCGATGATAATAGCCCGATTATAAATTACCACTCTGAAGGTATACAGCAAGGTTCCTTGAAATTAAATAAGTATAAATTTCAAATTTAAAACACCACCGACTCGAAAATCCCTTCAACGATTACAAAATGCCTTACATCATTTTGGAAAAGAGCTGATACTCTTACACTGCTGGACCGATATTAACCAAATATAGCTAAGAACCACCGCAAGGAAACTGGCTTTGAAATGAAAAACCGCATCGAAATCGGTCCATCCGTTTGAGAGCTACGATGCCACAGACAGACACACACACACACAGACATCAACGTCAAACTTATAAAACTCCGTCGTTTTTGCGTCAGGGGTTAAAAAAATATTCTAGCGTAAGAGTCGAAAAATGATTAAGGCAAGTTTTTAATACACTTATCGAGTGGCATTGACATTGGTTATACTTCTTCTATAACTGATTATATTGTTGACCATGATTATGTAAAGAGGAGCGTGTTTCCAGAAAAACAATGATAGTGTTTAAAATTCTATGGAATCTATATTTCAAACAGATAACAATGAATTATCTCTAAAGTAGTTCGCGGTCGTTTTTTTTTTTGCGAATTCAAATCCTCACGATACTTTCAACATTTCAACTCACTCCTTATAATGACAATATTATTTTCTTTTTTTTTGGCATAGGGGCAAATGAGCGTCTGCTGGTAAATGACTACCGCCGCCCATGGGCACCTGCAACTCAAGAGTCACAAGTGCGTTGCCGGACTTTAAGGTGGGAGAAGGGGTAGGGTGGAAGAGGGGGAGGGAAGGGCTAGGGCATCCGGTAACCTCACTCACTCGGCGAAAAACAATGCAAGCATTGCTTCACTGCCGGTTTTCTGTGAAGCCGTGGTATCTCTCTGGTCGAGCCGGCCCATACGTGCTAAAGCATGGCTCTCCCACGATTAATACATGTATACATTATTTACATTCATAAAACAGGTAATTGTTAATAACACAACCTAATAACCTACCATAACGTGTGTATGGATTTAGAAAATGTTTGTAGAATATTTGATCAAATATCTAATAAAGAGTATATATAAGACGATACTCTCCTTTACGAGTACAATTAATTTAATTTTGATAGCTATGTATTTGCACAAGCAGCGCGACTGACAGCGCGGCATTTTCATTAGGTTCATTGCAGTAAGTAAAAACTTAATAAAGTTTTACTAAAGAATTTCTAATTAGAAATTTTAGCTCTTCACGACATAGCAATATTTCAGGCTCGTGAAGGTATTTCCAATAAAGGACTTTGCCAAGTCATAATTCTTCAAAGTTACGTGTAATGAGATGTGGATATTACGGCATTCCCATGAGATTTAGATGCTCTCCTACAAAGAGCCGAGGATGCTTCTCATGTTAAAGTAAATGCAATAAGAATACAGTGTAACAAGGCTTCAGGAGGTACATAGGTATATCCTATCTATGATTTTATAAATGAAAAAAAGTCTCTTTCTTCTCAGAGGTACAGAAAACTTTTAACTACCATTCACCCTGAAAAAAAACTGTCCCCAGGATGTAAATGATTTCATTGATAAAATCTACATTTACGCGAAACTATGCCTATATATGAGTTAAATATAGTCAAAGTTATAGCTACTTCGACTGTAAAGAGTCATGACTGCAAATAGCACATAAATTGTGCTACAAGAATAAGCCGAGGGCATTAAGAAAATATAGATTACTTGTACAGGAGGCAAAAATGTTTTTGCATTGGTTAACGTTAAATTTATGACTTTGTAGATGTAAAAAGTACTCACTCTTTTTTAACTGCCATTAAGTTTCATGTTCAAAGAATAGTAGCGTCAAATGAATAGATATATATATGTACAACAGCGTGTTTTTTACTAAAATAGTTTATTTTGTGAAAATTTAAACCAAAATGAAAAAAGGCATTACTAAAGGCTTTTGTAACTTACAAATAAATTAAACTATTTGACAAAGGTATCATAAGTTGTTTTTAAACTTTCGCGACTTTGATGCATATTAGATGTGTGTAACCCGGGACTTAATTGCGATAATATTTAAAAGGTACAATACCTTTTTGGTTACCCGACGTTTCGATCGAATTGCACCGATCGTGGTCACGAGTGCAACATTATCGCGATTAAATCCCGAGTTTCACATCTAATATGTGCCATAAGTGTCTATTGTTTAGAAAGAAAGATTGGTAAGTAGTTTAGTAGATTTGTACTTCTATCGACACCCTGTGCCATGCAATCGTACAGTTCGGTATGCCCTATCTGAATTTAGATTAATCACTTTCGGAATGGCTATATACGTACACGCACAGTGATATTTTCTTTAGGAATTGTGTTTTTGTAGTATCTCCGTAGCATCTGCAATAACATCATTAAAAAATAACACCTACCACTACTCTTTTTGTCTAATTTTCACAGTTTAAGTAAGTATTTCCAATACGATATTAGACTGTCAAATCTGTAATTTTTTTTATAAAATAATGAAGTATGGCGTCATACCTAATTAATACCAAATATTAACAAAAAAATAATAATAATAAGTTTTAAAACAGTAACGAATAATTCTTCACAATCTTATGTTATACCTAATTTCATAAGGACTGGTAAACTATATATTTAAACCATAGATAACCACCTTATTGCATTGTACTATGTACAGTTACTTGTAAAATAAAGGAGACAAAAACTAAACGCGCAAGCAAGCTCGTGGTTTGTGCAACAAAACATTTCGATCGCGTTGCTATCAAGGTAAGAGGATCACGGTCGCCGTAATACTCACAGCGTTCATTCTATAGGACTCTTGAATTTCTTAAACAGTTCTATGTAATAAAATAGTTGTAAAACGAGTAAACATAGCGTCACAATCGTAGAACAATGACGTATCTTATATTTAGTAACTTTACAGGACAGCAGTTTCAAGTGTTGATACGGTCTTTTGTGTCATGTTTTGAAAATGACTAATTCAATCTTTTTCAAATTTTGCTATGTTACTATGTACATAAACTTTTATTAGCTGACATATGCCATAAATAACTAATTTGGCTATACAGGGTGTATTTGATAATCTAACACTTACTTAAATCACTGAAATAACTCTTGCATTTAGTTACAAAAATATTTTTTGAAATAAAACTATCCGTTTTAAAGTTATGACCGTTTTTTTCAGGTACTATCACCTCCTTTTCAAATCGAACATGTTTTTTTTAATTTTGGAATTATTCAATTTATTACTATTTTCTCAAAATTCATAAAAACTAAGTTCAAAATTTATGCATGTTATATCTACTAACTTTTAAACTATCGCGTTACATGATATAATTATGTATTAACGTTTCGACCACTGATCGTGTTCTGACTCTCGGCCAGTGCAACGTGGCCGGAACTTCAGGTAATTCAGAGGTATGTAATTCCTATTTCGTGATCATAATAGGGGCGGGGCACCAATAAAAAATGTTGCAAAAACGTTGAAAAATTACAAACGCAGACGAAATTGCCCAGGTCAGCTAGTAATCTTTATAAAATGATTGAGAACGACGAGAGAAGAGAACGACTCAGATCAAACACATTGATAAAGAAATTGATTAATCTAAAATTAAATTTCCATATAAATAAAAACGAAAATGTACATAGTTAATTCTCTCTTAAAGTGTTTAACTGACAACAAGAATGATATTATCCTAGAATATCGACGGGAGTGACAATCCTTTGCATGCGATGACAGCGTTCAATTGAAAAAAAAATATTTTATGATATAGTAAAGTATTTAAAAGTAAAGTAAGTTTTTGTAAACCGTCCTTGTTCTACTACTGCGACTGTACTGTTGATACAAATTAAACTTAAATAAATTAAGACTACACTTAAGGATTGAGTTGATTAAAATTGACAAGGTTTTTGTTATTTGTACACTAATCCAATACTATTTTTACTAATATTCGTATATAGTTGTGGCGGATCTTAAACACAAATTTCCCTTTAATTATTTTGCACTAAAACTTTTAATACTTTTGATAATGTGTGATGATCGAATTAAAATACGCAAGTTAAATATAGATTTAATATCAAAACTTCATAAATATTATTGCGATTACATCTCGATTTACACATCAAATATTGAAACTGTTACTAAGAATATTAAGTATTAAATATGACCTTGCCAATCTAAAGCCAAACATCCCTCAGACGAAGAGTGCTCTCCAATTCGTCACAACAATAGTATAACAATAAATTTATTTTACAGTAAAAATAATAAAGCACAAATTTCTACCTCTTAATGTCACAAACTAACAATCGTAAATTGAAATAATAACATAGAATCGAATGATAAATAAAACCATTATCATTACTACTTTCAAAATATTTTTTGAACATATTACCATGTATGGATATGATGCCTATTGCAACTTGCAAACAACCATAGACTTTACCAAAGTATTTCAGTTATATGGAGACAGAAAATACTATTGTATAATCTCGAAATGATTTGCAGAAAGAGATAAAAGGAATCTGTTATTACATACATATGTTATCACAGAATCATCACCAGTATCCATTTATATACATCGACTGTCGGTAATCCGCAGCGGCTGTAAGATACGATAGCGAAAATTCAATTCCCTAGTGTAGATTTTAGAGGCCACCAGTCAATAGTTAAGTAACGTACCTCTATTGCCAGCTTTGGTGCATTTACATAATACGGCGGGTAGTGAACGATCAAAGCTACAAGACCGGGACTCAGGTATGCAATCGTGTCGCGAACGTCGACGTTTCAAAAGTGGTCACGTAAAATTTTACGTTTGAGCTCGACATCAGCGTACCGATACCGCTTCGAACCTAATCCAATCAGAGCCAATGGCGTTGGACATGGTTGTCAATTTCACACATCGTGTTGCCAATACCGCTTCGCTGTCATGTTGCGTCCAGATACTTCCACATTTCATATCAGAAATCCTCTCATATCATATTTGATATTTTAATATTTGTATCTGATTAACGAGGGCTCACTTCGAATGTTCGAATAAAGTAGTAGATTTCTTTCTGCATATGTATGCATTGTATGTATGTATTGTATGTATCTGAGGGACATATAATCTTCATAATTATTATTTACATTTAAGTATGTATTTCTTTTTCTCTGGTACTACTCTAGATCAATCACATGACACCTTTGTCTCCTAAAGAGTAGCCAGAGGTGCGTTATACAGACTTTTTGCAAGCTTTAGTTTGACCCTCATATAAAAGGAGGCAACCCTGGTCTATATCGCATACAGTGCCAAACTCCGTAATCCAACAAAACACTAGTTGCTGCCGAAAAACCAAAAAAATACAATAAACTGAAATGTAATAATATTTAATAATGATTGATTGATGAAAAATAATTAGTTAAAAATTCCAAATTCAATAAAAGACTTGTGGCTGGACGTACCCCCAGCATAATCTATCCAAAAACAACTCAACGGACTATTTTATATGATACGTATACCTATGTATATTTATCAGCGTGATAATTTTCATTGTGCCTTTTCGGGAAATTCTCTATTTATTTTATAGGAATATCACAAGCTTATTCTCGGACCAAACAGGCCCCCTTCATCACAATCACAACGCTCAATGACCTATCGCAATCAGACGATGCATTGATATTGAGAACGAAAGTAGAAATCGATATGTAGAAATATAAATTCTGATAACTCAAATAGTTATTATATAGTTCAAAGAAACTTTCAATGCACTCATCAGAAGGACAACAGTGCCTATTTGTTGTTAAAAAAATATCTAAAATAGACAAAATATTACTAAGATTTAGTTAAGCCCTGTCAAACGACGTTGCGTATTCTGGAAACGTAGGACTAAACGTATTTTAGTTTAACACTACTGAAATTGATTAAGTTACTCCAATTAGTACTTATATAATTGCTTTAATGTAACATTAAAGCAATTATATTATATTCCGGGTCATGTTTTGAACGTTTAAAATAAGAAACGTCAAACTAAAATTAGACAACATCTGATCAACAACACATCACCTTAGTTTATATTTAATTCTATTCTATTGCAAAACATAATAGAATATTTTAAGTAATAAAACTAAAATAAAGTAACTTAAGAGTATAGTTAAGTGACATGAACAACGGAATCTTTATTTATCTATATTTTACCTTTACCTACCAGGACAAGATTAGGAGGTCTCCAAGTAATAAAAAATAAATTAATTAAAATGATTTTTAACTATCCATATCCCACACCAATCAATAAAATCTACGAAGAAACAAAATTAATGAAAATTAATATTTTCATCAATTATATATCAATCAATAGTAATCAATTATATATTTTTAACACATGTATATTTGTCCGTAAGGTTGTCCACAAAACTATCCAAAGTAATATAACATTTACAACATTTAAATAAATCCCTAACCGCAGTAGTCGTCGTGCCAGTTTCATAGTCTTACCAAAGATAACTTTTGAAGGACCACAGACTTACAATAAGTTACCGTTGAATGTAAAAAATGTGAAATCGTTTAGGACTGAACTACATACATATTTACTGCAATCACCCTGAATGCACTGGATTGAGTGAAAGTTACGAACCTCCGACTATTTATTTATGTTAAATTCGTTCTCAAGTAAGTATTTGTTTTTATTGAGAATAAAATTCTTTCAACCTAAATCTATTTTTAAGAAAATGGGCACTAATTGCATAAGTTATTAAATTGTTGTTTTGTTTGTATTAAAAGCATTGCATCTTAATTTGGATCAATGCATTTTAATTTGGAACGTGATTTTATCAGGATTTACATTTACTTTAATCAAATAATTTTAATTTATTGTGTATTTTCTGCCTGTACGTGTCTTTTATTCCATTTATGTTTTCATAGCTATAAAATGGATGCACTTACATAGATACGTTTAGTGAAAACAAGTTAAATTCAACATTCAGCAAATATTTTATTTCGATAAAATGTATTGACGGAACTTCGATGGTGAAATTTAAGGCGCTACCTATCCATTTCTATTTGGTGGGTAGTGTGTAGCGCAAGTAATGTCGGAAAATAAAACAGGGAGGCTTTTAATACTTAGTATTATTTACGGGGGCTAATAACAGACGCGAGCGTGCACCGGCGACCTGGCCACCACCAACTACTACGTCGCAACACCGCCTGCCAGCCACCCGTCTGGAATATTTAACGGGTATTTACTGATAACCTTCCTTAAATTAGACTGCAACTTGGGAACTGGCTGACACCACACAAATATTTTACCTGCAAAATAATAATCCTTTTGGCTATAAACTTGTCTACCAATTCTTACATTTAATAGTACCTACATGAATATTGTAATCGGCGGTAGCACGATAGTTGAGGCGTCGTACTTGCGATCAAGTGCTTGTAGGTTCGAACCCACTCAGCACACTGCCGACATGAACCCACTCCTAATGCATTTATCTTAGCTGGAGGGGTTAACAAAAATACTAGTAATGTGTGACCCATGTTACTAGGCGCTTTTATAAGAAAAAAAAACTGGCCAAGTGCGAGTCGGACTCGCACATGAAGAGTTCCGCACCCTCGTACAAGATTTAATACTATGAGCCAAAAAAATAAAATAAATAAAAATACGTCTCTATTAGGGGAGCCCCTTTAAATTTTAATTTATTTTAATTATTTGTTGTTATAGCGGCAACAGATATACACATTCTGTGAAAATTTCAACTGTCTTCCTATTACGGATCATGAGATACAGCCTGGTGACAGACAGACGGACGGACAGTGGAGTCTTAGTAATAGGGTCCCGTTTTACCCTTTGAGTACGGAACCCTAAAAACAGACAAGTGCGAGTTTGACTCACGCACCGAGGGCTTCATAAGCAAACAAACTTTTATGTAGATAGTATGTCCATCTCGGGAATCAATTATCGATGATTTTTGTCCATTTTTTTGTCCGAAAGACATACTTAACTTTGCAGTTCAAAAATACTCTCGCATACATCGATTTACGACAAAGACAACATTCCAACCGCAACATATAAGTTTGTAATCACAAAAACAATTTTTTCATGTGATAAAACAACAAATCACTGACTTTCGGATTTTTTCCTTTATTTGTACCTTGCTTCTTACGAAATTTCATTATTCTAGGCCAATGGGAAGTACCCTAGGTTTTGATTTACCTGCGAAATGTTCAAATGTGGTCAAATCTGAGGCTTAAATTGCGGTATCTTTTGATTGCGTTGGACGGCAGATATAAGTATTTGGTATTAATTTTACTTTATGCGTCTACGGGTTCCTGTGAAAAAGGGTCTTGACAGACAGGCAGACAGAGAGACGGACAACAAAGTGATCCTATAATTGTTCCTTTTTTCCTAAAAATGTAAAGTTATTATATTAACCATTTTAGTTTGAGCTATTTAGAGAAAATATGGTGGTCCTTTAGAACACGAAGAAAAAGAAACACACAAATTAGAATTTTTGAAATGAGAATTAGCAACATAGCATTAGATGACAGATTGTTTGGAACTGGTACATAAACAATATATTTAAGGAGTGTTAGTTGTATAACACTAAATGAAATAAAAATACAAAGCTTCTAAATTTAACTAAATATGATTTGTAGTATTCCGCGCCTCACAATAACTGAAAAGTAATAAAATACGGGAGAATTATCTTTTATCACAAATACAGTAAAGTAGCGCCGTAGCGGAAGCAAGTGGTAGTTAAACGATTTGTCGGCGTATTAATAAAACGATTAAACGAAGCTCTCCATGGTAATCTGAGAGCGACGCGGCGCGCGGCAGATGGCCACAATTCCCAAACTTTGATGACGACGCCCGGCATCCGTAGACGAACCAACCGACGATTTGTAGACTTTTGTTGCCGACTACTTACATTTTAAAGGAACAAGTTGGTCGAATGCCTTTTAATTTTCGTTAATCGAGATTAAGCCGTCGTCGTCGCGTTCCAACTAAATGCACAAAACTTAAAAGCACTGTATTAAAACAAAGCTACCGCTTCCTCATTTGTCTCCGGTGGATAATGATAGGCTGACATTCAGTGACGTCAATCGGTGTCCGTCGTTTGATGACTCGTCAAAATTGCTTCCTGTGTTATTAAGTGCAGGAAATTGTGACTCCTCCATCGGCACACCTACTAAACGCTAACTGCTTTCACTCTTCCCTACACGCGTCTATAATCAACTTATAAATTCTGTATGTCTATATTCACGGAAGGGAATCAAAATACACATGAAACTGTGAATGAATATTTAATATATTCACCGGTCCTTGAGGGTAGTTCACAAAATCCCAAAATTAAATGTAACCGCTTAATTTTTATCTAAACATGTAAAACTGTCCCTTTAGTATGTGAAAGGATAAATCCATGCCAAAACGGTAAATGGTGCTTGAGGCAATATCTCGGCAACAGCAGCTGTGAAGTAATGGCGCCGACACTTTACGCGATGCGATTACGACCACCTAAACATTCATTACAAGTAATGTCCGTCATTTATCTGTCCTAATCACTGTGTGAGCTTTCGTCCCGCGCCTGTGGCCATGCGATTATTTTAAAAATAGGTAGCGTAAACAAACTACGTTGATGTTAACTCACAATAACATTGAACTTACTGAACTACAATTCAAACTCAGAGTCGCATATGTTCTAAAGTGTCTTGTGATGACGTTCAGAAGGCACTTTGTGTTTGTGACCTTTGTGCTCTAACTATAAATTACGTAGTACTACTCAGTAATCTGTGCTATAACAATATTTAAAACCTATTGCTATGCTGAGTCTATAATTTACTCACGTCAAGGCAATCCTATTTCAATCGAAAACAATAACAATGTTTGCGTTTACGAGTTGTGTCAGTAAGAAGGGTGCTGAAAATAGCACGAGATTTTGTGAAACGTGTAAAGTGTGAAATTGTGTGTAAACCTTTAAATATTTAAGTATTCGATGAATATCTCGATGCTTTCTCCCAAACTCAAAACAATATTTGTGCACCAGATAAAAAAAATACAAATATCAATCGATTGCAATCCACAACTCAGGCTGGTTATGATATAACACTTTAAACATTGTGCAATTCGTACATTGAAATCAATGTAATATCTATATCCAAAAACTGTTTTTTCCATAGATGTCAACCAGAGGTCGAAATTCGACCCTTCATAATAGTTTGTTAAATTACTGAAAACGTTTGAAAAAAATTACCGTCATATTTTTAATTGATAATGCTAAAGCCCATTAATAGCTACAAAAAAAAAGTAAATCAGTTTACAAACAACGGAAAAAAGGTACTTATGTCTTTGCCCATTCACTAAACAAACTTATAATAGTTTTCACCCGCAGCTTCAGTCACACGGATTTTAGTTACCGTGTGTCTTTGAGTTAGGTATGGCTACAAGCTAAATGTGTGTGAAAGTATATGGTAATTTTTTGATAATAAATAAATGACGAATTCGTAACGGTGTACATTTTGTTATAAACAATAATAAATAAAACTAAAAAGTAAGAAAAGTTCGTGTTCGTATAGCACACGGCTGCTGCGTCGCCAGTTCATTTTTCTTGAACTTGGTTTGACACGCTGCCGCGGGTCTAGATAACGCTTATACACGTAATTTAAAAACTTATTGCATTATTAAGCACGTGTGATAAAAAATACTTTTTTAAAATGAGAGTGACACTAGTGAGCATCATTTCTTAGTTTCATAGTGAGATTATTTAACACTTTTGAGTTTGATTTCGATTCCGTCGATTATGATGGTACCGTAATGCTACCAGGCTTGCATATATATGTTTTGCCGTTTAAGATAAAATAAAGAAAATTAATACAGTTGTTTTGACATTAAGTCCTGAAAAGATCATTACGATATTTACTACAGGTGGTGTAGCAAATATCGCAAAATCAGAGTTTATTTGTTACCAACCGATAAGGAACTCCATTCTTTACATCTTTCACGAGGCCCTGACCTGTAGTTTATTTGATTTCTTCTACGAGTATAACAACTAGCTTCCTACCATTCGTTACAGAGTTGGGTAACATTCTTTATCTCCGGATTTCATCATTTCCTCCGGATTTTAGAGCCATGCTTCGGCACGTATGGGCCGGTTCGACCGGAGTGATACCACGGGCTCACAGAAAACCGGCAGTTAAGCAACGATTTCATTGTATTTCGCCGAGTGAGTGAGGTTACCGGAGGCCCTAAGCCTTCCGTATCCTCCCCCTTCCCCTACCCACCTTAAAGGCCGGCAACACACTTGTGACTCTCGAGTTGCAGGTGCCCATGGGCGGCGGTAGTCACTTAATATCAGGTGACCCGCCTGCTCGTTTGCTCCCTATTCCATAAAAAAAAGGAAAAACCATTCCATCCATACTATGAACCAAAAAAATATGCCCATTTATTCATCTAACGACGTACGACGTAGCAACATACGACCTATTTGTTTGGCTTTACAAATTCGTTTATCGGTAAGAATGGGGTTGAGTAATAAATGTAAGCAACAGTCAAAAAACCTATCCTGTTACTTATAAAAAAAGACTACTCCGTTCGTGGGTTAACGTGAAGGGTACTATAGCTTCATGCTTAGAAGGTGAGCGCGGCAAAATGTTTCACGGTTTAATCAAGCCCCTGCTATCAGGCAAGACAAATAGTTAGCTCATCTGCATCTATACGAGTCGGTGCCGCCGCAACCAACAAAGCATCGATATTTTACTTCAACCTCTTTACGGGGATAATATATGTTTGTAGCAGTAAACCTTTTTAGCAAACAGTTGGTGTTAAATAATACGACATGCTCAATTAACTAATTGCATAAATCACCTTTAAGTTGCAACAGAACAAGGCTTGTTTAGGAAGTCCATTAAAAAGTTTGTATAAGATTTAACTTTATAAAATTGACTTAATATCTTCATTCTATATATGTTAATATCTACAAATGTCCACAAAGAGCGTCAAACATTTCCTCAGAATGCGATCGATGGCTGTGATGATGATATTTTTGAGTAATCTATATTCCGGTTTTATCACTACATATTACAAAACAAAGTCTGTCTGTCTGTCTGTTCGCGATAAACTCAAAAACTACTGAACGAATTTAAATACGGTGGAAGGTTTAGGTATATAATTTGTTAAGGTTTTGTGTAAATTAGTTGAAATATGGTGAAAATTGTTGAAGACGTATTTGCTACCCGTGCGAAGCCGGGGCGGGTTGCTAGTTTTATTTATACAGAAGTCTGTACCAGCTAGCTTTTCTTTTGATTAAAAAAAAAGCATTCGTCTTATTTTATCTGAATTTTAAACCTCTAATAATTGTAAGGTGCATATCACTGAATTAAACAATGAACATCATAAGTATCCAAAGTGGGCTTAGTAAAATGCAGGTCGGTTGGTTAGTGCTCAATCGCGCTAATGGGGAAAACCGCAAGCGCAGTCCCCGGGGACATACTAACTAAATATGTAATGGTTATTCGAACCGGTCTCGCTACACTTAGGCCCGGTTCAAATTGACCGGATAAAGTTACGCGCACACTTTCAAATTAACATTCTCATACCTTTACCATTGATCTGCATGGCACGTCCTTAAAAACTGCCTGGTACAATTAGAAGACCAGTACTAACCCACTAGACGTTAAAGCACCGATATACTCTTAGCCCTAAAGCTATACCTTTAGGGCCGTATTACTTGAAAAACATACGTACACAAATAAAACACTTCACAACTTTTTAGTGTGTTGTTTTTTAAACTACTTATTATGTAAATTTTTATAAAACATTATTTCAGTACTAAGAAACGCGTTTAAGAAATATTTAAGTTATAAAATTAAGAAATATACATATATAATATTGTCAAACAAAAATGACATATCATATTTGGAAAGTATACCGTGTTGTATATTTTTAAGTGTGTTTTAAAATCGTTGTGACAATTTCATTTAATGACGTCTTATGTTGTTACTACGCCACAGATCCGAGGTGTTAAATATTATTGATTGTGGATTGGGATGGAATTTAGTTTAAAAGTGTAAGGGAAATATCTTCAGTAGCGTGACACAACGCGCTACTAATCTAAAACTCACCCTCAACTTCAAAAGAATTCAGTGAAAGTGCGATTGCAGTAAAACAACTTTTGAGCCTTATTTTCTCGTTCCGAAATTGCAGTGGGTTTAAGCGAGATTTCATTTGTATGGAAGCCGGTATAATCTGGAATAATACTGCAGTAGCGGTGCGAGCCTTCAAAGACGCCACTCGTCCGCGCGCCGCTTGCCGCCTGTAATGAGTTTTTTTTTAATGCGCAACACATTCATGCACCATGTCGAGTTTTACTGCATTTAATTCACTGCAAGTGCTGCTTATAGAGCCATATAATTTAAGAATAACATGCTTAAACACAGATTAATTTCCGCCGACTTTGAGAGTAGTTTTCAAATAATTGTGTCTAATTTTAATAATAACATTTTATTGTCTTTTAGAAATGAACCTTTACAGTCGTCCGCTCGTCTGGTTTAGAGAATGAAATCCAGCTGAAGCCGTCTTGATTACTGCGACTCGCCGCTTCGACGGTTCAGAATTGGACGGATTATGAGGAATTTAAAAGGCGATGACAATTTGAATATGAACAAGAAAAGTGTCCTCTAAAATTAGATTAATTTTTCCTTTTTTAAAACACAAAAGATCTTGCATTTCCAACTAGATAGACACTTTCAAGCATCTACCTTATTTTACACACAAACTGATTACGAGTTCTTTGTTGTGTTGACGAATGACTATAAAAATAAATTACTTTCATGTTGAACCCTCATAATGATATGCCATTTTTATAACAAGCTATTTGGCGAAAATGAGAAAAAAACTGGAACTGTTATATTGGGTAGGACGTTTTAGTAGAAGCATATCGTCGAATTAATTATCGTTTGCGTACAAAAGAAACGCAGATGTTAACTGCCAAAATTACTTATAGGTAAAAACAACATAAAAGCTTGCTGTTGTATTGTGGTGAGGAGAAACATAGGGGTCCGAGCTCGCTACGGTGCCTTACGCGGTGCGGCGGAGGTTGAGCGAGCGGAAGGAAAGCAGTGCTAATTACTAGCGTCGCCCGGAGCAAAGCCAGAGCTCGCATCCTCTTGCGAGGGAGACACGCTGAAAGCAGGGGAAGTGTATTTACTTGTAACACGCGATATACACATATCATAAGTATATAACATATCTGTTCATTACAAAAATGATCTCAAGAGGCGTACCTTATTTTCCCAATTGTAATCCCTTACATAGCGTACAACAATACGACTGTACCCCGCCAGGAATAGGTATACGAGAGTGATTTCATTTATCCAAAATTTATCTTAAATCGCTTTTTGTTTGCGCATTCAATCAAAGACCAATTTCTCAGTTTGAGAAACAATCTAATTCACTGTCTTGTGTTTATATGTTTCAACGTGAATAATTTAAAATTATTTTACGATCCAAAACATCAAAAGCTTAGTACAATATATGTATTTATTGAAAAATTCGATAATGTGATACACATAGTTACGAGCGCCTATGAAGACGGTGCGAGGGGGGAGGGAAGCCATTCATAATATTGTAATAACGGCTTCCAGCAGCAGTTATTCCGTGCTTAAACGTTTTACTGCGGTCATTATCTACCCACTGAAAGGATATGCAGGCGATAAATTGTACACTGCTACGTACGCGCGTAGCTACGTGTACTTGCCTAATCTTTAATCTTATCACAGTGGTGTATTTAGTAAGGCAGCAATTTAAGATAATTGACTGTTCGTGAACTATTCAAGCATTAAACAGCGAGTACCTATTAAAGTTTCGTTACCAAAAGTCATACTTAAAAGGGATCGTTGAATTGATAATCTGTCTCTAACGAATTAATATAGAATTTTTGATTTATGATTTATATCTGCGTGGTATTTATTTGATGTTTTAAATATGTTTTTTACGCTACTACTTACCGTCATACTTACTCTTGATTTTTTGAATGGATATAATGGAACTGACGTTCTTAATAAAAGGAATTGTTTATAAATAACTACCTACCCAATTCAACTCATTTAAGTTAGTATCTAATTTGAAATTGGAACTTTAAAATCCACGTCATTGTAGGTAGGTATATGGGAAAGTCTAGCACAGGATCCTTGCGAACGAAACCCTATTATTAGAACTTACATAAAAACTTATAAATTGAAAGGTTTTTTTTTTTGGAATCGTATCATTTTTCCCGTCGTATCTTTGTACTAAAATAGATATCTCAATGTGCACATAAAGGGAACGCGCCTTTCCTTTAGCAATAAAGAGACCATTTAATCGAAGCTTATCTGCCCGGAAGCATTCATTAGATGATTGCGCCATTACTAGTGGACTTTTCCGAGTGACTCCGCCCAGTTAGAACGTTTATTTATTAACGAACATATGAAAGCTATCAATAACATAAACCTGATAGAAGCCTCAGTTGTGAATCGTTTTGTATTTTTTCGTTCTGGAACTTTTAAGACTCAGAGTCTAAAATATTTATCCGACTATAAATCGGTCATCCGTCGGGATCAACACTCTTAAAACATTTATATATATATATATATATATATATATATATATATATATATATATATATATATATATATATATATATACATATATATTCTTGGAACACCTGCACTAGAAAAATGAGTAAGTAATAAACATCTCACCCCCTAACAGCAAGAAATTTTAGTTTATGCCAAATGTTCTCTCACTGAAAACATTATTCGAACTATGACAAACATTAATAACAAATATGTATATCAATTCATTCTATCTCAAATAGTGCTCGTACCAACCAAAAGAATTTAAACTTTATTTATACCGATTATGAAGAATCTCTAAATTTTTCTTCATAGTTGGCATAAGTCCAATATGTTGTTCGTAGTACTTAAAAAACCGGACAAGTGCGAGTCTAACTCGCACATTGAAGCTTCCGTACAAATCGATAAGAATCGATTCTCGAAGATTACCCGTTTTTCCAAAAGACAAATTATTCAACTTTGACGTTCTAAAATTACTCCCCCTTACATCGATGTACGTCACAGTCCAAGCGCAAAATTTATGTTTCTAATCGCTAAACATTTTTATAAAAGGTAATTGCAAAATTTGGGCATCCGGAATTCCCTTCAAACCCCGAAATTGTCTGGTATGCGACCAGCCACGGATTTTAAAGTGCAAGCATTTTACGTGGGAGAGCCATGCTTCGGCACATATGGGCCAGCTCGACTCCGCTCGATACCACGGCATATCACAAAAAACCGACAGTGAAGCAATGATTGCATTGCATTTTGCCGCGTGAGTGAGGTTACCGGAGGCCCTAACCCTTCCCTCTCCCCTATTCCCGTCCTTCCCCTCTCCCCTCTTCAGACTCTTCCCCCTTCTCCTCTTCTCCTACTCCCACCTTAAAGGGCGGCAACGCACTTGTGACTCTCGAGTTACAGGTGCCCATGGGCGGCGGTAGTCATTTACCCGTGACCCGTCTGCTCGTTTGCCCCCCATACCATAAAAAGAAAAAAGCATGTTTCCCCTGTACCAGTGGTGATTGGATAGTAAATATTTTGACATTCTATCAACGCGACACTAAGTATATCGTACACTACTTCGACAATTTTCAATATTAAGTATCGCTTACCTTCATTTCTTTGCCAACCTAGTAAGTTAAAAAAGTTAGAATGGCTTTATTTTCGGACGATAGATCAACTTATCGCAGTTACCTAATAAACCGGAAGTTTGAACTGAAGACCAATTGAGACGTGTCTGTTGGAGTATCAGTCCTAAATCAACACTACATAACAGGCGCTCGGTGTAACTGTCTTGTAAATACGATAGTGAACAAATATGAGAGGAATTGTGGAGAGATGACGAGACGGGAGAGGTTTAAGGAGCGTCCCGCGTCGTGCCCCGATTGTGTACTCGGTAAGTGTTGTACAAACTTATAACTGTGGTAATTAATAATAATCAATTTAATCTTATGTGTTAAGATTTCAACCATGATGTTTATGAAGGAAAACTTTGTTCGGTGAATTCTTTATTTATTCCGTTCATTACAAATATTTGTAAGCATGAACATAATAATATCTATATGCATTAGTCTGGGGGTTCTGTATAATCTTCTTTATATTTATATATATATATTTCTTCTGTGCATGTGTATGTCACTGAACTCCTCCTAAACGGCTGGACAGATTTTAATGAAATTTTTTGTGTGTCTTCAGGTGGATTCGAGAATGGTTTAGATTTACAATTGGACCCGGAAGATGACGCTGCGATAGGGTTCCAGAAATAATATTTTTTACGTTACGGCAGGACAACGTCTGTCGGGTCCGCTATTTATATATATATATTTCTACTGTGCCTGTGTATATCACTGAACTCCTCCTAAACGGCTGGACCGATTTAAATGATTTTTTTTTTATATTTTTTACTTTCCGGCAGGACAACGTCTATCGGGTCCCCTAGTATACATATATGTTTACTTTTTATGTATTTAAATAAGATTTTTTGTGTTCTAGAACCCATAGTTTTGACTAGAAAGCGCTTGTAATATGTCCCAGAATAGTATAATATTTTTTTATTAACCTTTTACGGAATGTTTTCCCAGAAAGTTCGTTCTAGGTTTATGCCCGGGTGCCGTGCAATAGACGCATCAGAACCTAAGAACCGTTTATTTTAGTATGATTAGGTAAATGAATTCACATAGGAAACCAATTTAAATGTTGCATCATTTCTCAGGAACTTGAATTATTTGGGGGTTTGAGACAAATATTTTTGTTTTTATATTTATGATATGATATGATATGATATTTATGATATTTATTGTATTTTTTTTTCTGTATACTAGTATCTATCACTGTTACTATTGATAAGTATTGCTTAATACTAGTAAGAGCATATTTAAAATGGCATTAGTAGTTTCGGAGATTATCTCTTCATTTAAACTTACATAACTTTAAAAAAAAATTAATGTTCATATATATTACTACGACAATATTTGCTTTTATATATATGAATCTCATTTTATTCTGAAATACAAACTCAAGTGTTGAACGATTTTACAAAGATAATTGAAAACATATTATTTAACATTAACGTTTGACATTTTTTAGTTTTATAGCTAGTTGAAAACATGAGGTTTGCGCTTCATTGTGTAAACATATGAAGCATACAAATAATTACGTGTCGTAGCGATGTCTCAACCTGTATGTTGATGCATGTAGCATCAACTGATGTCGAGACCTCATTAGCTCACGAGCTCTTTTTATTTACTGTACTTCTCTGTAATGTCTAACATAATAGCTGTACCGTAGCCCGTGAACGGATGTCGACTTTTGCATCAAAGGCTTTTTCCATACACGCGTGTATACATATATGTATATTTTATATCATGAGTGTTATCCATAGCCTACATGTTTCTCAAAACAAAGCTTTTTTTTAATTTATTTATTTATTTATAATATATTATTTACTTCAATTATCTAAATTTCTCTCTCTCTCTCTCTCTCTCTATCTCTGCCTCTCTTTCATTTATCTATCTTTATTAAGGTAAATTCTCAACAACATCACTGAGTCTACAATGTGCCATTTAGACTCGGTGCAAATAGCCTTGTCCCTTATTATTCGAGACCAAATATTTAGCAAGTGGATTCTTCTGCCTACTTCTCCGTTGAATTAAAACGTTACAATAACAAAAATAAAAATAAAACATAATATTTTGGCCCTTTGTACCATCCATCACCCCGGCGGAACCAAAGGAAGGACTAAAACCACACTTTGTTCTTTCATGGCTCCTGCTTTCATCAGAACAAAAATATATTTATACAGCTATCAAAAGAAACCCAGTGCGTTTCAAACGTACGCACATTATCATTATTAATGCCATAATCCCTCGTACTAACTGTGTACATACATACAATTGTGAGAGAGATTTAACCACATATGAATAAATTCGCATGCACAATCACAAAGCATTCGAATATGCAAAAACACATTTCTACTAACCACTGCTGTGCTTAAAGCTGACTATAATAACTCAAGTTAATCGATAGCAATGATAAAAATAATATAAAATAGCAGTAATATGAGGTAAGCAGTATAAAAGTGGTGCATAGCAGAGAACATGGTGGCGCGAGGCGGCGCAGCGGCGCGGCCACCACGCGCCGGCAGGTGGCTTAAATTACCGCATTTGTTACACGTTTACATGAAACTGTATCAATATTTCATGCGGATTTACACCAGCTATCACGATGGTTTGCATTTTGCTATCCTTAAAATATCTACGCAGCTTTTGATAACAACCGGTAATAAACACCTCGCTATGTTTTAATTTATTGGAATAACTTTGAAGAGGTACGGCACAGGAAATTTTGGCTCTAATCACTCACCCGCCCGAGTGGGGAATACAAGAGACCATAGTAAGTCTATAGTGCTGTTTTTTCTCCTGGTGGGTAGGATTGCCAAGTCACAGTAACCATTTACTAATGCCCCTGTTTACTGACTAACTTATATGAAAAAGAAATAATTTATTAGTAAGAGTAATATTTCGTAGCGTAGTTGATTCGGGTATTCCCATAGTTAGGCTGTCACAGGTTTGAGTTCCAGCCCCACACTTCAAAAAATATTTAAATTTAAAAGGGTAACATTAAGATAATAACAACAACAAGTTTATATCCATAACATTTTCATCGTCTTAATAAAAAAGTCATCTTATGCACAACTCAGGGGGCAAATAATCACACTACTTTTCTGATGTGAAACACCAATAAACATTCGTCCATACTCTATTCTATTCTTCTCTATTCTATGCTTCTATGGACTCTACAAAAGCGGAATTCCTCCATTTCAAGATAAAATCTGGTGCAACCCACCTCCTTCAATATTTGAACTTGGTACTTTAAAATACCATAACAAGCTTTTGATCCATATCTAGAATCTTATAATTATTACCGAAATTACGTCTTAAATAATAAATCTACCAAGTCTCGTAAATTTACAGATATTTTATACCAACTACTTCAGCAATACATCCGTTCATAGCCAACTATTATTTCAATATGACAGCGCGCTGAATCCCTACAATGACAACTCACTCAAATGTAAACGCGAACTATTTCCATAAGAAAGGCATTGCGAAAGTTTTTCAATTTTCAAGTGACGCAGGTATGATGGAGAACTTTGGCTTCGGACGCAGCGACGCTCCGTTCCCGCCACTGCCACACCGCAATATTGTCAACGCCTATCAAACTCCACCGCATATTGTTCTACATCAACCATCAATATTTGAATATGGAATCATGAGTAAGTTCTCAATTGATAGGAAATATGTTTATAAGAGTATGTTTGTTTTACATTCATGCTTTATGTGCGAAGGGGTATGCAGAGGCGCATTAAACGCCCTCATTTTGCCAAAATATAATTTTATCCGAATCACGTGTGATTGTAAATGACATTATGATACCAAGTGATAGTAGATTCATATGTGATTGTAATAGAGAACAAGCCTATCGCCGCGATGATTCGGAGTATATTGAAGAGTAAAGGTAAGAAAGAAGGCAATGGAAGGTGAACTAAGGTGCACCAATAATAATAGTAATTCCTTTGATCGATCGAGCTTTTTCGCGGATACGAAACAAAAACAGCTAACGAGACGAGCTACGAGACAGCTCTCAATTCTCGATAGTAACTCATATAAAATAAACTTTCCTGTCCTAATAAACACGTTTCCAGTGTAGTAGATTCATATTGGAACTCCTACTCTAATTCAAAGTCACGAACGAACATTCAGCTACCGGCCACCTTTTTTTCGAAACTTGTCAAAACCAATACCACAATTCCCCATCCCTGTCCGCTAATAGTTTTCTTTAAATATATGGTAGGCCTTTAAATATAATAACTTTAAAGTTTTTTTTCTAACATTGTCGTGAAGCGCATTTTTATTTAAATTGCTAATAGCGAGTAGGTGAGCGGGAGGCGCGGTGGCACTGAGGAGGGCGGGCGACGTCCCACGACATTATGCAGCATCACGCGGGGATCATGGGGATTGTTTCCTAAAACAGGATTGAGTGGGGAACAGAGCCTGAATTAAGCAGGAACTCAACCAATCGCACTTGTTTCTCTTTTTGGTGTGACATTTTATTCAAAGTGAATAATGTAATTTCTGTTGACATAGCTAAAGTGTTCAAGACGTAAACTTACTTATATGTCTGGTTGGTATGGTATAAAAGGTTTGTACATAAAAAGTATTTGTATTTGAAATGTTATTTATCAAAAGTTTTTTATTTGTAATACGTATAATAGAGAGAACAGACAGAATACTTTTTTTATTGTGTCGAAACTTCCCTGTTCCGTAAAAAAACGTAGATACGAGGCAGTGATTAGCAGCAACTCCCACTACACACTCAAAAAGAGAGCAGCTTTGGCACTTCTGTGAGTACTTCTGTACCAAAACTGCTCTCTTTTCCCCGCAATCACCATTTCTTGGGATCCCATCCAAATTTAACTTTAATTAAACTAGTTTCCACTAAACTTTATATTTTAAAAAAATGTGACAAAAATTTATATTTGAGTGCCACATAAAATCTTGATGCTCTTGTCAGATTTATTTTTTTACTTTTGATTAACACAGCCAAGCAATACATTTTATTTACACCGTGATTTAATAGTCATTTTGCAACCGAGAATTCTATGCCCTATATCAATACTGGAATCGATAAACATTATCATTTATGTCTTTTCTGATCGATAAAAGAGAAAACTTGGTGACGCCACTCATTGCTCATATTACGATCATTGTGTTTCACTGCCATCGATGTCATTCAATGTTTTACACATCAAAGCTGCAAAATATCGCAGCACTCGAATTTAACCAATGAATGGTCAGAGCGGCAGGCAATAGCGCCAGCATGTCATTTTGTCACCATTCTGTAACCTTCACCTTCGCCTTCTTGCTAGTACTAGTCTTTGTAGTGAATAGAGAGAAAGAGAAACGCTGAAGATGTGAGAAAGTGAAAAGATTGCCGCCTTCGTGGCGCGTCATATTGTAGCGACGTTGATTTTTTTGCTACTACTAATTATTCTAAGTTACCTCGTTTCGGTTCCATAACTACTATAAAATCATCGTGTATATTAAATAATGACCAAGGACCAACTTTATTAACAAAAAACATATTAGGTATAGTGAAATCCACCATCTCAAAACACTCATTGAGAAAACTTGTGCCAGGTATAGAAGATAGGTATATATATGTAGGCACTGACACTTTATCAAAAAAACAATCTGAAGACTTCACTCATATTGCCCTTTTCTCTTTAAGTTATCTAAAAATGCCGGCGTGGATGTCCCCGGAGGGTGACACTTATCAGCCTAATAAAACTTCCATGAAAACATTCAGTGACATCCAATATGATTTCATCGCTGTTTCCGAAAATCCCCAAAAAGAGGACATGAAATATTCTGGATTATTATTCGTTCGCTACTTTGTTATGGACACGTAAACTTTTATGTTGAACCTTAGCAGTATTTGAATTCTCTTTTATATTTGATGCCAGACAGACGTATGACGATAGGAATCGTAAAAAATAAATACACTTAAATAAAATTCTGACTATCAAAAATTGTTTACGAATACTTTATACCAAGCTTTATGCTTGCTGTTAGCTCTGACCGATCATAAAATAAAAAGTGAGATAGCGTTATATTCTGATCCTATATTTGGATAAATAATTAATTCAGAAATAGCTAAACACCGGGTAGGCTGACCGATAAATCCGAATGTCTTCCAAAATTCAATAGTCGTATATCAAGTGCGTTAGACGAGGCCGGCCGTTCGCACGAGGAAGGTATCACAGACGTAATTACTGTTGTCAGGGTCGTGTTCGCTTTAATTATTTACAACTTCATATGAACGTGTCAGTTAATGACACGTTAACGTTAACTAGACTACGTAATAGAGAAGAGCCCAGCTGTATCCAGAGCGTTGTCGAGTTATGTCCCGCGTGAGACAGGCGCCCGATTAAAAATGCAACACTTCAAAATGAGGTGGATTCGGCAGTGGCGTCGCTCGCGCAGGCCAGTGTTGTTATGAGGCTAGAGCAGACAGCTCGCTTACACATACTCTCTTGGTATATACAGTTAGTTGTGTCTGATTCATTTAAAGTGTCAATTAGTTATGTGACGAACTCTACAGAATAGAAGTAAATAAATAATAACCGTAAGTTTAAAGTGCAATTAGTTGTACAATCATTGTCGCAGCTATTCGCCGAAAATATGACTCGGGAGCCAATTTACCTAGTTTACAAATTCAAGCATTCACCCTGGATAAAGCGCGCCATTTATTTTTAAACCATCGACTACAAATCGATCGCAGCGCTGGTACCTACTGACATTCATAAAACAGAAACGCGGCCAGCGAGAGACAGGAACGCTGCAAACGTCGGTATTTTATTTACGTGGAGAGCACAACGATATCCGTTCCACTTCTATTTTCGCACTATATCGTTTATTATGAGGGCCGACGGCGACGGTGGCCGCGGCGGCTTGGGCGCACTGAGGGCGCGCGCCGAGCGTAAAACTCGAGTCGAGCGCAGGCCACTCCACCGCCTGATATTATATTCTGGAGCACGCCGCCTCACCTCGCTTCGCGCCAGATATTTCGAGTGTTGCTTCCACCACCTATGAATTTACCTAGTCTCAGTCACAGCACACGCCCGGTGCAGCCGGCCGCATTGCTCAATTAATATACACCTAACGAGACTTTGTGCAATGCCCGATTGCATTTTAACAGTACAAATCTGACTTGTTAAAATTTGTTTTTGTTTTATTTGTTCAACAGGCAACAAAAAAGTGAGCAGTTACCGTTAAACAAAGTCCATTAGTTTCGTGCTCCATGTGATTAATTAAGTGCGTAAAATACTGGCGTCATACAATTTGCATACTCAATGTCATGCTTTAACCGCAACGTTCGGCGAGACGACACCATCATTGACTGTGTGAATGTCAGTATACCTTTTATTTTATTTACATTAAGTATGTATTACAAAAAATATAGCAGTGATTGAGTAGTAAGAGTAGTGTGCACAAAGAGACATTCTTAGATCATTTTGTCTCAGTTGTTCTGTTATAATCTCTGTAACCCTCATAACATGCCCCTGAATCTTCTTGCTTAAAAACAAAAATGTCAACTGTGTGTTTTTAAGCAATTATGTAAGTTGGTAAACAAGTACTCGTACAAGTAAAAGTAACAAAAGTAAAAATAAAAGTACCGCCTGGTAGTAAGTTAGGTTGATGGTACGAGTACGTTAAGTTACCAGGCTCGAGAGGCAGCACGTAGTATTCCGCACGCGTTTCTCAGAGGAGTGCGTTTATGGTGAGACGGGTGAATGCCTGTCGGGGATTGCGGCAGAATACAAACAGCAGAACACCGTGGTAGTTTTTAGTTGGTAAGAATCCGACAGACCCCTTCACCTTCCCAATGCCGGAAGACATCCATGAGGATCTTGCACCCCGTCACCAAAAAAAAGGTAACGGGTCTAGCATGGTCCCAGAGAGTTATGAACCAATTTTAGTGCTATGTTATGTTCTTTTAACAGTGCTTAGGGTTTGAGCCCGTCTGATTTTCACAGATAGTGGATTCCACAACTGGATTGAAGTTACCATAAAGATTTATCAAAAAATGTCGCAGAATATCAGTTATTTCTGATGACTTTTCTTCTATCCCTCTAGAACAGCCCTTTTTTTCTCGATTAAAGGTGACCTATGTCCTTTTCTGTACATCTGTCAACATGTATGCAAAATTTCATAGTTATCTGTTGAGTAGTTAAGGCGTGGAAGCGTAACAAACAAACAAATTCACTTTCGCATTTATAATATTAGTTAGGATTAGAATGGCAATATAGTCTTAGTTTTATAAAATAGATATCACGATAGTTATCTAGCAGTACGTAAACGTACAGGAATATTGATTCTAGGTTAGAGTGGTCTATTGTATCGTGAAAAGCTTTCTCAACAATGGCCGTGATACCGACAGTGATATAGCCTCTACCACATGCTAACTACAAAATGTTTACGGGATAGATACTGAATTTTATGCATATTTCTTGGCAGATTCCTTCTATAAACATATGTTAATTTAGTATAAATAACTTTAATTCCTTTGTAACAATTATTATCTTGGACTAATTCTATAGATATGTAGCCATGATTTAATTTAGAATTAAAATATGCTATTATATCGAGCATATACTATAATTACAATTTGTATTGTATTTATATCAAGTTGGAATAATTATTCACACAAACCCACAAAAATCCAAAATTTGCTATATTTTAGAGCAATTTTATTGCACATATACGCTACGGAAATTAAAAGAGCGTGAACTCGCCAAAATATACTTTCCCAGGGGAATACTGTACTCAACTATTTACAAATAGACTCTTTTTATTCAAATATTTTTGACTTTAATTTATATAAGTCGACGTTTTGACAATGGCCACACTCAGTGATAAATTGTACCCGTCGACTCACTAGTTGCACGTCGTCTTCGAGTCGTCTTACTCCTAATTAAGTGTTATCCGCAGAATGTTTACTTAATCCATTTGATTATAAACACACAGTAGTCTCTGAATTGTAGCCTGAATGAACCAGACCCAAAAATATTAATGAAACCGTTTAAACTAACTTTCAGCCGAGCCGATGAGTACGAAACCAGACTAAAGTTTAATATTGGATGCAGTAGGCATATTTTAAAAGTGGTGCGAATATTCAGGCCATTCAGAGTATACGTCACGTCACTTATAAATTAAGTGCATTTCATTGCTTCGTCGATCATAATTTGGGTGCTACATTTAGATTTGTTGTTTTGATTGTTAATTAGGTCAGATGAAATCAGCTTGTGCAAAAATTTTATAACTAATAAATATTTTAGTGGTTATCAATTTAAAAAATAGGGGCAGAATGAGACTAATTTTAAAATACTTTGAATCTTTGATGAGAATCTTTTCTAATCAGTCTGATAGGATCTTCCTAAGTCAGATACCAGTCTTTCACAAAGATCAATGCTGTTTAAATACAAGTATGTTATAAAATACTAATAATTACCATTATTATTAATTATTTGTATGGAACGAATTTGTATGCGCCACACGCCCTTAATGGTATTGGCGTGAAAACATGTTTTGCTGTCGCCTAGCAATATGTGACGTAGTAATTTAATTGATCACCTCGCTAACTGTTACCGTGTTGAATATGATGAGCTTAAACTAATGATTAGCTAACGACGGGACAACTACTAATGATTTCTATACATCGAGTGATAACTTATATTAATATAACTTAATACGACATATAGAAATAATTTTAGGATTATTATTTTGGATTTTACAAATATGCAATTAACAGACTATTAAGTCGTACACATTAGAAGCGCTAAGAAAAGCGTACACATTAGACAAGCAAAGCTATTCGATGTAATAAAAATTGCGGGCTACTGCCACGTAACTAGAACAAGTACCTTAAAAATGCGTTTGTTTTCAAATTTAAACGAGATCTACAAAACTTCCATCCTTAGCGTCCAAAGTTTAAACTTAGTTTCAGTTTCAATATTACAGCTAAAGTACGGACGTCAATTCTCCTTTACCAGACCTTTTCGAGGTTTCCTACGGAAGGATATGTCAGCCAATTAAACAAAATTTTGTACATAAAATGTTAATAACAACATTCGGCCTACTTAATGGATGTTTTTCGAAAAGCTGCAGTGTTATATTCATTAGTGGGCGCTCGCTGCGCACCGTTCATTAGTGTACTACAGTGCGCTTTATCTGCAAGGTTTGTCTCGTTTCTATTTTTTTTCATTCAATTACAAGCCAACTAATTGAAAAATCACAGTGAGGAGAATAAATTGTGAATGAATGTATAAAAGAATGTATGTTTATTTTAAATTTCAAATGAACATTTCAATTTACTATCATATAATAAAACAATATATTAGACTGACGAACAATCTCACCGCTATTGCTATAAACTATCAAAACCACTAAATAACAGTAACTGCTATGTTGTTCGTACCTCCATCCGCACTCAACTGATTGTTATCAACTTATAATGCATGCCTAGCCATTTACAACCCCACTATTTATCAATATTCATCAAACGACCAATAGCGTTGCGTTACCGGTACAACTATTCATAATAATATATATTAACCCATTTTTGTTAAATAGTGAACTGTTTTATCATCTAAAGTTTGCCATTATTTTTAGCATTGCATTTCGCCGAGTGAGTGAGGTTACCGGAGGCCCTAACCCTTCCCTCTCTCTTATTCCCGTCCTTCCCCTCTCCCCCCTCTTCCCACTCTTCCCTCCCTCCCCCTCTTCTCCCACTCCCACCTTAAAGGGTGGCAACGCACTTGTGACTCTCGAGTTGCAGGTGCCCATGGGCGGCGGTAGTCATTTACCATCAGGTGACCCGTCTGCTCGTTTGCCCCCTATATCATAATTTTGATGTGACGATGCGATAACGATCAGCTTCTACAAAAATATCACAGTAATTCGAATGGTTACTACGCTAACTGTCACTGTGTCCGGTATGCTAACTCCAGATGAGACCCAGATTAATATTGCGTCATACAACAGGAGTAATATGGGTATGGAAGTTACCTTGGACCTTTACTTATCTTACAAATGATACGCTAATCTTAACCTTAACACTCAGAAGTATTCTAAAATTTAACGAAACCTATTTTTTTAACTCATCGTCTAGAATTTAAGTAGAAATAGATTGATAGCATACAGCATACTGGCTCACGTAGGCAGTTCTTCGTTCCCGTATGCTTATATGTCAATCCAGGATATAACATATGTGTATGCCGAATTTGATCTAAATCCATTTGATGGTAAGAGTTATTGAGTTACATAAACATATTAAATCAAATCACATTACATTTTGACCACCATTTTTAATTTAACGGTAATTTTTTTTCATATTTTTTCCTTATAATCTTAGTGGTATTTTAGAAGTACCTATTAAAAAAATATATTATCCAAATCTGTCTCGGCATTCTCAAGTTTTTCGCTTACCAAGAAACAGCATTTTACGTGTATTATACTGAAGCTTTAGGAGATAAATCAGAGTTAAAGTTATACTTGAAGTTTGTCAAAAACTTGTACCGAAATTAGCGTAGGGGCTCAAAGCGCTTCCGACTAGATGTTGGTATCCAACGTCAATGACAATGACAATTACAAGAGCTCAGGAAGACAGCTGCTGTCTCTTTCCTTATCGATCTACGCTATTAATAATCGCTCTACACTTTGAGCTTGGATCCTACTGTGCCATACATCTCTTAAAATATCTGTGTTCTGATTTTTGTAATGAGAAGCGATTGAATGTGCTTATGTGCTCATGCACACGCTGTGCTTAAATAGTCAGAGAGTACATTTTCCTTTCTTTAAAAAATTTGTATCTATATATACATAAAGAGAAGTGATAGGGCCAATTAGCGGAGATCAGTGTTCTATGAAACTTTCAAGCAGTCACTCCAATGTACATATATTCGTCAGCTTACTTAGAAGACGGAGAGCAACTTCCTACTTCCCGTTTTCACTGCATGCTTATACGACAGTTCTGGAAACAAGATTTTAGACACTTCTGTACTGACCTTTATGACTTAATGCAGAAGTGGAGCAAGCAAAACTAAGTGTTTCATACGGGTTCGGCTTTAAAGCACACTCATATCAGAAGGCACTCAGGATTTCAGTCAGTCATTTGAATAAATGTAAAAAAATATAGGAGCCAGGACTACAGGTCGATGTCGAACAGGTTTGATGAAGTTTTGATGCGGGTTTGGAGGAGAGAAAGAATTCATCGGGCCTGTACAGATTTACCTTTTTCATGGCTTTGTTGACAATAGTGTTTTCTCAACAGTAACCTTTTTATTCAAAACTCCAGTTTATATGATACATAAGTTTAAAACATTTGAGACTGAAACGAAAATAATACAAGAGCAGCAGTGCCAGGATGCAGGTGGTTACATCGGACCCCTGGGAACTGCATCTATCCGAGAGTTAAAGCTAAAATATTGGTTTCACATGTGTCGTCGTTTTCTTTTGTATTGGTAAAATGAGACAAAATTTTACCTCTAGTCACCATACCTATATACATGTTCTTAATCAAGCTATTATAGCTATATTAACAGAATCAGTGTGCCGTGTAGTTTATCATTACTGTAACTTTGCTTGTGTCACAAACTGTTTATAGACACTGTTTACCATTTGTTTCTTGACTATTGTGTAGTTGCTCGCACTTGACGGTTGCACGGAATATTATATTAAGTCCTTAGGTACCATTTTTTATACTAAAGACAATGGGCCTTAATCGCGAATAACTTTGATTCCCCGACGTTCCAATCTACATACACCATTCGCGGTCACGTAGACTGACTACAGGCAGATGTTATTTATTTTTATTATTTTTATTACATCATTCAGTGAAATAAAATTCTCGAAGAATAGCAGTATTATATTGCAACTAATTCGCAACAAAAAAAAACTGTAGAAATTAAGAGTAAACAAAGAATACCTCCAAAATATGGTACCTTATAAATATTATCGCGATTATGTCCCGAGTTACACATCTAATCCAAATGTTATCGTGTTTGTAATCTTGATATTGACTGGCCTGTTGGTCTAGTGGTTAGTTACCCTGACTGCTGAGCCAGAGGTCGTGGGTTCGATTCCCACCCAAGATAAATAATTGTGTGATGAGCATGATCATTTGTTCTGTCTGGGTGTAATTTATCTATAATATGTAGGTATGTATTTAGAAATATATAAGTATGTTTATCAGCAGTCTGGTTACCATAGTACATGCTCTGCCTAGTTTAGGATCAGACGGCCGTGTGTGAGATGTGTCAAGTTATTTTCTTTATTTACTTAAATATACATAAAAATTACATTTTTAAATACATTCAGATTACATCAAAAACACATTTAAAAATATAATATTATTATTGTTATTCAAAACCTTCGTTTCAAAGCTTTTAAATAAACATAATCATATTTCATTGTCAACTAAAGTTCATTTAAAAAATTGTTTTACAAATACTTAAGCTTTCATTGGCAAGATTCAATACAAAACAATTGATTGCTGTAATCCGTTGTTGCAGAGAGGATTCCAATAAAAGAAGACTGTGATCGCAAGTATGAGCGTAGAGGACAGCGGACCGAGTGCAATACGGGGATGGGGCTGTACTCCTACCGGCGACCCACCACCAGCGGCCGCTGTCTCCTCAGAGGACAATAGTAGAAAAAGATGTTTACCGACAATATGTACCGCAGGATGGAGAAGAACCGCATTGTATGGAATACTCGTGTTCCTTATGTTTTTAGTATTCCTAAACATTGGGTTGACTTTGTGGATTATTGGAACCTTAAAATTGAGTGTGGTAAGCTTTTAGGGTAAGCTTAAACATTTATCGGTACCATTCAATTAAGTGTCGCACATCAACCGAAGTTCGCGTATGTCCGCATCTCGTTACAAGCGTAGTAAAAGAAGTACTACCGAGAAGCAAACTGACACATAGTAAACTGGTATAAAATATTTATTTTAAATGAATTGTCGTATGAGCTAGCTTCTTCAAGAAGTGAGCTTTCTTGTTGTAAGTATCCATCAAATATTCTGCAGACGCTTCATCCTAGACACTTATCCGATAATATTAATTGCTACGGATGAGAAAAAATAGTGTGGCGGTTTCAACTTTCAGAAGATGCAATTTCGTTCCTTCGCTGCTTGAGCCCCTACTGTCTTAATATTATTAAGTTTTATAGGGATCACAAAGTGAGTGTGATAAGCCTTTTATGGAAAGTAACTACAAGTAACGGTAACCGTTTACCGTTAGACGAGCGGATGGCGACATGAGGGTTGTTTCCCACCACATTAATTTAAAAATTTGTTTTAAACTTTTGACTTCAATCAAAAAAGTTATACATTTAAAAATATGTCCCTTTCAGAACGGAGTGGGTCCCATAAGAATAGTAAGAGGTGGCATCCAGTTGGATGGTCAGGCTTGGGTTGTGGACAACCTTGTGGCTTCCAGGATAACGTCTCAACTTGGTCAGCCCATAACATTGCACTCACATCGCAATTTTACTGTAAAAGTTGCTGAACCAGGCCGCATCGAACATTCAAAGCTTTTTATAAGTTAGTAGTTTATAATACATGTACCTAGTACAAATCCTAACTAAAATTATAAATGCGAATGTTTCCTTGTTTCTTACGATTTCACGCCTTTTAAAAAGTATAATCCATTATAATGCGTCCCGATCACGCCACTTTAAACTTTCATTAGATATCTAAACATTGCCATTCTTGGTAATCCTAAAGGTTTTTTATAAAAATAACTGCACAACGAGCATTAGTTAATTACAAAATAACCTTTAACGTGTTACTTTAATTAAATAGATTATTCCAAATTTGAAATTTCAATCAAACCATTTTCATGTCACGTTTATAGAGCGGGATAGCATCGAGTTCAGTGGTCGTGCTCTACACGTGCGCGATGCGCGTGGTGAGAGTGTGTTTACGGCAGCTCGTGATGAAGTGCGTGTGTTCGCCGACGCACTGGCAGTTGACGGACCTGGTGGTTTAACCGTGCGTAGTGCAGTGCAAGTTCCTCACGTCCATGCACCACCAGCTTCTAACTTAACGTAAGTAGCTTATTTTCCTTATTAAACTTATTATTCTCTCGATGCTTGTATTTTGTTAAGAAAACTAACTTTATTTAAGCTTGGCTCCTCAAGAGTATACTTATTATTAACACTTCTTGAATTCATCTAACTCAAGAAGCATCTTTCCTTTACATGGAAAAGCTTTTCACAACAGATTTTTGTTAGTATCGCAGTCGTCACTTAAGAAATACTTCCACCCTGCGGACTAAACAGTATCGCCGTGAGTTTGCGTTTACGTTTAAATTTTTCTAAGTAGTTTTGGTCCTCTTTGACATCACACCTCACAATATTCACTTGTACAATATCCGTACCCGCACCAATAATTATTGAAGAGTTTAAACAATTCTGTTTTAAATTGATACATTCTGTAGAACTTTTCAAGTGAACCCCAACACAAAAATTCTTTTATGATATTAATACGTCTTGATTTTACTATGAACTACCGTGAATTTTATTAGCGACGCGATGAGTGGAAGTAAGATAGCACATATTTTAGTTTGATGCATAGTGGTGAGTTCGACTCATCGACTAGCGTGCTCTCAAACTCAGACTTACATATGTGTGAGCGTACGCTCACGTTTTATTTGAATGACATCTGTTTCTTATTAACTTAAGCTACACATTGCAACTAAATGCTGATTAAAATATAACGCCTTCAATTTAATTTATATTGTTAATGTTTGTTTCACATTTAAAACTATACTTATATCTGTTTAATTTTATTAAGGTTGGAGTCCCTAACAAGGCGACTAGATTTGAAAGCACCTCAGTCTATATACTTTGAAAGCAGAGCGGGCAGTATCGATATAACATCTCACAGCAATATTAAACTCAACTCAATTGTTGGTGCCGTAAGTAATCCTGTGTTCTTTACTCCTCAACCACAAAAACTTAATACACCGTTAAAAATCTGATCATCTAAAATTCTAAATATTTTCACAAATTGTTTCTGATATCTCCGCTCTGTGGTGTGAGAGGCAAATGGGTTCCAATCGACTAATGCATCGATCTTTACAGAACTCCAAGTGATCTTTGCCGGTTACTCCTGACGCCTTCGAAGGCGAAACAAGACCAATTCGAAATTTATAAAAAAAAAGCTTTAAATGAGCAGTATCACGTCGTTTTGTTATTCTAACTAATATTATAATGGGAATGCGAGTTTGTTTGTTTATGTGGTACACTTTTAGTACTCAACCGATCATCAGGAACATTGCAAATGCTTTGCCAGAAGATGCTTGTACAGAAGAGAAAAAGTACTGTTTCCGAAGGATAGATAAACAATTTTTACGCAAGTGAAACCGCGGGCTTGTTTGTAATAAACATGTAGGCAAAATTCTAACACAACTTAAACGAAACAATCGTAGGCGCTACTAACGTTATCTTTATCATTATATTACGATTATTATCAAAATGTGGGTGTTTAATACGCCCTACCCCTTTGGGGATACAGGCGTGAGTATGTATGTAGATATGTTTGTACTATAGTTATCCAACCATTTCAAGGCCAATAATTTGTTTTTTATTGCATTTGGTTCGTTGACTTAGATTTATCAACCCTTAGATTGATTAAAAAAAATTTTTAAAAACCCAACCAAATGGATAATGGACTAACAGTCACGGTATTAATGTAAAGTTATGTATAGACCGGTGCATTAGCCTGTTTTGCAGCAGACGTTATTCACAACATTCACCTCGAAAGCCACATTCCTAATAAGTGTCAGATTAAATAGAGAAATATCTACTATCAGAGAGCTTATATATATGACGCCGAGTATTAATGACTATATATAAATCTTGTAATTTACAGATTAAATTCGATGCTTCAAACATAATAATCAATCATTTGAAAGAAGCCGTTCCAACGGATAAGCCGCAGAAAAACGTAAGAAATACCAAAGTGTTCCAGCTCTGTGCTTGTGCGACGGGGAAGCTATTCCTGGCTGCACCCGAGGTGCCCTGTGCCGTTCACGATGACGACACTGAATTTTGCCGATGATAATAAACACGAACACTCATAGTATATAGTCAATATAAGCCATAGTGCCAAATGAAAGATTCTTATCTGTAATGTAAAATGTATATAATATAATTAAAACAAGTTATGAGAGCACTAACGAGGAGAAAGATAAAGGAATGTTTCCTTTATACATAAAAGAAATGCATAATTCATGCTAAAAATAATTCAAGAAGTACTTTTTATTTCTATTAATTATTCTTTATTACGAATAATAATTCTGTCTTATCCATTATATCCCTTTAGCTTCAAGCTTCTTTAGGAAACCCAGAAATGTACTCTCTACTACCAATACTCAAAAAAAACCCAGTGTATCTTCATTTTGTGAAATGAATATTGTATTTCACTTTTTTTTGCACTTTGTCAGAGGAAAAAGGTCAATTTATATTTGGGTTTCTTAAATGAAATCATACCACAATATAGTTTTTTCTGTCGATGTTTTATCAAACTAATTAACCTTCTACGGGCACCAACCGTATGATGAAGGATGATGAACAATGCCCAAGAAAAGAAAGGTCGACTTGTATAATGGTTGTGTTACATAAATACATATTGCTGATCCGATACCCCGATACCTTGTGTTTATGTAGAATTAAATTCGTCAAGTTTTTATTTAAAAAGTTTAAAGCATCTAAACATTTTTTAAATTTAACTTTTAAACAATTGTCAAGGCAGCATATGACAATGTGGGAAAAACATCTTTTTGCTTCTGCTGACAAAATGAACGATAACCTACATAATAACTTAACTTCATGATATTGTTGAGAAAGTGCACATAGGCCTTTTGGAGCGTGAACGACTTTGACAGGACAACAAGTATAGCTTAATGGTTGCCAGTCCTTAAAATCGTTTCTCATTAATTGCAGAGAAATGATAATCGTCTTCCTATCTTTATGACAGTTATTAGGAGTCCGCGCACTTTTCTACATTTCTGCGTATCTGTTAATGCTGTAGTGACGTTTCACAACCTGGCAACCATATTTCTGATTTTCGCTACCCGGCAAAAAACATTAAAATTTGTCAAAATCAAACCATAAATAGACCAAGAATATTAATAATTTATGCTACAATAGTCAAACCAGAGTCAAGGACATTATTTTCTTTTGGCGTGACCCGAAAGTTATAATTACTATGACAAGTGTTTTAGCATACATATTTGTATAAGTGTTACGTTAATACTTTATGTTTATAAATTTCACTTGTAATTTTAAAATAATATATATTATCATTTAATGTATAATGATTATGTACTTAATTAGTACAATAAGATTTTTATGCATACCATTTATTTTTTAATCGTAAAATAAATTAATGATTTTTATACACTTCACACATTGGAATTTGTTATTGAAAAGAAAAGTTATTGAATTATATAAAAGTTAAAACTCAAATATAAAAGCAACAATTAGGAGGTACTAGGTAATGTACAATTATTATGTACTTAATTAGTACAATAAGATTTTTATGCATACCATTTATTTTTTAATCATAAAATAAATTAATGATTTTTTTTATACACTTTGCACATTGGAATTTAAAAAAATATTATATTATATAAAAGTTAAAACTCAAATATAAAAGCAACAATTAGGAGGTACACGTATTGATATATAAATTAATGTTTTCATAGCTTTTGTAGCACTTTTAAAGGATCACTTTTACATTGTCATCAATATGCAATTTGCATCAGAAAGGTGAATTAATAAATTTATTTACGTAAATATGATAGTCCTATATACCCTTTTGGTCTACAGTTGTACCATATGTATTTTTGAGGTACATATACAGGTGTATCTGACTATGGAACACTTACTTAAATCTGTGACTCTAGCATGCAGTTACAAAAAGAATTTTAAACAAAGAACTTTGTTTAAAAGTTATGGTCATTTAATATATCACCTTTCAAACAAGCAGGTGGAATGTGTAAAGTTAATCATTTTAAATCGAACATAGTTTTTTTTATTTTGGATTAATTCAATCTGTTATTAATCTTTTTATGGATTTTCTCAATGACGGAGTTAATAATTTATATATTTAGTATGCAGTTACAAAAAATATTTTTGTAACGAAAAGAATTTTTGTTACTGCATGCTAGAGTCATGGCCTTTCAGTGATTTAAGCAAGTGCTCTATTGTCAGATATACATACATTCTGTATATATGTGTATTATGGTTAGTGCTTAGGAAGAAAAATGTGATTATCTTATAGCTGGGATATGTGTTGTATATGTGTGTATATGTGCGGATGCCTATTTAACGATAATAGATGTATAAATAGTTAGTAGATGAGAACATACATTTCTGTAACTCGGAATATGAATAAATTACACACAGTGCATACTATGTCTATTTTCCTAGGAGACTTAGCAGCTGTTAGTGTTACAATTAGTTTGACATAGTAGTTTTTTTTTATATTTTTATACTAGTTTCTACAAAAAAAGGATCTCACGTAGCCGGATTAAACTGGTTAAACTGTGAATATTACACAGCAAGCATTACGACGTCGTTAAGAATTCGACTGCTACGACAAGGGTCGCGTGTTCGAATTCCGCTCAGTGCAAATATTTGTAGGTATGTGTGTATTTATTTTACGTTCATCAGCATTTTACATTTTACATTACATATATATTTAGCGGCGGTAGCGTAATGGCTAAAGCGTCGGACTTGCGATCAAGTGGTTGTTGGTTTGAACCCCACCCAGTGCACTACCGACGTGAACCCACTCCTAACACAAACATTTATCTTAGCTGTAGGGGTTAACGAGAATACTAGTAACGTGTAACCCACGTTACTAGTATACTTATTTTAAAAAAAAATATATATTATTATTGGGCAGGTAACTTAGTCTGTGTTTCATTGTATCCAGGTTAAATATGGGTATCGCGGGTTTAGGTATCTGGGTTCTACACAAGCGTACTTACTTACATTAAGTGAAATAGTAGGTACGCATTAAAATGTCAGGTCTAGAAGCAGCCTTAGCGTAGTGACTTGACCACGTAACTTACTTGAAGGTACTCGTATTACTAGTAGAGTTGTTTAAACAAAAACCTTTTTGATACAAATTGTATAATATACTCTATTGTATTTTTAAATATAACAATTCTTATGAGTAGCCGCCTTATTTATATATATATTTATATATGTACCTATATAGTGAAGGTACTGACTTGTTCTTAGAAGTAAGAGAAATGTATTTATGTGTTTTAATTTGACACCAAATTGTAAGTCAACAATAGAAACGGGTAATTATTTATTTTAATAAATAATGTATAATACGTGTTTGTTTATTATTATTATAAGCGGCTGTAACGTAATGGCTAAGGCGTCGGACTTGCGATCAAGTGGTTGCGGGTTCGAACCCCACCCAGTGCACTACCGTCGTGAACCCACTCCTAACACAAGCGTTAAGCTTAGCTGGAGGGGTTAACGAGATTACTAGTAATGTGTGTAACCCAAGTTACTAGTAATTTTTTAAATTAAAAAAAAAAAGAAAATATTACATCTTTTTGTTTTACAGACAACACTGTCGTACTGATTGTATCAAGCTAGTTAACTCCCTGCGTGAGATGGTGTAAGCGTAGGAGACGCTGATTCAATTTGGAAATCACATAATCGACTTCGAACTGAATAGGGCAACTGTGGACCGAATTTGATACGTTGAAAACAGGCAATATTCGGGTGCAAGTGAGATGCTTGTCATCAAAAAAGTTTATTTATTGCTAATGACATAAAGTATTTTAATACTTTTTCACTTTTCTAAAAAAATACATACTCTTCATTTGCCATCTAGACACGCGGCAGCGTGTCAAGCCAAGTTCAAGAAAAATGAACTGTGTGTGTGTTACATTACACGAACCATTTGGAGCCACTTTTGACCGCTTAATAACTCATAATCTATTTAATAAAAATACTTAAATTTTGGTTTATTTATTAAAACCCCCCAGATTAACTAATATTGAATTTATTCTTAATATTGAACTTGACTCCCATTTTCACATATGTTTTTGATGGGATTGATTTATCTGTTAACAAGTCCTGCAATGTCGAAAAGTCTAAACTTGTACTAGCACAAGAAATGCAAAGTATTCTTTGTACGAATGAGATCACATTTAATGTGAACGGAGAAAGCATTAACGCTAGTCGTTTTCCCATGCGGAATTGTCTCCGACGCGTAACTCTGATTGAAACGCATTATGTGACCGGGTCTACAAAGAAATTGACATCTTCAACTTAAAAAATTACGCTGTACACATATGACATTTCAATAGCAAGACAAAAACACTAATTTAATATTATCTATATATTAAAACGTGTAGCGAAAACTTTGGATCCCTTTCTACGAAAATTGGCCGGACGGAGGAGTATGAAATTCCGCACACTTATAGTTTATACAGAGAAGAAGTGACGAATGCTAAAATTTTTGAACAATATTTGCTACAAAGTTAAAAAAAAATGCAAAAACGGGTACATACAGCTGTGAGTGTCCAGTATATATTTTGACCTGTCATGGTACAAAAGTCTATACAATGACAGGTCAAGTAATATTGGCCAATGAAATAAACCATGGTCGAAATTCGACCACCACGCGATCTCTAGTACATATAATTATGTAACTGTGAAAGTATGAAAGAAGATACCAGTATGAAGTAAGATTAAGTATGAGAATGGAGGAATGAGTAAAAAGTAAGATAAAGTTTGAAAATGGAACTGAAATTTAAAAATAGAAAGGCACACGTTTGTCGTCATATAGATATGCTATGAGAAGGGATAAAAGATTTAAGATAAAATTAAATAATAAATGTGGGTATGGAATGTTTAAGACCAGAAGAAGATAAAGGCGAGATTTATGAATTGTGTTAAAGATGACATGACCAGGAAGAGAGTACAGACACGGCTCTCAGAAGTGTGTAGAACCAAAAGACATATTTGGCCGAACCCAATTAATTGGGATATGGTCAGAAAGACAGTGATGATTTTATCATCATAGAGTGTAACTGTCAATCTGTTTGTTTGTTGTTTATTCCTGACTAAATCTTTGGATTGATAGAACTTACTAAAGTAGTCATTGTTTTTAAACTTTCGTGACTTTGATACATATTAAATGTGTAACTCGGGACTTAATAATAAGTGGATTCCACAGTCCACTCAATCGAATCGTCGAGTAACCAAAAAGATATTGTACCTTATGAATATTATCGCGATTAAGTCCCGAGTTACACATCTAATACTAAAGTAGAGTATGTGCGGAAAGAGAACCGTCGTAGGATTTGAGGTCGCAGCAGAGATAAATTACTTTTTTACACTCTTACGTCATTATTGTTTACTGTATTGTACAGTATTGTTTACTGTCGAACTATAAAGACGTAACAGTGTTGTCAACATAACAAAAAAGGAAATTTAGCACTGCTGCGACCTCAAATCTTACGACGGTTCTCTTTCGGTACAGACTCTAGTATTTTCTAACCCAGAGTAGAACCTAGACTACTATTCACAACGACATTTTATAAAAAACATCTTAGACTATTCATCAAATTATGAACATTGCTCTTGTGATGATAGAGCTACTATTTTCTTAAATCTGATCCGCCAATGCTGATTCTTACAAAAACACTTACACAAGCCTAGTTACAAAACACTTCAGCCTAACCAGTTAAAGAAGATTTTAAATTTAACCATAAATATTATTGTAAATTAATAAATGCGTTATAAAAATATATCCAGTACATAAGGAAGTCAACTCGCTCCCTGGAATGGGAAATACAAATATAGAACGCATTAGTAATTCTTAAATAGTCCGGATTAAAATGCCCAGCGAGTGATTAGTGTTGTGGATATCGGCAACAGCGGGGGTGTGGAGACGTGCGGGAACCGTGGTTACTACCACACGTCTCCTCAGTAATTAGAGTTAGCCACCGACCGCAGCTCACCACATACACCGGGCACCCTAATTGAAACCGCAACGACAACGTTTTGTTGCCGCTTTTTTTCTGAACCGTTAACGAGGGCCAGCATTAGAAATTGCATCCTTAGAATTTTGTTACAGATTTGATACTCTGATTTTGCTCTCGTAGCGGTCATTAGTTAATTCGTGTTGTATTTATAACTTAGATACTAGAAATAACGTGAAGCCAATGTGGAGACAATGTTTACAAACTAAGTAGTACTAGAAGGCGAGACGTTTTGCAATTGTTATTTTTAAAGTAATCGTTCCCATCATACACCGTACCAGCGATAAATACTTATGCATGTGGTTCCATAAGTACATAGCCAAATCACACATAAAATTTTGCATGTACACCCTCGGAGAGCTATACAGAACATACAAACTATTATTCATTCAGAAACACAACAATTGCAGAGACCCAAATACAAAAAAAAATCATAACTATTTTATGACGTATTGTATTGTACAATACATCTCCTAGAACCTACAATTTTAGGACTTCAAAAATTTTCGGTATACATAATATAGAAGCGATGCTTTTACGTTTGACATTTGTATGTATGTTATACTGAACGAATAATAAGACGATGGCCATAGCCAAAAGAAAAGCGGTTCGTCTCTGAATACACTCGTTGAAACTGAATTTTATTTGTTTGCTTTATCTTCAGAGTAACATAAAAGAGCTGTGAACTGTCACGTTTATTTCACGACACTTTTTTACTTACGACTCAATAAACAAAAACAATCGAGTACAAATATTTGTATACTTCTGATTTTTGTTTGTTGATCGTTTGTGTTGCACGATAAAAACAGCAGTGCAATCAAAAATATACTGGAGGTTGTGTGGACAACTAGAGAAATGTTTAACTCAAAATAAGTTGTACTTACTTAAAATTTACAGATCTTAAATAGGAAATAATACGCCTGCTTATTCTTACATGCTATTAAACTAGTCTATTAAAATATTGTAAAGCTCAAAAGTTTGTTTATTTGAACCCGCTAACATCAGGACCTCTATCACTGATTTGCAAGATTATTTAAGCGGTAGAAGAATAGTTTATTGAGGAAGGTAAATAAATATAAACTTTATAACGCGAGCGAAATGGTTGCTTCTACTACGTCAGTATGAGACCAAGTATTTCACCGCTTTTTTTAACTCTCGATCCTTACCGTATATTTATAAAATTAAAACTTCAATATCTGTTGTGCTTTTGTTCCAGATTGAGATAACCCAAAGATTTATAGAAAGAAACTCTTAACATTCCCTGTATGTTAAGAGTTTCAGAGAGTCTTGGCTACTTCCCAATGGTTGTCATGTCATTCAAAGGTACACAACAAAGAGGGCCAGCCATATATCAGAGTTAATTAAAAAAATATTAAGACTCAAAATTCCGAAATGGTAATTCTTTACGGAGGCAACAAAAAAGCTGTGATAGAAAAATTACAAATTCGTTACCTTTAATCTATTTTGTCTCAGAACCTGGATTTTTTTATCCATAGGTACTATTTATTTGCACCGTAATATATTATATTCTCATCTCTCCCTCGATGAATGAACAATTGCTATATACATCGTTATGGTATCGTGTAGTAGTATGTGTGTGTACAAGCTGAACGACTTGACTATTATGGCTGTTGTATCTTTCAAGTTCCGTTCCGTTTTCCCCGTTGTTTCATTTGTCGCGAAGGGCACAACTTTCTTTACGACTCTCCGGATACCTTTTAAATGCGCTCCCTACAGCATCACGGCCTACCATTTTATCAGATCACCTCCCATTACACACGACATGCACATATGTTTCTTAGTTTTTTGTTATTGCCTTCCTTTTTATTTGGATTATAAATAAAGATCATATCTAAAACATGTGGCACTTCTTACATGTTTTTTTTTGACTTACACAGTACGTCCACCTCGTATTATATTTTAGCTGGTTTAAATTGGTATGTAATCTATACGAATATTATAAAGCTGAAGAGTTTGTTTGTTTGGTTGCACGAGCTAATCTCAGGAACTACTGTTTCGAATTGAAAAATTCTTGTAGTGTAGGATAGCTCATTTATTGAGGAAAGCTATAGGCTATATAACATCACGCTACGACCAATAGGAGCGGTCTTACATAGTCAATTCCAGAATATATTAATAACATTCAAAAATGACAGTAGTACATCTACGAAAAGATCTTCATGTATTAAGGGAAGGCAAAAAAAGGCTGTGCTTAGAAAAGTAAATAGAAGTTCGTATACACACATTTATATTATGACGGTCAATAGTCATAGTGTTTTAAAGAACAAACCTAGATTTCTAGAGAACTTAACTTAGAATTTATGAATTAAACACATTTATTTAGTAACAATCTCAATACTTAGTACGTACGTATGCTACTTTGCCTTGTGCTTCGAAAACGTATGGTTCCCATGAGGATGAAGCTGGAACTTTAAGATATACGCTTGAAGCCGCGGGTAAGTCTTGTATTCTGTACATAATTTCAAAGAGTTCCTTCGTGTATGAAGTTTAAATCAATGTGCCGACGCATTCATGTTGATAAAACTATGCTTCTTGTGAATAACAATTATTTTAAAATTAAAAAAGTTGTTCTTATTTACGATGTATTATTCTGCATGTATGCAGAGAGATACATATATATTAATAGGCAAAGACAAAGCAGTCTAGAACCATTTTCTACTATGTTTGTAAACCGATTTTCATTATTTTCTTTTGTTTATTAGCTAGTGAAAAAAAAACCAATTTTTTTCATTAAAAAGACAAGTTTTTGTCTTATCAATTAAAAAAATTGGATTTTTTTTTACTACCTTCGACGGGGCTTTAGTGTTATAACAGTGTATTGTCTCAAATGTACAAGACACGAACGTATAAGAATAGAAAAAAAAGTTGGAAAAATGCAAATTCATATAGTTTGAGTGAAACACACAGTTTCACTCAAACTTTCAATAATAATGATAATAATTGAAATCCGACCTACGGACTAACAATATTATCAATAAATTAGTAAGGATTAGACGTGAAGATGAATAATTGTTACTAAAGAAAGATATGACTTGCGTCCCCTTGTGTATAGAAAGAGTCCAGCTCGAGTTCACTGACTTGTCCACATTATGTAGATGAGGGCGCAGGTGCTCGTTATGTGGCCCAGGCGCCACACAGTATAAAAACTTCCCCGAACAAAACGACCCTTACCCACTATTTCTTGGCGATTCCCTCTGTTGTTTTCCTGACGGCAACTATAAGTGTTTCAGATGTCTATCAAATGTATTTTAAATAAGGTTTCATATGGATGAGCAATTTTTTTCTATTTAACTTTTAAGGTATACCGTATCCAATAGTTGAAACTAGATTTGATGGCTTCTTCAGAAATGGCGAGTGGTACTTAGAAATGAAGTCATTGATGAGATGAAGACAGTGTCAAATTTTTATTTTTATGCAACTTTTACATATGTTAGTTATTGGATTAAAGGAAATTATGTCTAAGTCACTTTCCAGACAAATATATTTCGAAAATACGTAAATTGCTATGTATCGAAAAACCCACCGAATAGTTGTGAAAAAGGAATTGTGTAAATTATTTAACTCATCCTTATTAATTACGATACAATTTATCTAAGTACTTACAAATGCCATCGATCACGCGATAGATAGAGATATTAAGGACCCACCGCACCGGTGGGTTTCTGCCGATGTTTTAATCTTGATCTTCGAGAGCCCCAATATATCGTTGGAGACATATTAGTCTTCGGAAACCTACTAATTCATCTAATTGGCAGGTCCTTAATGATTTAGCGGTTTAAATCTTAATTTAAATCGTTAATTACATGTAATAGGCATAGGCCATGATTGTTTGTCTAATTCCTTGTCTTTGACATGGACAACAGGCTATAAACAAAACCCATCGCATCAAAGTGAACCGAGCTAGTGGACCACGAACAAGAAACGGCGAAAAGTTATATTTGCTCTCAGTTAACTAGTAGAATCTCATTTTAATAATGAAATGAAGTTATGTTTATATCTAAAAGAAATGTATTTATTAATACACAAGAAACACTCGACAATGTTCTAGTAACAAACTATAGCAGAGACAAATATTTTAAACTTTACTGAACATAAAACAAAACTACCAAGTTAGTGTAACTGATTGTTATGCAAGAAACTGTATATAAATATCAAATTTGTGATAAATTGGAACATTTTGGAGTAGGTACGCGGATGACAAATACGGCTGTTAAAGCCACCTGGCTGCGATACCTGTCTGCAACCAGTATTTACGTAATACCAGACGGTAGCTCTACTATTCTAGATGAATAGCAAAAATCAAATATACGAATGTTATTGTCAAAATCGCAGCATAATAGAATGAACAGGAGAACATGTTTTGTTATGCATGATTAGACATGTCGTATTTCGTTATTATAGTTTATTAATCAGCACTTGTAAGAAAAACATTGAAGATTACATTAAAAACATAATTGGCATTTTGAAACTTATGTGGGCTAAGAATGAGCATTTTTTAATTTGTTTTAAAATGTTCATATCCTAAAAAATATACGCGTAAGCGTTACTTGTAGCACAGATTACTAAGTAGTTACTCAGTTACTACGTAACAGATAAATCACTCTCTACAAAAATATCGATACTTACCGTTTTAATTGCCTACTCTTTCCGGGCTTTAAAATGTACCCTACACACATTTATTTACCTCTTCAATATTTTTTTATAAAAAAATTGTATATAAATATATAAATATAAATTAAGTACTTAACGCTTATTTATCATTTCCAGTGTTTAAGTATACAAAAATCCTACATGTGTTTTATTTATATGTAAAGATTAATAAACTTCTTTCCCTTTTTAAAAGGTACATTTTTAAAAATTACATAAATAGCGCTGCCGGGCTTTTCTTTTTTTACTTTTTTTTTTTTTTTATTATTTTTTTTTATTTTTTTTTTTTTTTAAATTTTCACTATGAATTTTACAGTATTTAAAGAATATTTTAATACGATCTCGAATTACGTTTTATGTACTTTAAAATAAAAGCGTGTGCGCGTGATCCAGCTGTCGGCAACCAACTGCGCGAGACTGCGTATAAGGTACGCCGGCGGACGTAGTATTTAGCGCGCGCAAGTACATCGAGTGCCATAGGCATGCTTGTAGTGTTGTGTTTTAAAGTGTAGTTTCACGCTTAATAGTAATGACGATTGCTATGAAAAGTCAAGGAATCGTAATCGCGTTTAGAACTACTTTAGGTAAATCAATGGTTTAATTTAAGACGGATTTAGAAAATTCTTAATAAATACGTAAACAAATCGAGAAACTTTAAAATCAATATTATTTATATTTGCTTTATTATATATGTCGCGTTCATAGCGACTTTTATACTTATTTTAAATTTGTGAATGCCTCCTTAAACAACCTGGATTCTCCAATTAATACAAATTCGGAGAAAATTCTGACTAAAGGTACTTACCAATTCGAGGCAAGTGAAATGTACTTAGGTGTGTAGAATGGTATTAAATATATTAAAGGATATAAATAACTAAAACACGCAGCTGTCAATAATATTCATCGGTAACTAAAGACTCCTACATGCTGTAAGTGACATCGACACATTTCACTCACCACTACCTTATTAAAATTTTAAAGTGTGAAAAATGTATATTGTATTTACAGGAGACAACGCTTAATAATATATTACCCAACATAAATAAATGGTATAAAACATTTCACGGAAGGGAGAAAGTGTAATGAGGACGTACAAAATGTAATTTTAATTTTATTCTTGCCACTTTTTCCACGGCTGGTGGCGCTTAATCATAATCACGCCCGACCGTGATAATCTCACGGCTCGAGCCGAGCCAAGAATGAAGAGGAAACGACACACGGATTATTTTTTCTCGTTATCTGCCTTATAAATAATTTTAACACGCATATTGAGTGCGATACGTATTTATTTATATATGTATTAAATTAAAAGGAGATACCTACATATATATACTTACTAATTAACTTAGTTTCGTCAATGAAATATACTGCATGTCAAAGCTATGTGAAACCCAGCACAAACATACGACCAGACCCAAAAAAAAATGTTATGACCAACTAAATACTGCTACCATGATATAGCCCAATTAAGGAACGAAAATACCTAAATTTTGGATTACCACGCATATTTATTTTTAGATAAATAGTAAAAAAATGCGCTGATTAAGAATTTCGATACCCGCAGTCTGGACAAGAGGGGCGTCATTTTTTTTTAACAATTTAACGAAAGAAAAAACTTTTTTTTACATGTAAAGTGATATCTCGTTTCCGGTACGTTTTTCGCCATATGTGCCTAAAGCTTTTTTGTTCTCCATTAAATTACCTACAAAATAAAACCTGTTCAAAGTCGCTTAGTGCTTCTGTTTAACAGCAAATGAAGGTCAAATTTAAAAAAGAGCATTTTTCTCAACATTTCATAACTTTGGAAGGAAAGTATGTAGAAGTCTGAAACTTTCTGAAATTGTAGCTTGTGATGATATGATATTAAAAAGTGCTATAGATTTCAGCGAGTTCTGTTTGAAACTTTTGAATTTATTAATGATCATTTATTATTTAAGCCTTAATTGCAAAATTCGCCATTTTTTCTAAACTATTAAAACTGGTCGACCAGTTCAGAAAATTCAAAAATGCCCGTTGGATTTTTTAGGATATATCGATTTTACCCGTTTTTTATATACTTTTCTTTATCTATATATCGTATACCTTTCTTTAAGCGACGCATAAAAAGTAAAAAAAGTATACCTCAAAATCGTTATAAAAGCGGTTTAAATAGATATTTCTTCATAATTTCAACGAGCTCATAAACTTAATGGTTTTATGAATTTTCTAAGCTGGTCCGACCACTTTTAATAGTTTAAAAAAAAATGCACATTTTGCAATTAAGGCAAAAATAAATAAATGATCGTTAATAAATTAAAAAGTTCAAAACAGAACTCACTGAAATTTATAACACTTTTTAATATCATCACAAGATACAATTTCAGATAGTTTCAGACTTCTACATACGTTCTTTCCAAAGTTATGAAATGTTGAGAAAAATGCTCTTTTTTAACTTTGACCTTCATTTCCTGTTAAAAAAAGCACTTACCGAATTTAAACAAGTTTCATTTTGTAGGTAATTTAATGGAAAACAAAAAAGCTTTGGGCACATATGACGAAAAACGTACTGGAAACAGGATATCACACGAAATGTAAAAAATAGCCTTTTTTTTGTTAAATTGTTGAAAAATAATGACACCCCACTTGTCCAGACTGCGGGTATGGAAATTCTTAATCAACGCATTTTTTTACTATTTATCCAAAAATAAAAATGTCCATTTTTTATCATAAAACAGCTTTGCAGCAGGTTCACTGGGCTATATTGACTATTTGAAAAGTTTGTCTGGTTTCAGTCGTAAAATCATAAACTTTGGTAGATGCAGCAAGAACACAACAATTCTATGTATAATAATTTACAAACGTAACGTAACCAAAAGAGTTACAATGTTATTATATGCACGTTATTATGAAAAAACGTCTTAATGACAATTGATGTATCTACCCACAGTTAATACAGCATAATATAATCCTTGCAACATCCTTGCTGAAAGGTTTCCTTTTCTCGTCATACGGAAGTCTATAGTTTCCAGGTTAGAGTTTCTTACAGGTTTTTATATATTTCAGGTTTTTTATATTAGTTCATGATATGTATCAAATATCTACAAATAATTTCTACGATAAAAAAAAAATATTCTTAAAAAGAAATTACGGTGACGGAAAACACGAATAATACATGAACACATCCACTTTAAAAAATAACAAGAATACAACATAAATGCCAAACTTCTAAAGCAACTGTCTAAACTTAGGTACATAATCTCAATTTTAATATTTGAAGTAAATGAATTACGAAGCATCATTAATAATATGTCAATCATACCATTTTCCTGTTTGGGCCCACACAAACATCTATCACTCTTACTTAAAGAAGTAGGTAACTTGGTTATTTTTTTCTTTACTGGCTGTACAGGGGACTCACGCAGTTAAATAAGCTTATCTTATAATAAATTTAAATTAACTTAAAAAGTATTAAGTGTTAAATATAAAAATATGTTACGAATATTCTTGTCAATAATTTTACTTTTTTATTTTTTTATGCAGATATTTTCAGCAAAATCTGGACTTTCTATCAATATCCTCGGTATTAAATACCCATAGTTCATTCATGTCAGCCCTCTCTCATACGAAATATTAGCTTTATCGGTCAATTTTCAACTTCAATTTGTCATAATTGTTTTTAAACTTTCGCGACTATACATATTTGATGTGTGAATCGGGACTTAATCGCGGTAATAATTATAAGGTACAATACCTTTTTTGGTTACCCGACGTTTCGATCAAATTTCACCGATGCACCGGAGTCTACCCGTGAGTGCCCGTGACCACGATCGTCGGGTAACCTAAAAAGGTATCGTACCTTCTAATTATTACAGCGATTAAGTCCCGTTTCCCACATTCAATTTGTCAGTTTAAAAATAAGATTTCTGTATTTAAAATCTCAAATTTTCCTAAAATTGTTGGCGATTTGCGTTATTAACGGAGTCTACTATACCACCTTTCTGTAACGACCCGTATATAGTACGTCAGTTTGAAAAAAAAAAATTAGCAATTTGTAACACAAATAACTTAAATATTAAAAGGGTTTCGAATAACTAAAAATAACTATTTAATTAGTAGTTTCAAAATACCTAAAAATACTAAGTATTAATAAGATAAGAGTACCTAATTAAAACAAGTTATATATCATGGTTTCTCACTATAAATCTATAATTGCTGAGCGATTGTTGCTTTAAAAAAATGAAACATTAGAAAGAAAAGTACAACCTACAGACATACCTCAGTCATAGTCTTACAACAATACACAAAAGAACAATAAAATTGCACTGTTACCGATCAACGATTTACCATCTTTCGCTTATGCAAATGTATTGCGAAGACAAGGCGCACGGCGCTTCCTCCCCGGCATTATATGGCAATCCCACTTTGTCAAGGCACCGACTCGGCTGTTATTGCGGAATGTTTCACCTGCAACACACTAACGGAGCGTACAGTAATAACATTTACACAAGGGAAATTCAAACGTCGAACTATTTGCGCATTTGGCCCAAAATGGAATTTCTTTGTTACAACGACAATAAATATTATATGAACGATGTGACAAAGAAGTCAAAAGGCAACATTTTATGCTGGCATCAAATATTAAACTTTGTTGTTGCGTTATTATGTAAGTGAAGTTGCTTTTGTATGTACAATAAGTATGCTTTTTTTGGAGAATAATTCTGAAACAAAAAGTACAAAATTTTAGAAAGACGGCTATTGCGTGTGGTGCTACTTTTTATTCAACTAACACACATATCCCACCAAATAGTAAGCGCTTAGTATTGCCTCCAAAGCAAACACTCTAACATCAGTGGCATGCCTAACTCTATAACCCTATCCAACTACCTCACCTCCCCATAAAACTTTTACTTCTCACCATTCGTGGTATTTAGTGACTAGTTGATAGTGTGATATCCTGGTAATATCCAATTTGTGCAGGAATTTTGCTATATTCTGTATACATACCTCTTTCAGTTTTAATTTTAAGTTAGTCAGTTCAGTCTTTCATAATTTTTGTTTGCCGACATACTCGTCTTTGATTCTCATGGAAACCGTTATAAATGGTAAGTTGAGTAGAACTAAAGAGTAGCTACTAAGAATGAGAGGGTACTGTTAAATGTTTTAAATTAATCAAGGCAAGACTACAATCGGCTGATTTGCATTTATACGAGGTACTCGCGCTTGCGCTCCGTCCAGCCACATCGATATAAGCGAATTCTCTTGAGACACGAATATCATAATTTTTTTTTCTGTTACTATGATAATGTTTTGTTACTTGTACTCTAAAAACACATTCAATAATAAATGAGTACATTGTGCGTGCATGTATTCGTATGTGTAATGGGTATAGCTACTACCCTATTGGTAGGAGGTAGGATTAGTCCTAACACATCGGTCAAAGTAAAATGCTAAATCCTAGGAAAAATACTTTTGTACACTTGTTTTTTAAGTGGTATAACTTTTCAACATTTATATTTCTGAATATATCTTTGCGCTAGGACACTGCAGATTTCCGTTAGATTCCGTTGGTGTAATTTATCTATAATATGTATTTAGTAATATATGTACATATTTACAAGCAGTTTGGTTACCATAGTACAGGTTCTGCCTACTTTAGGTTCAGACGCCCTTGTGTGAAGTGTCTCAAGTTATTATGATTATTCAAAGTCGCTTGACCGGAGACATACCTTCACCATACATACTCGTAACATCGCGGTTAAGTAGCGATTATACTTCAGAAATAGACTAGGCGGTCAGGGAAAACCAGATTTCTTCTCAAATCGGCGCCCAACTCCGAGATGAATAGGGTAGATGGCTGTCAAGTCAAATCAGTGTATTTTTAGGAAACGTCAAAACGGGAGGTTTAGTACATTTTTGTATGGAATACCTAGGCACGACGTCACGCTTTACTGCAAAGCGTGACGTTAATTTGACGATTATAAAATAAATTAAAAACGTTAAAATAAAGCTAGAGTACAATTTTCAGAGTATTTTAAGTTATTTTATAGCCCAACTCGGCGAAATATACATGGGTCACACTGAAAGTTTTTACTGTTGTAAAAACTTTCAGTGTGTGTAAGAAAAGCAGATGATGATTTTTTTTTTTAAATTTCGAATTAGGAACTCTTTGGGAATCTGTAGATGTTTAATTATTGTTTAATGATTTCATATTGAAGATGCCGTAGCTGCGTTTGAAAAAGGCGTGGAAGAGATCCTTCAAGAAGAGCAGACTCACTGGTTCAGTCAATGGTTCCATCGCATTCGACAGTCCTTAGAAAGGGATGGAGACTACTTCGAAAAGCAATAAAAATATTAACAGGCTTCTATATAATTCCGTTTTTTATTTTCTGAAAACTTTCAGTGTGACTCCTGTACTAATATATTACAATATTTTATTTTGAGCATAGACATGGTCAAGGTTACCTAATTAATTTAATATAAATATAAAAATAATAAATCCACACATCTCACACACAGCCGTCTGATCCCAAACTAGGCAGAGCCTGTACTACGGTAACCAGACTGCTGATAAACATACTTAACATATTTCTACATACATACATATTATAGATAAATTACACCCAGACATAGAACAAATTATCATGCTCATCACACAATTATTTGTCGTGGGTGGGAATCGAAACCACGACCTCTGGCTCAGCAGTTAGTACACTAACCGCTAGACCAACAGACCAGTGCAATGGAATAAAATACACGTGTTTGAAATTTACGTGTATTTGAGACTAGTATACTTAATAGGGGGCGCAGCCGCCTCTACACACAAACATACATTTATGTTTACGCCGTATACAGACATACAAAACTATATTCCATAGTGTCACTACACCGTTCCCCTTTTTTAAAAAAACCTTAATTGACATAACCTAACAAAACATTACGCAATAAGTGATTACACTTCTGCTTATGACTATTACACACAGCACTGCACAACACATCTATGAATACGTGTTACTTGGTGCTACCTGCTGCTGAGGCACCGTCATCTTGCAACGACGGCAAAACATGTATACCATAGCAAAAGGTAACACTACTACCAAGACAATGACCATATTATCTAATATCTGGTGAAAATTATTATTATTTACAGTTTGGCTAATTACACTATTGCCCGGACTCTATTCACTGCTCTGGCTTGAACCCATTACCCATAATATATTACTTGTTACGTGTCTAACGAAACTATAAAAATAATGAAAAATAATTGACCACATAGTATTTACATTACTGTAATTCTTATATAATTTATGCTTATTTTACATCCATAAATTGGACAAGTACTTATACATAGCTTATTTGCACTTTACTTTAACCTAAACCTATAATGGTAATAACATAACCATTCAGGATTTTTTCAATCTCTACTTACATTTCTCGTGTGTGATCTTGACCGCTGGTACCCGTTCGATACCCTCCTGCCGCGTTCTCGTTGACGCAAAGGACAACACAGCCCTGCCACTTCGATGACCTGCTTTTCCACCGCAGCAATCAAATCCGACGACGAGTTGGTTTCCTTGGTGGCGATCACCATCGCTATCGCCGCTGGTCTGGATCTAATTAATTAATTATAAATGGAATACAGTATACGTGTTAACTCAAATTGCGTTTATTTGTGACTGGTATACATAATTGTAGTGTACTTAAGTACACGTGTGTAAAGGCGCAGCCGCCTCTACACACATACAAACATACATTTTTATGTTAACGCCGGTGAAACACATACAAAACTATTCTATTATTCTATTCTATTGTTTAAATTATTGTATTTTGTTGTATTGTTTATATTCAATTGTGTCCCCCTGTCTTCCCAATTGACAGTACTCCATGGAGTATGACACCGCTAATGATGCGAGTGTTTAGAAGCACATGTATACGATTACCATCTCGGAACACCAGTTGTATTTTATTTATATAATAATAATGTACAAATGGTGGAAATTTCGTAAAATAAAAATTAAGAATTTTGGTATTCGGATATCATGCAAAAGTTTAAAAGTTAGTAAGTATAAATTTGGTCTAAATTTTAATTAGTGAGTATTTACAATGTTATAATATCTACATGACAATAGGTAATAGTGTTTCATGTAGCGATTAGATAATCTCTTAATAGGTTAGCAGCTGATATGTTTTGATTATGTCCTCACACATACACTGCATTAATGCAATGAACTTGCTATACAATACACCAAGAGTTTACCATAGCGACGACGCACATTGTATATATTAATCAAACCTTTATTATACGATTGTCACAACTATGATGAACAAAATATTTTTATTGAAAAAACTTTCGCGGTGGTGCAGTGTGATGCATAACAGATATGACTCGAATAGAACACAGATTTTGCTGTCTGACATTCCTGGAATCGATTGGACCTTTCAATAGAATATCGGTTTGGGTAGAGTTGGATTTTCTAGAATGCGGGACCTAACATAAACTTTCCAAACGTATCCGCGCTTCTCTGTGTATATACTTTAGGGAACTTGACGGTACAAAAAAACTTGTTTCTGCTCTTGCCAGTGCTATTTCTTGCAATTTACACAAACATACTCGTGTCAATTTTGATATTTTTAAGTACTTCAAAGTGGGTCTTAAGCTTTTTGATCCTTCTTTTGGAATTCTACTGCTAATTGCCAAAAATATAAGGCAAAGCTTGTACTAAAATTTTGAAACTGCTAGTAAGTGTTTTTTTGTACTTTATTTATTTTTACCCTAATGAATATATTTGTTTTTCTTTGTGTATTGTATTTATATAACTTGTTCTTACAAGTATGTTGAACTGAAAATGATTGGGAGTTACATTAGATTTAATCAACTGTTGTTTTCGCGTTAACTTCACGTACCAAGTGTGAAACCGTAACGTAAGTAAAACCATGTATCTTTGATTTGATTCTTAGTTTTTTTTTTAATAACGTCCCCATGTCAAAAAGGTATAAGTATGTGACAAATATCGTTGAAAACGACTAGGAGTTCACTTAAAGAGGCCTCTATGCTTTAAGAAAAAGGCATTTATGGTGGAACATTTTCGACTCAAATCCGATTAAACAGTTTTTAACATTATCTCAAGTTCCACCGAATATTATATTGAAGTGTTATAAACAGTAAAAGCGTACACTGTTAAAATGTGAAAGTCGTCATTTAAAGATCAATTGTTTTTTAAATAAAAATTATCAATGCTCTTAACCAGTTTTTACAGTTTACATTTAAACAAGAAGTGGTGATAATGTTCATGTCTAGTTCAATATATGAGTCGCAACGAGCAATGAATCTTTATGCCTGGGCAGTAGGTAATATCGTTACGTTTGCGTACGTCGAACACTTATTGAAACTGTTCTTAAGTGTTGTCCTTTTATGTAGCTACTCCATAAATGTTTGATAGGGCCATCTCGGGAAATCTCTGTCTCCATTCGCAGAGGGTCTGCAGTCAAATAAAACTGGAATCCCAAATATTATTCCGCGACATTTTCCCTGTTCCGTCGATGTGAACTTTTATTTTTATGCCTTTACGTATATTCTTATCAGAGAAGAGACACACTCCCGGAGAGCTTCTGACATACTGACTTAAATCCTTTACCCGAAAATGTAAGTTTGTCTTGGATTACAGTTTCTTCGTCTTCCTTTAATATTATTGTGGCAATTTTTGGCTTTAACATAAAAAAGGGTAGAAAGATTCTATTACAGTAAAGTTTTAGAGTATTATCTGTAGCAAAGACTGCACATTCTATTATTCCAATGCTATTTTCACAAATAAATGTCATTTTTACAAATATTTTGTTTGTGATTAACTTGTACAGATAATTCTATAAAATTCAAGCAATATTTCAATAAAAATTTGTATAAAGAATTAAAGAAAATCGAAATTCAGCCTTCTAGTGCCGTGAATCTCCTTACTCTTTTATTCGGAGGCTTATATTAGGCTTTTAGACATATTAAATGGTACTAGAATCATAGTCCATAAAAAACGACCCTCAGTTATAGTCGTTTCACCCTTAACGAGCGCCTCGTTAAGAACATTCTTTAAATCATAGAGCATGATCTAGAAATGTCACCATACTGTTCTAGAATATGTCACTAGAATTGTAGTCCATTAAAAATAACCCTTAGTTACAATACAGTGACTCGTAATCATAGAACATGATCATCTTTTCATTAAAAAATATCAATACTATTCCTAACGTTACATATTTTCAAGTTTACCAAAATCCACAGGGGATGACCCATGGACAAATGCTAGCCTTAGCCAAGCATCGTCGCTTGCCCAAATATTAAGGATGATTATGTAAGCTAGAGTACAAGAAACAAAAGGAGACCTATCTGAATTCTGACATATGTATTCTGTTCTGCGAAATTAAGTTACAACTTTCATCGGAATTAGAAAAAAAACACGCGTTTGCTAATAACTTTACTCATATATATTAGGCTATTAAATTATTGACAGAAACGACTCTTTTTCTTATGACAGTAGTACGTATTACTGAAACGTAACTGTACGTATTTATGAAAATTTATTTTTTGTATAAAAACTTCATGTTTAAACTGCTTTATATTAATTTTTGCCAAGTAATAAAAATAAGAGATGTAATAATAAAGAAGAAGAAAGAATAAAAGCGAATACGTATAATACGTGTGTAGACAGATAGACCGTCTGTATCTTAGTGAAATGTCTGGAAGCAACTCAAGTGTGAGCATGACCTATGAGTGCGGTATCCACTAGATCAAGAGGGCGACAGGCGGCACAAATTTAATTTAGTTCCTGCCCAGTACTACTGGATAAGCTGGCATTGTGTCTCTCACTGCACAAAGCAAAAGTAATAGCTACTTTACTAAAAAAAAAGCTCTATGGTTATGTGTTTTTTTTTTGTTTATTTAGTTTCCTTACACACTCAATTAATACAAAAGAGTATTTACTACCAGTAACCCTTGGAGTTATATTTACGGTTATTTGACATCCTTGTTCAGTGTGGTTTCGTTTATATAAAGCCTTCATGTATGTTTAGATAAGGTTGAGAATTAAAAATTAAGTTCCCCAAAGATATCTGGTGATAATCATATTTTTATTGATTTGGTACTGTGAATAGTAATGGTTGACAACAAGTTTAAGAAAAATATTGTTATCTGCGAATCACATAATGTGAGTTTTCGCATTCGAATCCTGAGAATATTAGAAGTGTAATCGGGCCTTAATCGTGATAATATTTGAAAAAATGGCACCGATCGTGGTCACGGATGGACTGGTACATCAATCACAGGTACTCTCCACTGGCTGTCACTATTACTCCCGAATGGTAGGTACGTGAAGCGGTGGCAACATTAAAATATCTAAATTAACCGCTTGTCCACATCTTGGAATCCTCATCTTGGAGTCATCGAATACACTCAACTCTGTATACCGACAGTGCGAATAAAAACAAAAATAATGAACACCAAGTGTCGCTGAGCTCTCACCAGTACATCCATGACCAGGATCGGTGCAATTAGTTCGAAACGTCAGGTAATCTAAAAGGGGTCGCGATAATATTTGTAAGGTAAGGTATCATACCTTACAAGTACACATCTCTAATGCAAAACTTGATACGGAGGCAGTTGAATCGCATTATCCGTGCTTTATGCATCCTCTTTTGATTGAGTAGATCCTGTGAAAAAGGAAACGAAACCCATGGACGGTGACTCCCTGCCTACAAGCCAAACCCAACCTAACCCCAACGAATATACTGAAAGTAATAATTACATACAAAACTAATAACCACAATTATGTATCATCACTACATATTATAAAACAAAGTCCACCGCCGCGTCTGTCTGTCTGTCTGTCTGTCTGTTCGCGATAAACTGAAAAACTACTTAACGGATTTTCATGCAGTTTTCACTAATAGACAGAGTGATTCATGTGGAAGGTTTAAGTGTATAATTTGTACCCATGCGAAGCCGGGGCGGGTTGCTAGTATGTAATTATCCATGTAGCCTTAACGAATGAATTCAATAGTAAACAAAAATATACAATATATTTACAATATATTAGATTTTTCTATCCCCCCTACTTTTTTCTGTATGAAAAGTTATTTCTTTTCTAGTAGCATTGGCAACGTGTATGTAAAATTTCATAATGATCGGTTGAGTAGTTAAGACGTTAAAGCGTAACAAACAAACTTACGTCCACATTTATATTATTAGAAAAAGAAGTCGTTCTGACTTCTGTGACAGAAGAAATTAATAATTATTAGGTTTTAGGAAAAGTATACGAAAATTTTCTAGTAAATTTTTTATACCAAGCTTGCATAGAAAATGAGAATAAATAATAATTAGAAAATAAAATAAAACAGACTGCAGTACACAATGCGTCAGAGTAATGTTTTACCAGCTTTCGTCCGTACTCTGTGCGTAATTCAAATCCTTTCTGGTAGAAATCTTTCTGGTAAGCACTTTATTGAGTAAAGAATATTCTTCATTCCATAGAAAAAACGCACTAAATATCTGTGTAGTGTATCATTTTGCTTTCCTTAAAGTCGTTTTTGGGACTATTTTTAATATCGCCAAAAAATGTTAGTCGAATCGGTTAAGCCGTTCATAAGTGATACACTTGCCATGGAAAGGCATTTAATTTTATAGAATTTTCCGTCGAAGATTGGAGATATTTTGGGTTTGTACAAGTACTATAAAATTGAGTCACAGATAAAGATACATACTAATTGAAACTAAAAAAAAACATAGATGTTCTTTTTCGTTCTCCTATACTTCTTGAGTAATGTCCTGAATTGTTACGACTTTGCCTTGATAGATATGCAGGCCTAAAGAGCAAAATTAAAATATTAAAGTAGTACTGATTACAGATCCTACATCACTAGCACTCCCACTGAGCTAGAGTAAGGAACATGGGGGAACAAAAGACATTTCAACAACTTTTTTATTGGAAGTCAAACTGCTACCTACTGCCGCTCGAAGTTGAGTTCATACATAAATGCATGTCTTCGACAATAGAAGTTTCAAGGGTTTTTATACAACTTATTTGGCAAACTGACCGTACTTGACCATATGTTTAGTCATCCTGACGCTAAGCATTTGCCTATAAGTACTCGCAACATCAGTAATAGTACATTGCATTCTGCCAACCCTATCCACAGACATCTAATGACTCAACTACTATCTAACAACACGAATATGACAGTGTTATGTACGGCCTTCTGTAGTGAGAAGTTACAGACCAGCAACTAAAATTCGTACAAAAAATAACAAAAAAAACTCTTCTTGGTTTAAGAAGAGAATTCTTTGTACCCCTTTTTAAGCAAATTTTGCGAACATATGATAAAATGCGACATTTGGAATGCTTAAAGTTTATATGTAGCAAAAAGCTTAAATTAAATACGATACGATAGGATTTCAATACGTATTGTATACTTAAAAATATATGAAAACGGCTACATCAAGGTACACGTAATCAGTATACGTTTACTTGTCGTGGTACAGACAGTCAATTCAATAACAGTTCAAGTTATACTGGATAACTTATGCCCGGTTCCTATAATCAAGAAACGCTTCGTTTTGCTTACGGACGGTAAAATTTTCGCTGAAAATTCAACGACATTTTACCGTCCGTAAGCAAAGCGAATCTTTTCTTGATTATAGGAAGCGGGCATTAATTAATAATGGTCTAAATTCAACGACGAGGTGATCTCTAAGTATACATATATTACAAGCCCATAAGTTGTGCATAGCCCACAAGTTGTATATACCAATCAGATTACATAGCGTATGAGCATAGAGCTCACTATAAGTCGTAGCGAGACGAAAATTAGTCTGCTATTCTTCAGAGCGTACGTTTATTACGTGTTGAGTGTGAAATGAGAGGTGGTTTTGCCGGTTTTACTTGACACATATTTCAACAGCGTCACCTACCTCCGTATTAGTATGCCACGCCACAATAACCGAAGTCGAATCACAAAAGATTTCCGGAGCGCGACTTGCACAAGGGATGAAAGCCAACATTGTGTAATCAGAAGGGTCGCAATCTCACCTCACCCCCTCGTGCCGTGTCGAACACAGCTTCATCAACAAGGGCTCTCTTTACTCATTGTGACATTTGAGTTCTCAATAGAAACGACATTGCCGCGACCACACTGAGACTCAACAAACATACAAATCAGATTGTTTTTAAACTTATATTTATTACCTAACTATACCTACTATTTAATTGTTGTACTCGATACTATATATATTATATTTTTTATGTCGATTATTATAAATTGAATTTAACTCAGTCGGTATGTCTAACGATCAAAGTTTGTATTGGAGAGATTCTACGCAGACGAAATCGATGACACCAATAGTATTTGAATACCTGAATAAATAAAGTATTTACAAGATACTTATTAGATTCATATCAAGTTACCTAAAGATGGCTTGACTTTATTAGTGATTAACTTTTATTAAACGGTTCTTTCTCTCAGATAACTGAGATTAGCCATTGCATTACGAATATACCACCAAATATTAATGACACTTTTAAGTATACTTTATGCTCGAGATCAAAAGACGTTCAACTTGAAAATGTTTTATTTAAGGCTCTAGTTTCTTTATTATTTCCAGGTGCCGCCTATTTGTAGAAGAGTGCAGAACAGTAGCATGAACAATACCTAATACAAGACCTTGCTTTTTACCAGATTATTGAAAAGTATCAAGAGCATCCGAGACCTTTATATATCACTTTATAGACTACAAAAAAGCCTTTGGTACGGTATTATACACAAGTACAATTGAAAGTTTAAATGAACGAGGAATAGAAGAAGGTTATACCATAGCGTTCATCAAAAGAATTTAATACCCTAACCCTAATAACATGGGTAGAGTCAAGCTTGAAACCCTTGGACAGAGTTTTCCTGTAAAAAGGGGAGTGAGACAGGGTGATCCATTATCTCCTAAAATATTAATATCCATCCTTGAACACATCATCAGTATGTTAAATTCGGACAAACTACGATTAAATATCCAAGGCGCCTATAGAAGTGGTCTTAGCCATTTTATAAAAAACAAGTTGACAGTTGCAGCTAATGATTGAATACATGCAACCAGCATGAAGATGGGCCTGGAAATTAACCTTACTAAAACTATGACAAACAGGTGGAAAAAACCAATAAGTAGATAGCATTTATTAGCAGAAACAATGAAATAGAAATAGAGACAAGGGCACAACTTACATGGAATAGATACCTACTGGAGTTTGAAATAAATTCTTAAAAGCTAACATACCGACAGCTACAAAAACTAATGTCATGAACTCAAATCTTTTACCTTGCTCCACATATGGCTGCCAGACATAAAAGTTGACCACTAAAGCAAAAAACCTTATGAATATCTGCCAATGAGGTATGGATATAGTATGCTCAGAATTAAATAAAAATACACAAAATAACGTACACAAAAATGAGGAGCATAACGAAAGGTGATTTGAGTTATGCATAGAAAACAAAAGCTGGCCATGTTGCAAGACTTACTACAGACCACAGATGGACCGTAAGAACGACAAGGTGGTACGGCCCAAAAGGTAAAAGGAGCTTGACTCGCTGGGAAGACGAATTTAAAAGAACCGGATATTAACACGAAATTATTTTAAGTAAGATACAACTCAGATACAGTGTAAAGCTACAACAGGAAATGAATAGGTTTTTCATTTATTTTATTTTGTTGTAATCTATAATATTACTTATTTTGGTCATTCTACCTTTAGATGTATGATATACCTACTTAAAATAACATTTTACAATTTGTATATTTGAGAATGTTGAGGGCGGATAAGAGACATAAGACATAAGACATAGTTTTATAATATTAAAATAGTTACAAGTTGAGACCTGCTATTTCCTCTCTTTAGTTTGTTGTCACTGAGAACTTGTCCGCACACTGAATGGTTTTAAAATATACTGAATACTAGTATTGTAAATGTAAGTAACGCGCTCCCGGTGGGAACTCTAGCATCAGTAAATAAGAATATGCAGGTACAGTTTCTCTTAATGAAGAAAATTATAATTCAAATCAGAATTAAAAAAACTTGTCGCCCTCGTTATTAGAAGCTTCTGTGGATCCTTACGTAAACATATAAGTACATGATTATACATAATATACACATGTCTTGTTAGTGCTATACATAAGAGAAATTCAAAGAAATGTCATGGTTGCCTATCGGAAATAACGAGGAAGATCGAATATGAGGTGCAGAAGCGATAAGACGCTAACACGTGTAGATACGCGCGATGTAAATTAGGATATTTTTATTGCTACCAACAGCTTGACATCCTATCAAACCCATACGATTTACCAAATCAATTTTCACAGTTACTGGTATGTTTCAACTTCAATGTTTGTGCAAACGCGTCGATGTGTAAGAGTGAGGCGCGTCTCGAGTCGGGACCGCATGCCGCACAATATCGTGGTGACGTTCGTGCCACGCTTCTCCCGAACGCACCCCACAATAGTTTTACGTTTGAATTTCTTGTACAAACGTTATTACTGCTCCAAAAGCGGAATGTTCAGCTGAAACAATTCACAATAGCGGGAACTTCAATGTCAAAGGCAAAGAAGATTGGCTGGGAAATGCCGAAGCAAGAATTTTAAAAGAATACAGGTAGACAGTTGAAAAGTTTCGCGTTGTCTCTGAATATTTTTAAATGACATGCAAATATTTTGGTCCAGTGGAAGTAAAAAAGACCACTTTCAGTACCTAACTATACCTATCATAAGCTACTTTTACTAAATGTTACTTAATATCTCTGATTAAGGATCAACTTGCACTACTTGTTCCCAATGGTAGCAACGCAGTAAGCGTCCTGAGATAAAGTTTAAACCCTGTGTAAATTATAAAACTAAACTACTCTTCACTGCCAAGTGGCATCCGCTGCCATATAAGGCAATAACTTAAAATTAGATAGGTCATCATTCATCCTAATCCCACCGTTCCAATGCATTAAGTAACTTGTTATTAAAATAAAAACTTATGAAACTTGTATTGTGTACAGTATCATACCTAATATTATGAATACGAATGTGAGTTTGTTTGTTTGATTGTGTGTTCCCTTCCGCCGTATGCGAGTGGTCTATATTATGCCGCCGCACTGTCACGAGTGGTCTACATGCCGCCGCACTGTCGGGCCATATGTTTAACCCCCGACGCAAAAAGGGAAAGATGTCATAAGTTTAACGTGTGTATTTGTGTGTCTTCTGTGGCATCGTAGTTCCTATACGAATGAACCGATTTTGATTTAGTTTTATTTTTGTTTTAAAAGGTGACATAATCAAGAGTGTTCTTAGCTATAATTCAAGAAAATCTGTTCAGCCGTTCGAAGATAGTCAGCTCATTTTTGATATTAGATCTGATTTTTAAGTCTATTTTAATTATTTATTTGTTGAAGTAAGTCTCTTTTTCCTTAAGTACCGAACGCCATTGACAAACATGCTCCGTGGCCAAAATCACTGAAACTTTACGTTGTTGTGTGCGGCAACCAGGCGCTAATGAGCCAAACATAATAATAATAGTAATTCTTTGGTCGTATTAAGTACAACAACAATATTTGCAACGCGTTTGCGAGTCTTCTGGTAATGCAAGCGTCATAACTTTTTAAAAAGGATCCTGAATAATACTGAACTTATATTTTATATGTACTAAGAAATTATTCAATTTCTTTTTCTGATTTGACTAACACAATGTATTAATAAATAATACTAGTCAGTGCCAAGCCAAATAGATAGATACTCGATAGGTAGGCTAGGTCCACCGCGGCGGCTGTGAGGCGCTTACTTGCTTCATGCTGAGAAAAACAAGTCAAACGGGCAGACGTCGTTGACACCCCCGGCACGTCTCAAATGATATTGAATTTTAAACGCTTTATTAGATTGATCAAAATTTGAATAATTTGACTATTGCACATACGTACTAATAAGTTTATCGGTTGGTCTTTAATAATAAATGAACAGAATACTCAGATATTTAATTAGAATTATATTCTGTTCTTAATTATTGCGTTTCGTGCCTAGCACCGACTTCAAACAGACCAGTAAGTAGCTAGTGCCTTTACAATGTTGCCTATTATATTAAAACTGTCACATGTATTGTAGTCTTTTCAAATAAGTTTGTGATCAATTATTTTTCACTTTTTAGTACCCTTTGTTAATGATTTTTTAAGTCGGTTAAACAACTGTAACGTATTTTTGTAGTTATAATAAATAGTATTTAGACGTAAGTTGCTATTTACCATTAATGCTACAGATAGCCATCTCTGCAGAAGTTATCCTGGAAAACGAGGGCGTGGCAACACAAAAGCCTGTGAAAACCCTAGTAGGCTTCTGTGCTTTCGGAAGGAGCTAGGCCAGTGGACCGATTGCTACCCTATTCACAACCCGAAATACAACACTACGCTGGAAGTCTCCAATTTGATAAGAAATTTACTGTGCCCTGTCCTATTTAAAAAATATTTAGTAGGACAAGGGATTTTACCCCAGATTTGGGAATTTTCACAAAATCAAAATAACGAAGTAATTATGTTGTAACTACATAACATACATAAAAGAGCTGTCCCATGTAGGAATTGAATCCACAACACTTGAAGCAATTGTCAGGTCGTGACCACTTAACGAACTACGATATCCTTGCAGTCCATTCTAATGATATATTATGTTCTATTTCATACCCAACATCTCTAATCAATCGTGATTCGTGAATGTTTTGTTAAAACTGATTTCAAAGAAAAGTAGTTAAACCTGTTAAATCGAGAAATGGTTTGTTTTCATTTGATAACAAGGGTATAAGGCAGGGGTTGTTGACGAAGACAAGAGATACGTCAGTCACGCACAGAGGCCCGGACACTGAGGCACAGAGGCATGGAGGGTCACTCAACGCGCTGCCCTATTCCCATACCTCGTTACTGTTTCATATAAACCGCGCCATGATTTTATCTCCTCGTTAATTGGGTTAAAGGCCGCGATTTTGGTTTAACACATGACATATTATAGGACGTACTGCTGAAAACCTATTGTTTGTTGTTGTACTGTACAGGCATTTGTGATGAGAAAATAAACTAATTATTATTATTATTATTAATGTTCTGAGAAGTTAAGTGATTCATTTTTCCACGCAGAAACCTTCAATTTCGCAATTCATTACAATGTCTATTGATAAGAAGCTCTTCGTGATTTGAGAAAGGAAAATTCTATACAAGAACTAAACTTTTAGCGCAAAAATGTAATGTGTTAATCCGTACCGTTCACCGACAACAACTTACTTCTGAGACCAACTAGAATAACCAGACTGGACGTGACATTATAAACAAGAGCTGTTCCTATTTGATACTTGCGGTACCATACAATGATGATTAGTCGTATTTGAAGTGTTGAGTTTGTCTTGACAAGTAGGACCTATTAAACATCTAGGTGTCCAGAGTCTCATGAAGTCATGATACATCCGGAAAGGGGACGTATCAACCTCCTTTTCATTTCAATTTTATTTCAAGCACTTCAATGTCATTTCAATATACAAGTTCATTTTAAGGAGAGTTTTAGATTTTCTTATATTGCAAAACTACTAGATACTATTTAGTTACAACTACATATTAAGTACTTACTGATATTTAAGTTAAACCCCTTCAACTTCAACTTTTGGTTTGTGGCTTTGTGGAGTTACCACAATTTTGCCAATGTCACGTAGGTATACGGAGGACAAACTGTCAAAGGATTTTATGTAGAGCTGTGGTAGAGCCAAAAAAAAATATTGTAGAGATGTATTAAACCCCTTCGCTTAATATAATTGCTTGTGCTGTTATTTAACTCAATTCGATTGTTTACTGAACTGAGTTTTGACCTTATAAAGTCTTGATTACAATTTCAATGCATTTTGTTTATAACCTCTAGTTTAAACTTACGGAAAAAAAAAAAACTTTTTTGTTTTGTCGTGTGACATCGGATAGGAACGAAGTTCCTTATTATAAAAATATTACTTTCAAGTTCTATTCGAGGTATAAAGAAAATAATTATACGGGTATATATTTTTATTATGATTTTTTTATAAATGATTTATAAAAATATATAATAATAATAATAACAGTCATCACGTAGACTATACATTAGACACTGTATAGCCGTCATACATAGACTATACATAAAAATCTTACGGTTTTTTTTTAAGTTTTTTGCCGGCTAGGGCACCTCCGCAACGCCCCATAAGGAACTTCGTTCCAAAAATATTTAAAAACAAGTAACCGATAATACTGCATTGTAAGTGTTTTAAATTTTATGCACTAAACGTAAAAACGGCATAACACCTTTATGCCTCTGAAGAAAATGCTAAGAAAATGTTAAAATAAATTAATTAAATTTTTTACTGACTACAAAATACCGTTATAGCGTTAATAAAGCAAATTATTAAAAGGGCAAGTTTGTGTAATAAGTAGAGTTGAAGGAACGATCCTCATAGCTCGTTGCATTTAGCCGGCAGCTGTAATTAAGAATTCAAAATGCCTCTTTGTGATAGAGTTAAGTCGGTTAACCCACGATAAGATTTTACTTACTTTATTAAATTAAGTGAGTTACGTGTTACAGAAGTATCTAACGAAGGTCTTACTTAGGTTTCTTTATCGGATTCTGTACAGAATATAAAATTAATTTCTTAAGGAAATTTCGTCTCGTATATGTAACTTTTATTGCACTATAATTTAATACATTACTAGCTGTGCCCGCGACTTCATTCGCGTTATTGTCGGAAAACAGCAATATTTCGCTTATAATAGGCATTGCACCTTTTTTAAAATATTTTTTCTATGGATAAAGGGAACCGTTTGCGATAAGTCAAATACTTAATGTTACACCAAATTATACACAATATTTAGCATAAAACGTTTCCACGATTATTTCGTGCTTTTAATTGATCAATCAATTGATCAAACACGTCTACAGAATTTTTATACATATAGATAGATACAGAAGAAGATTACGTAAAAATCGTGAAAGTATGTCCTTTCCAACAGAATAGAATTATTGTAATCGGACTACGTTTTAATGAAGTACAACTAAGTACACATTTTGACTTTAATCCCCCCTCTCAAGGAAACCGTCCTGAACTTCGGGATAAAAAGTATCATATGTCCTACCTTGTAGTATGAACTCAAATCATGCCAAGTTTCAGTTGAATCCGTTCAGTAGTTTCGGCGTGATGCGCGGCCATGATACAGATAGGCTGAAAGACAGAAAAAAAAATTTAAAAATATCTTCAATGAACAGGATTGGTCCTGTTACAGTTTTATTATAAGTATAGAACAAACAGAAAACTGTATTAAATAGTACAATTAGTACATGATAGTTGCGGAATTATTGATCGATCGGATCCTTTTTTCATTATTTAAATGATAACAAAAATATATTAATATCTTCTTCAAACCGGCTGAACAGGTTTAACCAAACATAGTTCGTTTAGAAACTACGAATGCCACAATGACACTGACATAAATTGTACTTATATAATAATATCACTTATTGCGCATCAGGGCGTTGCAACCGAAATCGAACGACAGAAAAAGTACATATCTCTCTCCATAATTATGTACGTAGACACAATCAATAAGATCCCCGAGGCTCCTTCAACAGGCACTTTACTGATCTAATGCTGCCAATAAAGCAGTGCCTACCATACACTTTTAGTTTTCCACAGGATTGCCAGCGCATGAAAAAAACACATACACACATAAGTTAAGGCCGACATAATTTTTTTTATTAGTTTTCTTTAATAGTGTTTTTTAAGTGTAAATTGTATATTTTTTTATATTTTCCGCCCGCAGCTGATAAGTTAGACGTGGCATATGATGACTTACGTTTGTTACCTCCGCTTAACTACGATTAATCAGCGTATTATTTAAAGGAAGCATCACAATAAGATCATACAACTGAGCATCGTGACGTAAAACATGGTTTCCCGTATTCCATTTTATAGGTACTGTAAATAGAAATATTTTTATAATCAATCTCAGATCTACCAGTGTATAATTGTTTGAGGCTTTGGAAGTAATAAAACATTCACTCCACAATGTGCTTAGAAAGCATAGCACTAAATTATCACCAACCATTTAACAGAGCCTTAAAAAAAATGCATTTAACAAATGTCCTTCTCTTCATAAACCGATTGCAACACGTGATAAAGAAATGCGGTACCAAATGACTACGAGCTAAAAAAATCAAAGCTCAATATCCATAATATAATATCGCCAATAGGCACATGGATGAGGGTAGATAAAAACAGCCATAAGCACGTAGCTAATGCGAAAGGGGCTCATTACATTGTGTTGACACCGACAAATGCCCCTTTACATATTCTCACTGAGATCCCGAAGATTGAGCCATGAAATTGAAAACGATCCCTTTGAAGAAATTTATTCAAAGCACGAACTGCTCTCCCACTCCGAGCCGAGGAGATTTGCTCGTTTATTTTTATGAAATTATTAAAGATACACTTCATTTTTGTCTTTGTAATGATCAATTCGGAATTGGAAATGGAAACGTATAAGTGTATACCTACCAACTGTAGACCAGACTACCTACTTCAGAAATAATGGCGTGTTATTTTAAACGTGCAGCAGAGGGAATGATGTAGTAAATATAGGATATTTAGTACCCTATATTTGCTACATTATTCAACTGAGAAGGGAAATTATCAGGGATTAATCTTTAAAGCCTGACACGCTATCAAATATTATTATTTTTCGGTTCAAATTATTGAGACATTTTACATACTTCATTTGATTCTGTTAGGTTAGGATAGTATTGGAGCTCAGGGGTGAACTTTCAAGAGGCGGCGCGCCTGACCACTAGCCTCTCTGGTGGTCGAACGCATCTGGACAATCGAAGTCGACTTGGTCCTCGTACCGGTTCAGGCCTACATAAAGTATCTGGGTCTGATCTGCTTCGACAAGCACTTTGCAGTCGGCCCCCGCCCACAGAGGTACGCGAATGGCGTGAGGCCGCTATGGCCACTATGGCTCGTAGGGGTGACGTCCGCATGTGTGCAGTCAGCTAATTAAGACTTTACCCTGAGATGGTGCTCGCGATTTTGCGGGCATACGCTAGGAGGGAACCAAAACTCTTAATAAAGCTGTTCAAGGACCCTTACTATTTATTTTAGGTGCAGTATGGCACACCTTGTAGTTTTAGTCGGATCACTTTCGACACACCGCCCCATCGAAAACGGATCCATCTATCCCCCATCGAGGGTTTCGGGTTCTGATAACCTTTGAACACTGCCACTAAGCATTTTTATTGGTGAAGAGTGGTGGGGTTTCCATGTCATCGCTTCATCACAGCAAACACACAAATTATTAACATATATAACACCAATGGCAATCGCTTAATGACAGCTATAGAATGAGTAAAATTAATATTGGCGGCGATACATTCATATAACCAGAAGCAATCGCGGCAAGAGATAAATAAGATACTCGTTTAAATAAATTGTATTTCACCAATTCACCATTCACCAAAAACGCTTAGTGCGGGTCAGGTGACATATGACGTCAACTGCTCGTAAATAAACATTTGCTGTAAAATCGTAACACACCTTACATTAACTTGTTATCTTTACTGTTACAAACTGTCTTAGGAATAGTTCGTAGTGCCACAGTGCACTAATACATCTATTAAACACGGAAAAAAAATTGTAAACATTCGATAGAACACCAAGCTTCGTCAACGAAAATGTTTAAAGTTTATTCGTAGGCATAAATAAAGGCATAATTTTGATTCACAAAATGGGCTAGGCTGAATACAATTTTAGGAGGTCATGCCTCAGTCCTCCCTTACAACATCATTCTTTGTGACCAGGGAAGACTATGGTTCTTCTATTTTCCTATTTCTATACTTCCAGTCCGGAACTAAATTAAAAAAGGAGTGTGAAATCTCTCACATAAGATTTGAATAGTCTCAACTCCCACTTCGGAACATATAAGCCGTAGATGTAGCACTACTAAATTATGCTACGTTACAAATGTCAATAAGCACTTGACGTCACTGCACATTCAGCCAATAGTAGTAGAATTATTTCTCTTAAAAAGATATATTAAACTGTAGCAACGCTATATATCTTCCAAGATTAACATACAATAACGAAAACACTTTTAAACATATCTTTAAATTAAGTCATGATTTTTTGGGGTAAATATTTACGTATACTCGCTAAATTAAATTAGGTTATCGTTTTCTGTTTTTATCTACCTTCATCTGTATTTTCCAAATAATTCAGATCAGTAGTTAAATTTTTACAAGTGTTTTTATATTTTAATCTACCTTACATGAAGCCAGGGCGGGTTGCTAGTAATACATAAACATATAAAACGTAAGGTAACAAGTGGTTTAAGTGGTCACGTCGTACTGCCACCGCGTCGAGCGTTGTCAGTTCGCGTTCGATCCGAATTAAAAACAAAACCGGATTTATATCGCCTCGCTGGCATAACCGCATAAGTAGGCGCGCAAATGCACATATGATCGCGAGGTCGGATTCGATTCATGGGTCAGAAAAATTGTTATCGAATTTTTCAAAAAAGAAATTCTCAGTGGCAGCACAAAATCTTAAAAAAAATCTGGTAGACAACAATAGGCTAAAAACTTATGTATACTCAAAACGGAGAGGCCATGACACAGGGACAAAGTCATCGACAAGAACATGACAGGCCCTGGCCGCCATTTTAATTGTCATGTCACTTGAAGAAGAATGAATCCGGGGAGGGTTCATTATCCTTTGAGATCTCTCGAGAATCGCAATTCTTTTCGGGTTTCGGGAGGTTTTCGGGTACGGGCTAGGCTACCCTTCTCGTCACCACCAGTCCATCTGGATATTTCTTTACAGGAGTTTTGTTCCTCTACGATGACGAAGAAGAGCCATCGCTCCTCTATCAGTTGCCGGTCACTTAATACGCTGTTTTTAGTGTTAATATACTAACGGAATGTAATACTTTATAATATTTTATATAATTATCAGACTTAGGATGTTCTTGATTATTGGACCATTATTAAAATCCTAAGGAAAACTTCTCACCGAGTCATTATTTTTCTTGTAACTATAAAAAACCTTTTAGGAGTAAAGATTTTAAATGAAATTAAAACGAATTAAATTCGCACATAGTTAAGTAGGTAGCGGGTTGAAATCAAACGCTACTTTCCAAGCCAACTTTAAAATAACAAAAAACCCGACAAAGAACCAACTTATAGGTACTATTTTAAGCTTTTAACTTGCACTTAAGTTTTAAGAAGAATTATGAATTGGAATTGAAAGGAAGTAAAACTTGCACCAAGTTTTAAGTATCTATAAGTCTATTCGCATCTGAAAATATCAAGCCTGGAATGTGTTATACTAGAATACCTACTTCAATTTGTTGATACATTTTTAAGAAATGTCATAACATTAAAAATAGAGAAAGAAACGGGATTAAACTTGATTTTTATTTGGTGGCAATAAACTTTATGTACACTAAGTTAATTATTAGAAAAGTACATAGTTTTTGGTATTAAGGCAATTTCAATTTCGTAGTATTTATCTTACTGAAAAAAACATTGATATAATATATATTTATTTTGTACTCATACAGAGGCAAAAGACTCAGGCACTCATTCAAGAGAAATTGGTTAGTAATGTATTTAAGTATTTGTCGGAAAGAAAGTCTGAGGGACTGGACTATTTTTCTCTAAGTAACATTACAGATTCTGAGAACATAACTGGTAGGTATGTCAAATGCACAATAAAAATTGCCCATTAGCCTTAATATAATTGTAACTTAAACCCAATCGAAATTCTTTAGGGTAAAAATAATAAGTAAATTTCCTTCAAAGAAAACGAAAGGATGGTCTCGAAACCTTCGTGAAACTTGTATACAATCGTTTTGAGGGAAATATTAGACATTTTAATTTCAAAAATCATTATAGGTACATATTGTTTTTTAATAATTAAATGTTATTCTTATTTCGTAAAAAAAAAATACTTAAATACTTGCCTTCCTACTCGTCAAACAGATCCAACTAAAGGAAAAAGTGCCCATGACCTCTCAATTTATAGAACAGATATAGCTTCATCTTTGTCGTGGTTTCCTCCGTCTTAATCTCATGGTAGTGATCACTATCCTTTAATCATTACTTTTCCTTATAGACAATCAAAACTTAGAATCACAAAATCCCACCTAAAATACTAATAGGCTTTTTAATGCATATTGGGACACTTATTTATAAAAGTTCTATTGATCAAAAACTATCTGCGATGTTTAATTACGTTAAAAATCAAGTTCCCAGATTATGTGTAATTTTTTTTTTAAAACCTAATAGATGCGGGAGAAAGTTAGAGTTATAGCCTTTCAGCCAGTGAAGCAAGTGTTAGTTTGTTAGATGCACCCTGTATACACATCATAATAAATGAATATAATTTTTGTGATAATCCTGCTAGATTATGTTAACCTTTAACGTTAGCCTTTAACGACTTACATAATATAATACTTGTGTAAATATTTTTTCCCTATTTATAACTACTTTTGGTCAAATATTTATAAATAGATTTGTATATAATATTATATAGATGTTTCTTTTTATTAATCCATGTGCCCTTTTTATCAAATCCATTTGATCCTATCCCAAATTCCGTAAAATTTTTTTCTTTATTTTTTCCGTGTAAATATTTCCTTCATTTTATTAACGGTAAAGCACAAGCCGTGCGCAGCCAAGTCATAAAAAAACCAGCAGTTTTAACTTTTATGACAAAATATTAATATAGTGCCTGTTTTAACCTGGTAGTACTCACAAAACAATAAATGTTTTGGCATTCATAATAAAAGAAGGGTACCCCTCTATAGACACCATCACTACATTCATAGCACAAACGATAGCCTTTGTTCTCTCGTTCACTTATACGAAAATCCCTTTTTTACAATGCTCTAACATTTCGCGTATATGAAAGCAATAGAGCTCTGGCCTTTTTATAGAAACACGAACCTTTGACAAATTGCATTGTTTTTTAAGATTGCTTTTTTTATTATTTTCTGTAACTATAGCTAAAAATATTTTGTAATTCTAATTTTGAAGATAACTTATTGACCTAAGGAAGATTGAGATCGTTGAATCATGCAATATTTTTTTCATAATGAACATAGGCTGGATGACTGTCAAGTCAAATCTACATATTATTACGCAAAGATTTTTTTTATACCACATTGGTGGCTAACAAGCATACGGGCCGCCTGACAGGAAGCGGTTACCGTAGCCTATAGACGCTTGCAATTCCAGAGGTCTGGCATGCGCGTTGCCAATTTTAAAAATGTATGCACTTCTTCCTTGAAGTCTTGCATACTGTAGTCCCTCGAGAAAACCAAAGGCCCAAATTTGTATCCAGGTGCTCCCGCCCAGAGATGACAGCAGTACTCCATATGTGGACGAACTAGTGACTTGTATAATAGAAGTCTTTGCCCCGGGGTGAAGCACCACTTCGCTCTATTAATCGAGCGAAGTGGTGCTTCACCCCAAGCTTTTTGACTTTAGCTTGCCTTCCAAGTGATAACGAAACTTGACGTCGCTGGAAATGTCGACACCAAGAAGCCCAATACTCTCAGAGATGGTACGGGCTGTATCTTGGAACTTTGGGTCACAGCAAATGGGGTTTTATTGGCGGTGAACGCGCAGACTTGTTCAGAATTCTTTGTACCGCTTTTAAAGCAAATATCTCAAACACGTAGAAATATGATATTTGGAATACATAAAGTTTATATGTAGAAGAAATGCAGAAAGCAAATTTTTTAACAAAATGTAACTTAAAACTACACATGTCCACTGTAGGCATATACATGACACGTGTAGATTTTAATAGCCGTCATGGTACGGAAAGTCTGTACAATGACTACAATGACAGTTCAATTCGACATTCAACCTCAGGCAAACTAGTAAGTATAAAAAGTTCATCAATACGGTAATCTTGGTACAATTTTGTAAGAAATAACTAAGCACGACGTCTTAGTGTTGTCAAATCATTCATTTTAATGAACATTTAATCGTTATTAAATTAATAAAAACATAAGTTTGTTAAAACCAACAGACAACAATTCTCAGTCTTTAAAGATATTATATTGACTGACTTCGCTCGCGTGTACATATTTATATATTTTGCGCGGAACCCTAATTCTTTTTCCAAAATAAAAGTAGCCTACGTTACTCCTTATGACACCAGCTATCTGCCAGAGAAAGTTCCGTGAAAATCGGTCTACCCGTTCCGGAGATTAGCCGGAACAGACCAACAGACAGACAAAAATTTTAAAAACTGATTTTTAAGCATAGGTTTTGTGCAAATAACTGTATGAGCTTAAAAAAACTATTATTTTGACATTACAAACAGACACTTCAATTTTATTTATTTGTATTGATTTAAATGCAAAAAAATATTTGCATCGAGAACTACTCAATTGTAAAAATCAAACACATTAAAGTAGGTATCTAATCTAGTCTAAGGGTATGTTTCATATTACCATGACCATATAATCATGGCACAAAACATTTTAAAAAAATATACTATTGTAAAGTTGTGTATATTATGGAGATATTACAACTACAAGCGCTAAAAGATATACAAAATGCCGAAAAAAAGAACTAAAAATAGATAGTAATGATCACTATTTCTATATAGATAGCACAAGGTACACGGTGCGGGACGGCATATTATTGTGGACAACATCCGCTTATGTTCGCACTTGGTTAAACGCAGGCGAAAACAACTTTTGTACTTTTTCACCCTGCCACAGCTTGCCAACCACACGTTCTCTATTACTCGAAACTCGCTCTCTCAATTATCTCCACGACCGAATTTGTTTTAAATTTCGTTGGCACTTAAAAAAAAGCTTGGTGTATTTAGCACGCGGCCTGTAAAAGTTTGCTGTCATTGCACAAAGTTTTTATTTTAGAAAAAAACTGTTCATTTAAATGGTTTTATGAATGTATTACTTTATTTTATAAGGTTATGTAAGGTAATGTAAAGGTGGTATGTCTAAAAATAGGTACCTTGCTTGGCTGGACGGGTTAAAAGTGCCGCTGCTTGACGGAAATGTAAACTTTATAACGGCAATTAATAACATCTCATTTTTAGGGTTCTGTTCCTCAAAAACAAAAGTCTGTATGTCTGTATATCTCTCTGTCAGTCTGTCAAGACCCTTTTTGTCAGGAACTCGTGAAGGTATCAAAGCGGAATTAACATCAAATACTTATGTCTCCGGTCCCTTGAAGCTGTAAAAAAATCATGCTTCCAAGTCAACGCAAAGACACAGCCAAATTTAAGATCAAGTCTTAGATTTTAAGAAATTTAAACAGTCAGGTCAATCAAAACCTATAGGGTACTTCCCATTGACCTATAATCATGAAATTTAGTAAGAAGTAAAGTCTCACAGCATAAGTAAAGGAAAAAATCCGAAAGTCGTGTTAATTTGTTGTTATATATATCAAAATATACAAAAAATATTTTTTTATGTGACAGGTAGGTATATCACATAAAAAAATTATTTTTGTGGTTATAAACTTATATTTTGCGGTTGGAAAGTTGATTTGGTCGTATTTTTATAATTGCAAAGTTAAGTTTGTTCTTCGGAAAAAGCGGTTAAAAAACTTCGAGAATCTACACCAGAGATTGACATACTATTTACATACAAGTTTGTTAACTTACGTAACCTCTTGGTGCGCGAGTCAGACTAGCACTTGTCTGGTTTTTTTTAATAATTTGATCCTCCACCTTCGACCACGGTCGATGCAATCCTGTTGATAGGGTGGGTAACCAAATAGGCATCGATTAAGTCCCGATTTCCCCATGTTATATAAAAACTTGATGCTGTCCGAATACATATTTCTTTAACGTAACGTAAGTCCGAAGCCATTTACTTTTCAGCTTTTACTGCCGTAACAGATGCATAATGACCTCATCATATAAAGTAAAAATATCGCTAACGCAATTCGTCATGTCATTATGCAAGAAAGGGCGAACTTTACGAGTATAATAACGTGAGATGTCTGACTCGGTGTGCCTCGTGAATGGTGGTACGTTCTTTATTGTGCCATGTTTTATGTGAACGATTAACCTTTTAATGTTAGCCGACCGCGCGATATGAAATCCCCTATCGAAAACATACCATAACCAGTGTCTATTCGCTAGCGAAATTCATCATCTATGTGCACGTAATTGGTTTCGCAATATATTAATGTGTTGTATCTCCCTACCACTTAGCCACGAGTTATATCGTGGCTAAGTGGTAACAGAGTAGGTTAGCACAGTACAAAGGTTAAGTAATACTAGCCAGGTCAGTCTTAAGATGGGTTTCTCGACACATTGAGACCCCACAGTGCCTCGGAGAGCACGTTATGCCGTCGGTGGCATTCGTTACGGGTAGTTAGAGCCATAAAAAGTCCGACGACCTGGTCTAACTACAGAACTTCGATATCGCCTAGTACTTGGGTTGGTGAGGTCTGATGGCAGTCGCTTCACGTAAAATATCGAAGTTCGGGCGTATCGTAGTTAGACGGAAAGCTGACCCCAACTTAGTTGGGAAAGGCGCAGAGGATGATGTTGTATCTCCTTATATCTTATTCTCTTCGAATGATGTTGGTCACTGAGTAACACTTAGCAAGGTCGGAATTTACTTTAACATTGAATCCCTGTACGTAAAAAACATATAATAAGGTTAACGTTTTCTCATACGTTTGCTTCCTAGTAAAATTGCTGGCTAATTAAAATAAGGTAGAGAATAAGCCTATGTTCATAGAAAACATAAACTGTAAAAACAGTGCAATAAAGCAACAACATGATAAGAGCTACGAATATTCAATAAAAAATCTGGACCTTTGTTCTCAAATCGGTATATTAGTGTTTTATTTTTATGAACAAGACAATAGTTACTTACTTAATAGTTACTTAGAAAATTATTTCTTTTATAGTTAGCTACGTTACCACCGAGTGCTATAGGTGCTATTTTTTATTCTGAAAACGTACGTTTACATTACCAAAGATCAAAGTTAATTAATTTATAAAAACGAGATAAAAATAAATAAATGTTCGGTGTGAATCTTAGTATTTTCTCGGAAATTTAAGCCCTGAAAACTAATTTATTAAGGACATATGATTTTTAGGACCCAACGGGGGATCTTTATCAAGGGGTGAAGCTACCTTCCGCGTCGGTCTCAGGCGCTACACTCGGATCGGGTTTTTAACTCTGTGCGCGTTGAGGCGGCTTGCAGCCCTGCTTTTCTGAGTAAAAATACTTAGTTTAGGAGAGCGGCAAACACGTCGTTTATTTTGAATCTATATATATGTATATATACGTGAAGAGTAATTTTTGTACGCATTTTTAAGAAAATTTCGGGCATGGGGATATGTGAAATTTAGAATACTTCAAATTTATGTGTAGAAGTGCAGGAAGCTACAATTTAACCAATATGTGACATAAATTGAAAATTTATGTGCGAAAACTGCACAACTCTTTATGGTCAATTTATAGTTAACTTACTGGTAATATTTGTAAGGAGGCCAATTAATAAAAAATATAACATATCGCCTGAGACAAAAGATTTTACGACACGACATTTACGTTGAAGAGTATCACTGTTTGTAAATTAAACACCGTTTTTGTACATGTTAACCAATTTATAAACTTCAGCGCTGCTAGAAATTTAACTCACGTCCATTTTAAATTATAAGTTATGTACTATGTTTGAAGCATCGAATCTGCACACATCACAGATATCGATAGAACCTTTTTTACGGTTTAGGTTCGGACGTTAGAACTCTCTATACCAGAAAAAAGATCTGGTATAGAGGGTACAGTCCCTTGTCCAGAGCGTGCAACGAGATGCAGCAATCAAACCTAAATGTACAAGAAGCAGTTATAATATATCTAATCTGATAAATTAAATATGTTTACAATTAACACAACAACCGTCAAATCAAAAATTAATTAATATTTCTAAAATTACGGCTGACAACGTTCAAAAGACGGTGGTTACATATAACAAATTTTAGCACTGCAACACGTGTAAATATTTAATTTCCCATTTCCACAAGCAAACCTTACTCATATATGTAGCTGATTGTAATTAAGTGCATAGTGTAGGCACTATTCCTATCACAATAGTTAATAGGAACATAACAGTTTTTATTTTAAAACTAATAAATATTAAATCACTGCTTTGTTAAGACTAATTAACAAAGCATTGATTATTCCTGGGGTTCATAAATTTAAAAAAAAACAGAGGTAACTATTATCAAGTAAGTAGTAGTTGATTTAGGGGTATGTCAAACCTGTGGTCTGGCCGAAATGCTCTCATGGCATGTGGCCGATATACTTCAACAAGATATAATGCGAAATAAACGATCTGAAATAAATGGATTTTTATATTATTACCCGCTTTAACCAAATCAGCGAGAAATACCAATAGTAAGGACTTACCATCCAGGCCATACCTTAGAAGAATTCCTTGGAAGATAATCCCTTGTTCACAGTGTGGACGAGCCGCAGTCAGAGTTGATAGACTGGGGATCAAGATGGCTGATACAAAAAACCATTTTTGGTAATCAAAAGCGTGTTGTCTGTACAATTTACAATGAGGGTTTCCAGTATAGAAAAGGCTTCAAGAAAATGGGTAATTTAACAGTTGAATTTACGAATGTTGTGTTTGTAAAGTAAAACATTCACTTATATAATAAGAATAGTGGAAAAAATTACTGGACTGACTCACTTCACAAAAAGTACATAACTCTTAAGTACACGAAACTTTATATACGCATTGAATTATGATAGTCTGTTCTAAGGTTCACCATGACCTGGCTGCTGCGCACAAGATTGTCTCCAGATGAGGGAACTCCTCAGCAGTCAGCAGCGCATTTAAAAAAAATTGTATACCTACGCAATCGATTATAATGAATTGTGATGAATGCACGGATGGCGCAATGGTTGAAGTAATCGCCTCGCTACTACGTTATTCGATTCCCACGAGGTCAAGAATCTAATATTAGCATTTGTTGCATTGAGAGCAAGGCCCACCCAAATTTATTGCAACAAATTCAAGAAAAAGTGATTATTTATTAAATGTTAGAAACATTCTCACAACCACTGATTTAAATTATAAAAATCACTAACTACAGTAACTGTCAAGTTGTTCGTACCACTCTTCGCACTCAAGACGATATTCTGAACTTATTCCTATCCTTTTTATAACCCCACTATTCATTAATATTTATCAATCGACCAATACCATTGCGTTACCGGTATAACCAGTCAAAATAATGTCTATTAACTTATTCTTATTAAATAGTGAACTGTGTTATCATCTATTATAGTTTGTCTCTAATTTTAATAAAATAAATAAGAGTTTTTGATGTGGCGACGACAAATAATATAGAGATAGAGCTAATCAATAAACGATAAATAATCTTCGAACCCAGTAATCGACCCCAGGATCTCACAATCACAAATAAACGTAAGTGCGTACTTATGCCGAGGGGACAACGGGGTAATCGTTGTTCATAAATGTGAATATACCAGTGAAGTGCTTTTTATTGATAACGTTGCAATTATCAGCCTAACTATCCCCTTTTTCATTTTTTCCACTTTCCCTGAAATACATATTTTTACCTTTGTTAATGAACTAACAATAACTCATGCAGCTAATGAAGTATTAAACTGCAATTTACGCATTAGACAACATTTTATGAAAGGAAATTATTTTCAGTTTACACACACCTAACAACGTGATTATACGAGGTAGGTACTCAACAAATTTTCATGATATTGCACTGTTATAAATCGTAAATTGTCCTGTAATTCCGTGGAGAGGCCGCAACAGCGCGGCGACTTAATTTGTTTTTGATGAATACTGCCTGATCACGTTGTTCTTGTCAAATCATGCGGTTAATGAAGTTTCTTTACCCTTTTGCATCAACCATGGCTACAGATTACCTTCTATAGAAACATTAAAAAGAAATACCATTACAAGCGAGATGTTTACGAAGTTGTTATGCGCTAGAATAAATATTTACATCGTTGTAGGGTGCAAAAAGTGTTCAGCATTCCGATTCTGTGATAAAATTTATAGATACCTTAGGATTTTACTGTGAAATCTGTCCTAACAGCTTCCACAGTTCGAAACAAATCGTAAGCTATATTTAATTGCGTTGGGAGTTAAAAATTTGCCTGGACCTAGTTATTTTAGCACGATTGAGCTTATAATTGTACGCTTTTATCGATAAAGTATACGTATGATTTCTAAAGTAATAATTTAAGTGGATGTCTTCCATATTCAGCGTCATTTCTGTGATGATTAAGGTATGAATATAATGTAACAGTATAGGGCCACATGTATTCAGATAGTTTTCAACTAAATCAAATATTTTTTTCACTTTACTTCTATAATTTTATACACCTAAGTTGGCAAACAAGCACCGTCCTCGGCTCATGCTCAGTGATGACCGCAGCCTATAAACACCACAGTAGGTCCAAACATCTCCCTTGTGGGTTGCCGACTTGATCCTTCTCTCCCTTCGCCTTACGCAAAGATCTCACTTGTTGTTTTCCAACTTAATCATTCTCTCCCTTCTCCTTCAATGCTCGTCAACGGCTACTAAGCAAAAAAAGAAAAGAAAGCCGTTGACAAGCAGAGGAGAAAAAGGTACTAAACTGTTTTCTCTTTACCTTTTTATACATACTTAGATTAAAAAGATAAACTCTTAACAAACCTCAACTTCTACAACAACCTATAAACGTATACCGAAAATACTGACCAGATATAAACACTGAATGCATTTTAATATAGGTAGACAAACTTCATTACGGCCAACATGTTCAATTATCGAACAGTTCATAGGTAGCAGAAGGCCATCAGGCTGCCGTGCACTGATATCGCACAATATGCATGCTCCATGTCCATAATTATAACAAGATAGTGTCAGTAGACTCTGCAGCCGCTACCAAATAGAACATTTTCAGTAATTCTAAATGAATACCTACAAAATAATAAGGTAACTTATTACAATTCTCTTTCCAGTTAATCAAAATTTCTTCAATACCCCATGCGTTCCTAAATAATTCTACCATATTGTATAATTCGTATTATGAAATAGACATAGACATTTTGAATAGTGGTTTTGTTTCTCTACTTAGGTAACAAGCATATTACTGCCAGCTAATAAACGATCATCAAGAGATACCATTACACTAGGTGTAATTCTTACCAGTCTCTTATCAGTCACAAACCTATAAGAAATACTTTTAACACGGCTGTAAAAGTTTCCTTGCTTACATCTTAATACACTGAGATCATTATCTGAGACATCTCTATAATCAATCTTAAAAAAATCTAATTCAATAATTGAACAAGTTCTGTAGACATTTAGGAAGTTTTCTGCGCAACTTAGAGATCACAATGTCATTATTTGTTGACGCATTAATTTTTTATTAATCTTTGCCTTTCAAATCCAAATAAAGTGCATATTTGTTCAAATATAGCACAAAATCTTGGACGCAAACAATTTGTGAAATGCGACATGGACATCACATGTCGGCATCGCGGTGTTTAATTTTACGGTCCCTCGCACACAATATTTATATAATCAACACTGCCTCGGTGCAACACCAACTTGTTTATTCATAAACGAAAAATAAGTACTTTAATGTTGTGCTTTGTGATGCCTTTAAATTTTAAATATCTTTTTAGCTCTATAGATTGCCTAGTCCAAACTACTAGTATAGTATTATGTTATCTGTGTCCAAACCATGTTTTTGGGAAGATAGCCTGTGAAGTGTTAAGTTATAATAATAAGGGTCAATGTTTTGCTACATTCCTTGATCCATTCAAATCATTTAGTTCACAACCAACTAAACAATTAACCAGGCGAAACTGGCCGAAAACAATAGTTTCATAATGTAAACTACATGGACAGTATTCTATTTTAACAGCTGACCCACAAACAAACAGTGTTTCATTCGAGTTAAAAGGCTTCAGCTCTGGTTCGAACTCGTACATTACAAATTAAAGAGCAAACACTAACTGTATTTTCCAATTACGGCCACGTCGAAGAGTTAAAAATTATTCCTAAGACTTCAATCATATTAGAAGAATTAGCGATCTCTGCTATAAGCTGATCGCAATTTATAAGACACATCTATTGCGGAAAATTCAAGATATTACAGTAAATCTGCCCCAATATGTATATTGCGATTATAATCATTCCTAGACGGCCATAACATTTAATGGTTTAGCACAGTTTGTATTTATGATGAGAAAATAAATAACCATTAGAAGTAACAAAGAAGAGTTTCAAAGAAGTTTATTCCTCCTTAGGCTTTCTCCTCGGGATATATTCGGAGATTTTAATTGTTTCATTATTTGCATTTACTATTTGCATTAAGTACTTAATAAGATTTGCTTATGATATGCATTGTGTACGGTCATAAACTTATACTAGAGTAATATATTCTGTTTTCGTTATATGTAGGAAATCTTACACCATTTTGATTGAAATATTCAAATATTATTCTTATTTTAAAACCAATTGTGACATCAAATGAATTGAAATTCCGAATAGTGTTAACTTACTATTGTAGGTAGATATAATATTGCTATGACTTTTATATGAGACAATCAGCAACAGCGACCATGTGAGTGAAAAGTTGAACTTTTGGAAACTTTTTATTAAAGTAAAATTTGGAAAAGTTAGTGCATAAGGTAGTTAGTATTTGTTTTATACTATGTTTTCCCGCGGTTTTGTAGAATCTGTAGATTTAGTCGGTAGCAGTATTTCTTTCTGGATGAAAAGTACATAATATGTCGTTGGTGTACAATAAAGATTACTGTATTCTATGTTCTTTTCTGTGCCCCTGGCGAGTACTTATGCAATTTCATGATGATCTGTTGAGTAGGAAGTGCGCGATACGCTACCACAAACAAACAAACTCACATTGGCATTTATAATATTAACGAAGAGCACCTTCACACCTAGCGTCCAACCCAACCCAAAGGCAAAAGCTTAAATGAAAGAATTCGTTCCAGTTCTTAGACGAAAACGAAGCGCGTACATCAATTAGAACCGGAGATTTAGAAAAAGAAAAGCTATGAAACACAAATAAATGTACAGGAGGAAATCGCGTTTGAGTAGGTATAACTTGAGAAGATTTGCAAGTTAGGTGATTTTCAGTGTTTGAAGATAAATCTGTGCATCTTTCATTAAAAAAAATAAACAAATCGATTGGATAGAACGGCCGTACGGACTCGTAATAGATTTTATAATTTTTTTTTGCATACATATAGTTTTTATAAATCGCTTCCGCTGCAGTGTAGTCTCGTGCGCGACTGGAGCTGCGCTCACTAGTGTCACCTCCAAAGTCTCCCCACCATCGGATAAATAATTCCAGTCGCGCTTATCCACTTCAACTAGTACTAAATTACGTTTGTAGTGGCTGTCTAGCTCGGTACAGTGTACGATACGATGCAGCAACCTGAACACTTTTTACTAAGTCGAGCTAGTTAGCTGACCTATCTGCAAAATAGTTTTATTTTATGTGCTCTACAAATATGCATGTGTGCTCAATTCTGTTAAAAACTATAAAATGTATACCTACCAAGTTTTAAGGTAGTAAAGTGAGCAATTAAACTAGTTTATTGGTTTAGCTCTCCAATTCTGGAAAATGGATTGTCACCTTATAACTGGTGGGATGACACCCTCCTGACGGCGCGAGGCAAGACGCACCGCGAAGCTATCATAAAGGCCATGGCCGGGGTCGCTGAATATTCGGTCGTCTGGGTCTCAAAGTGGCTCTTAACAAATCAGAAGCTGTCTGCTTTACTGGGCCTCGCTAGAGAGCCTAGAGACCACCTGTGGGATCTAGCCTTTTTGTGCTGCCACTCGATGCGATATCTAGGACTCGTATACGACAGTCGATAGGACTGCACACCTCACCTCCGGTTGCTGCCCTCCTTAGCAGGGCCCGACGCCTCTTGTAGGAGACTCTACGTTGGGATCGTCGCGGTCCATGGCCCTATACGGGTCCCCAATATGGGCAGAGACCCTGACGACCCGTAATGTTGCAATTTTGTGACGTCTACAGCAGGTTATGGCCGTCAGGGTCATAAGAGAAACCGTAAGATCTTCGAAGCAGCAAGTCTCTTAGCTGAGACTTTGCCATGAGACCTATAGGCGAAGTCCCTTGCTTCATTATACCAGTGGCGCAAGGAGCGCAGGAGCGGGGCCTGACACTTGTGCAGAGTGAAGTCGAGGCTCAGCGATCCCAGCTCCGCCAGGTGCTCATGACTGAGTGGAAAGAATGACTTGAGCGGCACGTCACAATTGTGGCAGTAACATCCATCATGGAGGATTGGCTGGAGAGGCGGAAGCCTATCCTACCGGACGTCGCAAGTACTTACCGGACACGGCTGCTTCGGAAAATGTCTGTGTTGCATAGGCCGGGAACCAACGCCTATGTGCCACCACTGCGAGGGCTGCATTTCACACTCTGGCGGAGTGCTCTACGTGGACTCAGCAGCGCGTCGACCTTGCGACCTCGAATTGTAGGGTCGCCTGTTGTTGAATAGGCGGCCAAGTCTACCAGGGCTCACAGGGATTTCCTTTCTAGGGTACACCTGAGTCCCCAGCATTAGGACCCCGTGACGGAACACCGTGTGGTTTTAGTCGGTTCGAGTCCGACATACCACCTTGCCGTTGACCCCGGTAACCAGACTGCTGATAAACATATTACTAAATAGTCTAGTGTATTACTACAGGTAAGATTTCTCTAGTCACTAGGTCAAGAACGCTCACACAAAGTCGAGGCGCACGCCGACCGGCTGGGCCACGCTGCGGTCTTTGTGCACGGGCAAGCTGAGGTCGGGCTCCAGCGTGAGGTGGTGCGATGAATATGAATCACACCCAGACACAAAACAAATGATCGTACTCATCACACAATTATTTGTCGTGGGTGGGAATCGAACCCACGACCTCTGGCTTAGCAGTCAGGGTCACTAACCACTAGACCAACAGGCCAGTTAATATTAGTAGGGTTACATATGTTAAATGTATTTTATCTAACAAATAAACAAAAGTAAGAACTTTCATCAGTCTCTCTTCCTCATTCATTCCAATTATCATCGATAAGTAGCTTGTCATGCTGTTATATCAATAAATTGAATGCGAAAAATTTTGCAAATACCAAACCCACCACCCACCAGGAACGTGACTAGTTCTGTGACTAGGTAATTTGAAATTTATGAATTACATTTTGTTATTATTTTGTTTATTCTTGTATAACTTAGTAACTACTGTGTAATCGTTATTATTTTGGGAAATAAGATGGTATTGAATGAATCTTCAAGCTGATATTTTGTTGTAATTAAAATAGACGATAAACAGCGATAATTATTTGATTATCGATACGATCTTGGAATCTCTATGATTTTTGTAGGTATTTGAATTGAAATTATGGCTTGACTTGGGGGGCACGCTGATGCGTTTACGCTCTGGCGGTCAAAGGTTATAAAAAGGTACATCTTGACTCACGAAAGTGAGAGCAAATTTTAGCTTATTTTCCTATAAAGTTCTAATTTTATGAACAATATATTTACCTATTGTTAAGCGCATCCCCGGACCTAGTATAAAACGTTGGTTGTTTCTTGGTTCTAAGAAACATCCAAAATTTATATTGCCATAATATCTGCACCACCACCATAACCTATTCATTACTTACTCTGGTAGCTGAAGTCCTCAGAATTTTTCGAAATATTTTACCATCTTTCGAAGCAAAGGTATTTCAATAAAGCCAAGCTGATTTTAGTCATTTATCCCATTGCGGCGGGGGTTAAACGAGATATATGTTACTAAACCCGATTACCCCGTTGGAGTTTCCCTTGTGTTCAAAGTAAATGTATTGGAGCGGAATGTTCCACGTCAGAGGTAAAAGCAAGTATTCATGTTTAATTTCATCCCGTATGAGATCACGTAAAAAAATGTTGTCTGGACACGAATTCCTTAGAAAGAATCGTTTCATAAGTACTTGCGTGGATGCTTGGTTCCATATTAGCCGACCGTCCTTTTCATCTAAAAATCGATTGATATACAAGACGCAAATTGTTGCATACATAGGTAAAATATTCTAATTTATAAAATTCTTTACTTTGTGCATTAATACGACTTTGTAAGTTAGCATAACAATTGACAGTTTTCGATAGTGGGACTAAGTCAAAAAACATGGGTTAATGTGATTCACACTACTTAGTACAGTTTTTAGTATTTTAAATTTTGGAGTAACCAGAGCAAATTTTTACTTTTAAAATAATAGCACTAGTACTTACTAGAATAATATTATATATATAAATAAAACTCAAAACAGAAACTCGAGACAATCACAGAATTTTATCGAAAAACAAGAAGCAATTGTAATCCCGTAGGTGCGTGCCACGTTGTAGGGAATTAACAACTTAGATTGGCACGCTGCCGCCTCGAATACTCGGCTCTAATATGGCGAACTCTTTATCCTGACTGCCAACAATTTGTTCACACCTTCCAATACGCTCGTTTAATTAATCGTTGCACGCTCTTTAATGGTAAATGTTTTGAAGCTTTTATTTTTTAGTAGTCAAAAAGGAACATGGTCATTAAAATATCACACACAGAGTTAATAAATAAGAAGTAGGCAGCTACCAAAGTTTTTCAAAAACCATGAAACGTCTCGTCGGGTGTTCATAGTGTGATACTATTCATAAAAAAATTTAGGATTAGATTCAACTTAACACGCGTCGCGTGTCGTCGGGTAGTATCGGGTTTTAGTAGTATATTTCCGGCTTAAGTCTCGTAAGTACGTTTTATTTTAGGAAAAACAATAATTCTAGGTATTAACACTACTATATGAAAAGTAAGTCTGCAAGAGTACCTTTTGCAAACTTTTACAAAATTATATACTATTCAAAACATAAAAATAAAGGCCGCTAACTTTTTTGCTGTCTCACGAGAACAGTAAAGTTAATAAATTGTTTAACTTTATGTGTGGAAACCCGCACGCATCATCACCTCACTGGGGCCAAACGGTGAGGTGGTAAGTCGGACTCGAACCGACTAAAACCACACAGTGTTCCGTCACCGGGTCTTATAGCCGGGGCCTCAGGTGTACCCTAGAAAGGAAATCCCTGCGAACCCCGACAGGCTTGGCCGCCTGTTAAACCCGGTGACCCCACTATGAGGTGCAGATGGTTCTGTCCCCTCTAGTTTAGAGAGACGCGGGAACAAGTCGCGCCACCGTCTCGGGCCTGCTTCTGCTAGGACGACAGATAGCCCCTTCCGTCGCCCTCAAGCAAGCGCTCATGGAGGCCAGAGATTGTTTTGCACTCTCCGGCGCCTGGTGCGTCTTCTGTTTGTACTTGTTTTCTCCCTTTCCCTCTCCACCACGCACTCTCGCTCTGGACCATGGACGTAATCATGGTCTCCAGCGAGAGGCTACCCACAGCGAAATTGTTTAAATTAGGTTACTACAAAATAATGTTATTGCTTACAATTTAGCCTAACAGTTGTTTAAAATAATGATCTTATTTTTTGATTTTAAACTTTTTAATGAAATTAACCAATTTAAATGGAAAACATGAACAAAAGAACATCAATGTAAAATGAAAAGTACTGTACTCGTCATTTTTTTTCTTTTTTGTTAGTAACTAGTAATGCAATGCACTCCTAAAGCCTTGCTTGAGACTCTGGATCGAATTCCTCACGTTTTCATCTGGAATCTCCTCCCAGGCACATTCAAAAATGTCAATCAGCTGCTGCTGGTTGTAGACCACTCGTTCATTCTCCCTAACCCTTTGTTTTAATTGGTCCGCCGAAACGGTCAACTTCGTGGATGCAGGACTCCGAAAACCGCTCGCCGCCTCATCTCCACAGGTTAATACGCCGATCATCATTAAAAAAAATTCACCATCACATTAAAAAAGCACTCATCTGTAAAAAGCACCATTAATCCCCCAGTTCAAATAAACGGTTTGCACGTTGAGCCCTGGTCAGACGGTCTCAGGTCTTGACGTTTGCTGATCTACGTGCAGTCGATTACGAATAGTTTAGTTACTTACACGAGTACCGGTTGTTAGACGTAGATGGTGTTGCAACTTACGACTTGGCACTGTACGATTCCGAAGAGCACTTAACTGAACGTACCGATCTTCGCAAGCTGTTGTTATACAAACTCTACCCGAACCAGGTCTTCTGGCAACTGGTCTGCGAGAAAAATCCAAAAGTAAGCCCACGTTACGCTGTGAACGTCCATCTTGAATCGATGTAATGGCTCTAGTTACAGTAATCGCATCCATGTTCATTTGTATTGGTGGCATTTGCATTAGTAACCCGAGACGTTAATTAATCAATTAAAATTCAAAAATGAACCTCTTTTTCTTTAAACAAGCGATACACGTTAACAAAAAAATCCTAGCAAAACATTAAAACAATATCCAATTTAAAATTTTCTTCAATTTATGGCCAGTAATTTTCAAAATTGAAACACGAACACCAGCACGAAAGAGATCAGACACCAAAGAGTTCATAATATTAATTTAATACTACTCATCAGTTACTTTCAGTTCACTAAAGCGCACTTAAATATTAATAAGCTAGTGGCCTTTATTTTATTTTGAGTAGTATACATGGAAGTTCAACAGACAGACTGGATTGCTCGTTGTCATACTTTTATAATTAATTATAAAACATCAAAACAACTTTTGCAAAGCATTTTCTAAGGAATTCAAATAAAACCATCACCTCACCGAAGCATTCAGCTAAAAGAACTTAAATACTTAATGATATAGAAAATTGTTTATAGTAAAATTTATTCTAATAGTTTTCCATTTGAGACAAGATTTTTATTTATTTATTTATTTATTAATGCTTTATGCACAGATTGTACAAAGGCGGACTTAATGTCTAAGGCATTCTCTGCCAGTCAACCTTGGGGTGAGGCAGAAATAAAAGTGGTAGGTCCAAAGACGTGTTAAAGAGAGAAAACAGAAAAAAGCGAGACAGAGAGAGAGAGAGATAATATTCCAAAGATACGAATTTAAGAGTCTTATAATAATTTGGATTGATAATTCAAACCATGACCTACATACAACGATTTTTCTTAATTACAACGAAAAAATTTGGCTCAAAATATAATTTGAAGGGCGACAAAACGATTTTTGAACATTAATACAATATTATACAATATTTTTTATGGTACAACATAGAGAACAAGAACAGTTTACAATGTTTATAAAAAATTGTTCAAATTTGCTATTACTTACAGACAACCTTAAGAGATGGATGGATAGATGCAATATATTGTATAATATGAAGAACTGGGAGTGCAATGGCTTCCAATTTCACACATTTAAGTGTGTGTATGTCTCAATGCAGTTAACAGGTGCACGAGTGTAGATAAGAAGCTTATTAACGTTATAGCCTGACCAGGAAGATTAGAAACCAGGTCTAGGGGCACTTCAATTACATTTTTTTTTTTCAACACTAAGTTAAGTAATTTTAGTACACCCATGTAAATTAGCAAACGTTTAAGAGCTATAATGGCTCAGATACACAGATACCTACACACAGACATTTTCTCATCTTCACTTTAACAATGCACCAGTGGTTGGATTCCAAAAACATCAGTCTCATTGGCACTATCATTGCTTGATGCATCACTTTCCACCATAAATTATAATTTTTATAATTCGCAGACACATTAATAATCAAAAAATATGCTGTACTATACCTACCTACCTACTAACCTTTAACGGTTTTTTAATTAAATATCTAATATTAGCCTCAAGACAGTCTTGTACAAGTTTTAGGAAGGTAATATTATCGAGACGAATATTCTTTGAAGAAAAATTTCCTTTTACTATAAGTGTACCAAATCATTTCGATTGGGTTTAAGTTACAAATATATTAAGGAGGTTAGCCAATTTTCATTGTGCATATTATACTACTATGACTGGTACGTACGTACATCAATACGTACCAGTCTTAGTGACAACTAAATCTGTAATGTTATTTAAAAATATAGTCCAATCCATCAGACTTTCTTTGCAACAAATACTTAAACACATTGTAAACCACTTTCCTTTCACGACGCTCTACTTTGACAGAAATCAACAATGAACAACGAAGTTCTAAAGCTACTTTTGCCATTAAAAGAATATCCTTCTCCGCACCTTTTCTCAACTAAGTTGGGGTCGGCTTTCAGTCTAACTACTATTTTACGTGAAGCTACTGCCATTAGACCTCCATAACCCAAGTACTAGGCGACATCGAAGTTCTGTAGTTAGACCAGGTGTTCCGACTTTTTAGGGTTCCAACTAACCGTAACGAATGACACAAATGATCATATGGCAACCGGGACCGACGCCGACGGCTTAACGTGTTCTCCGAGGCATGGAAAGGTCTCAATGTGTTAAGAATGGTTGCCCATCCTAAGACTGACCTGGCTAGTATTACTTAACCTTGTAATGTGCTAACCTACTCGATTACCACTTAGCCACGAGCTCCTCAACACATAGCTCGCCAATATTGATATTTTTACACAATCTCGCTCAAAATTCTAACTCACAATCCTCACAATCCTATTAGGATTCTATTGTTGCTATTTCTCTTTTGTTTATAAAAATGTATAACTGTATAAACTATTGTATACATTGCTTATAACATGTAGGTTTATAAACAACTAGCTGTACCCTGCCACGCTTCGCTGTGGCACATTGTGATTGAATGGTTGCGAAATGAGAAACAAAACAAAGAATACATGTCATATTAGTTTAATTTTGCAATACTTGTGGATATACAATATTTTTTTGTTTTTCCACTGTCTGCGTAGATATAAAGACTATCTGGTTTGCCGACTCGGGAACACGCAACATACAGTTGTCCATGTGAAAAGCATATTGCGGTTATCAGCAAGTGTTTTCCTCGCTTCCGGCAGATGGCGCGGTCATTGGTACACAGCTGATCGTTAAAAAAACTGTTTTTTCGCGGTCGCGGATATGTGACTGATGCAAAAATTAGATAAAAACAATCCTTGATGCATTGATATATATCATGCTAAAATTTCAGCTCGATCGGTGCAGAACTTTTTGAGTTTTTGCACTCTTTTAACATTTATATATATATAGATATTTAAAAGTAAAAGTATTTCTTTGGTGAATAAACAATTTATCTAATGTCAAGTGTTTTATAACTAAACAAGATAAATAACAAAAACGAAAAAAAATGGACGTCATAAAGGCAATCTAAGTCCCGATCCCGCGGAATATCGGGATAAAAAGTAGCCTATGCGTTAATCCAGGTCTCCAGCTACATACATCTACATACCAAGTTTCATCGCAATCGGTTCGGTGGTTTTTACGTGAAAGAGTAACAAACATCCATACATCCATCCATCCAAACTTTCACATTTATAATATTATAAACAATATATAAAAGTAACAGTATTTCTGTGGGGATAGATAGTGATTAATAAACATTTTTTTATAAAATGGTTAACGATATTACAGATTAAGGCAATCTATTTAACAATATACATATTGCCAGTACAATAAACATACTAAAATCTTTACGACTTCATTTTACAATATTAACACTAGCAATCTAAGTTTAACCTATAAATTTGTCATTTAGTCAATAAACGTAATTGTACGAAAACTGAAAATATTACCTATTTATGCTGACTAATCACACTTTTAAATGAAATTTGGTTCTGTCTCCAACACATTTAACTGAAGCGGACTTATTATATTTCGGAAAAAGATGCAGTCACAATTTGTTCAGTCATCAATCATCTGTTTATATTTACTAGGATTATTTAAATGCGCGGTAAGTTTCGAGCACCTTTACGGATAAATAGCCCAAATGTAATTGCCGGTAAAATATTTACCAATTTAAAAATATTGTACAGGGTATCCATGACAAGGCGTCAATAGCGAATCAGCAAAATACATGATTACTAAAATGTTTATTTTACAGTCCTGTATTGACTATGACGGGTGGTTGAACATCAAAATAGAGCACTCACTCAATTGCAAAAGTGAGAAATACTGTTCAAGAGGAAATATTTCACTGAAAAGTATTCGTGCAGGTGCAGGGGCAATAATAGATCAAGAACCTCTTAGTAAAGACCATATTAAGGAATTACAGGTATGTAAATAATCTTAGATCCCGAAAAATATACACTATATTCTGTAGAAATATCATTTTAGTACAAACAGATGTTCTATTAATAGAAAAGTTGTTACTCAGATATGAAACTGCTGTATATAATTTTCCTGCGATTATTTCGGAACTGAAATGTACTGTAATAATAATGAACAGTGAGTTAGTGAGATTAATTTGTAAATAAATTTAAATTTATTTAAAAATTAAACTTAAATTAGCACTACATATTATAAAACAAAGTCCCCCACCGCTATGTCTGTCTGTCTTTTCGGAATAAAATCAAACTCTACCGAACTGATTTTCATGTGGTTTTCACCAAAAGGTAGAGTGATTCATGAGGAAGGTTTATGTGTATAATTTGTAAAGATTATGATCTCTCTGACACCCATGCGAAGCCTGGGCGGATTGCTAGTTATTAAGTAAATAAACAATTTACAAACAAGCTAGCATTTTTTATACCAGCTCCAAGTAGCAGCTAATTAGAAAATAATCTGAGAAATATATAATAAATACACCACAATAAAAATACTGTCTATTTTTCAGGATCTAGCCGAAATTGATGGTTTTTACACAGTAAGGACAGTAGTGACATCTGCAGACAACAGTAAAGGAACAGAATTCCTCTCATCAGTAAAAGCTAGTTCGTTTCTGGCGAATGATCTCTCTGACCTGATAAATGCTTGGGTACTACCCAATGGAGCTGTGATTGCTGTCAGTTTTCAAGTTCATAACTCTTCACAGCCTTTACAAAAACAAATCAATGGGCATAAGATAAATTCTAGCTTCTATCTTCGCTATGTTGAGCAGGCACCAGTGTAAGTATATATAGAAAAATTAGTCTGTAATTCTGTTGAAATTAACCTCTAACAAGCAATAATACAATATATATACAATGTATATATATATATAATATTATGAGACATTATACAGCAATTTCTAGACTTAAATAGAGCTACCATGTTCTAGTAGTGAACACAACATTTTTAAATATTTTATCTATGTAAACATAGTTGTGCTTATTTGCAGTTACTTGAAATTTTGAGCAGACCCTTGCAGTTAAATGCTCACCACCACTCCAAATAAGTTTCCTTCAGATTCATAAAAAAGCATGGTTATACCAATGATGTTACAATTAAATGTCTAAGTGGTCCCGTGACTTAAATATGCATGCAACCATGTTTTGTTTTTCTGCTAAGAACTCTCAGTTACAGTATGGAATCTGGAAACATGTGCGAACAATGTATTTCTATACACAGAGATGTAGCCACAAAAAGTAAATAGGTTGTATGTACTCTATAAAAAGCAAAGCCACCACTCCCATTTGCAATAATTTAAAATTGTTACCTATTTGTCATTAGGTTAGTTTTTTGCACCATTTGACTAGTAAATAGCATTATTTTATGTATCCTTTTAAAAAAGAAAAAAAAAATTATGCTGCTAAACTTTCAAAGAAATCTTATAAAAGTAATCCTATTTAAAAATAAATAAATTTAATCAACTATTATTCTAATAAATTATGTTCATGTTTTTAAATAATAGTATTAAATGAAACAGGAGGTGTGCATAATACTTGTTATAATTGGACTAGACAAATGTTACCATACTTTCACTAATTAAACTGTGCCAAATTGTATCTTAATCACAATTGTGATTTATAATACCTAGTTGTTTTTGGTTTTAGCCCTGACACAGCTTCTTACATTCAAAAACTGGAACGTGAGAGGGAAGCTAGAGAAAAGGGAGAATTGAAGGACAACAGGTCCTTCCTAGCCAAATATGTAAGTACAATTAATTTATTTGAAGATTTTTTTTAAGTAAAATGAAAGCAGAGTAATTTTTTTTTTTTGTTTCAGTGGATGTACATAGTACCAATTGCTATATTCGTAATGATCTCAGGAGCAGCCAATCCAGAACCAGCTGCACAAGGCGCTCGATAATACATGAGCTACTGTTTTAATAATAGTCAAATGTATTTATTCCAAATAGAATCACATGAGTATTTAGTTAGTATGTATATACAAAGTAACATAATGAGCTGTTACATTTTATTGTAACATACAATAACATGGTTGTGTTGATTCAAATTATAATAATCAATATGACTTTCCTATTTGTATTTATCCTAAGTTATGGTTACTTCGCAATATGATACCTAATAAATTAATTAATGCTTCGTGCTGTAAAATTGTATCACTGTTGTTAAGTATTAATATTCTTGTAACTACCTATCCTAATTTCCGTTCATTCCTTGCACATGGTACACATTAAATCACGCGTAAAATATGATTTTAAGTGTGCTATAGGAGTTGGACAAGTTCAAAATTATCCATTAACAAAAAAGCACTACAAAAACAATAGCAAGTTTCTGTCAAATTCGGAATTCATTGCAGATTGTTACACACACATAATAAACAATTTATGAAAAGGAGAATGAGAAATTTTATTTCAATTACACATTACAACCATTGTTTAAAAAAAATTAAACTACTTTATTTCATCTTATCGCTTATTTTTTTCCTAAAAAATTAATGATTATAATTATCACTACATATTATAAAACAAAGTCCCCCGCCGCGTCTGTCTGTCTGTCTGTTCACGATAAACTGAAAAACTACTGAACGGATTTTCATGCTGTTTTCACTAGTAGAGAGAGTGATTTTGAACTTTCTAAGTTTCCATGGTAGTGGGTAGTCACTAAATAAGGAAGATGAACTGAATATTTCAAGAAGTATACAACGTCAATACACAATCAGTCAGTACAATCCTTTTAACTAAAGACACTACTCATATTTTAATGCTTCTTGCATTGGAAAATACATACAAAAAAAATACTTAACAAAAGCTGATGAAACATTAAGTATCGCAAAACTTAGTGTGGTGCCATGTGGGACCAAGAATTGAAAGAACATCAAATAATATTTCGAAGTCATTGCAGCCGATGGGCATGCTCAGTCAAACTTACCATCACTTCTTGCTAAAATTTTAAAGGGATTTCTTTAACCAATATATCCATAATCTTACTAATATTATAAAGACGAAAATTTGTGACGATGGATGTATGTTACTCTTTCACGCAAAAATGGCTGAATAGAAATTCGTTCAAAATTTGGCACAGAGATCGATTAGTCAGTAAAGCGGGCAACCGCTAGTACTTAAAAACCTAGCAAGTTCTTGGAACAGATTTCAATTAAAAAATAAACTAAATATGGAATACAAAAATTTTTTATTTCTTAATTATGAATTATACATAACTGTATCAGTTTAACTCTTAAAAGTAATCTTAAAGTAATAAAAGATGAAAATCCATTTTATGCACCAATCTTTTCAATTTCTTCAGCATCTTCAATATCGAGAAGTTGAATCTTTTTGCCAAAGTGGCTCTCAATTTCTTTGCAAATATCCATTGCTTGGGTTGAATCCACTAAATTTATTGCAATACCAGCTTTACCAAATCGCCCAGTGCGTCCAATTCTATGTAGATATGTTTCACAGTCAGCTTTCTTATCCATATCCATTGGCATATCAAAATTAACCACAAGTGTGACTTGTTCTACATCTATACCTCGGGACAATACATTGGTGGTGATAAGTACTTTCTCAAGGCCAGCTCTAAAACGATCAAGTACTGCTATTCTCTGATCCACAGTTAATTCCCCAGACAATACAGCCACTGAATGTCCATCCTTAGACATTTTTTCTGACAGCCAACTAGCAGTTTTTCTTGTATGACAAAATATAATTGCTTGACCAATTGTTATTACTCCATAAATATTGCAAATAGCTCTATACTTCTCTTCAGGACTCTTGCATTTCACATAATATTGCTTAATATTATCCAATGACTCCTCCTCTCTTAGCAATCTAATAATGATAGGATTAGGGACAATTACTTCAGCAAACTCCATTACATTGGACCCATATGTGGCAGAAAAGAACATCATCTGGCATGTTGTCGGCAAACATTTGTGTATGCGAATGCACTGATCTTGGTGCCCTTGTCTATCAATCATAACATCAGCTTCATCAAGCACAAATACTTTAATTTTACTCATGTCAAACATACCATATTTCACACCCCAATCAAGCATTTTTCCTGGGGTTCCAATAACAATGTGATCAGTTAGCTTAGTACCTCTAGGGACTTCTTCTCCTCTTACAGCATATTTAAGTTTAATTTCTGGACAAAATTTTGCCATTTTGGCTGCAACCTCTCCTGTTTGTATAGCAAGTTCATATGTAGGACTCAAACAGAGCACTTGAGGGTAATTCTTTGAAGGATCCACTCTACTTAACATTGCTAACACAAATGCAGCTGTTTTACCTGTTCCTGACTGAGATTGTGCAATCATGTTCTGTGGAGGATCAGCCAAAAGTGTAGGCAAAGCTGTCTCTTGAATTTTAGAAGGAGCATTAAAACCCATTGCATACACACCCTTTAGTAAATTAGGCTTCAAATGTAATGCTTCAAATGTTTTAACAGAATATAGGGGAGAATTGGGATCTTTTCTTTGAACTTCAATATCTAACTTAGATTCAACCAAGCCCTGTCTTATAATTTTCATCAAAAGAGATGCATCAGCAGGATTTGGTGTATCAGGTGATTCTGATTCTTCAGAGTCATCTGTCTGATTAAGTTCTTTTTTCAAACCTAATCCAGCTATTTTATTTGTCACCTCTAACTCCTCTGCCTTTTGTCCCCACTGTTTAGCCATTATTTATCCTGAAATTTGAAATTATTGAATTGTATTAAGATATCACACTTGGTAGCTATAATCTTCTACATTTTAATATCTGGAGTTAATTCACTGTACCCCATTTAAGATAATTTCGCATACAAAGGAATGTCAAATTTGGCACACTTAAAGTTTATAAGTAGAAGAACCATAGAAAGCTGACATTTTTAAACAATGTGTTATAAATTTAATAATTATGTTAAAATGGCTACATCAAGTTACACATGTGTAGTATATAACATGGCAGTTCAATTTATACTGGTAATAAATACCTTGATTTATACTACAAATAGGGCAATGAAATAATAAAAACATTAGAAATTTTATTACTTATGGGCCTAATTGAACTACCAGGTGACCTCTATTGTATATTAAGGTACATTACATGCTGGAGCGTTTAGCTTTATATTACATTACTAAACTATTTAAGTACCAGATTACTAAAAGAAATACATAAAAGTAAGTAAACTTGGAACTACCATATGAATTTCTAATTTTACTACAAGGTTAACCATTTTACAGGAGTAATAAATGGCATACAATTTAAAAAGTTTAATAATTTGTCAGAAATGAACAGGACTTGTGATTCAGAAATCGAAAGTCATGTAAACTACATAAGTTTTCCGGTAAGAATCTCTGTGCATAGCATTCTCAGTCCAACATGTAGATGTATTAATAAACAAATAAACGCTGAAAACAATCCCAATGAGTGAAAAGGTTCTTACTTGTTTTATCTTCAATGAAAATAAATTATCCTTAGTCAAGAGTACCATCAAAAAACTTTACAGGATGAAGCAGTTGACACTTTGACAGACCGCGGTTTTGGTTCGTAATACGTCATTGTCAACATGTTAACCATAGTCAAGTCTGACTACATATCTACCTACTACACATCAGAGACTGTTTTTTAATTAATAAATAATTATTATATAAAATAATCGACATGTAGACCTTAAGTACCATACTCACCTTCGTGTCTGACGTACGTCCCGCCAAGGACACGCACGATAAACGATGAAAAACGATCGTGAATACTGAATAGTCTTGACGTACGTCATAATTATTATTAATTCCTTGCTGGACTTACACGACCCGTTTTGCATTCAGCGAGAACCCCCACAACATGCTCATGTATATAATATACAGTATATTGCCAATTTGTGGGGAATTCCCCAAAATGCGGGGAATTTCAAACCGATTGACAACACCATTGTAACAGTGCTTTCTGCAAACTAATAAATGATTTGATTTGATTGGGGAATTTATGGGGAGACGATTAATGCGAGGAAAATGCGGGGAGTCGGGAATTTTTAGCCTTATTAATTACATTACGTTTCCAGGTTTTTTCTCCCCAAACTGTGGAATTTGACCATTGTTTTGGGGTAATTTAGGAAAATGGCATTGGCAACAGCACCGTGGCCTTGGCGGAACGTACGTCAGGCACGATGCTGTGTATGCTACGTCGGGCACCGCGTCCTTGGCGGGACGTACGTCAGGCACGAAGGTGAGTAGGGCCTTTTAAGATCTAAGGAGATTGTTTTTTCTCTCTTGATCTATGAAAATTAAATTTGAAGGTAGTTTGTGAATAAGCGACTTTTTTTTATACTACGTTGGTAGCAAACAAGTACACAGCCAACCTGTTGGTAAGTGGTTTCCGTTCCGTAGCCTATGTGTTGAAATTAGTTAGGTTGTATATAATTATGTGTAGCAAAAAACTTCATGGTATTTATCATTTAAAACTTGACACTTGTCACTCGTCGTGCTTTTGTTCTTACGCATAATTTTTCTAAAACCTATTAATATATATTATAAAGTACTATCTAAAACAATTCTATGGTACTTTTATGTACGATCCATGGGACATATATAACCCCATACTATGGATGCTTGTAATTCCAGAGCGCTCACATGCACCTTGCCGACCCTTTAAAAACCTATACACTTCTTTCTTGAAATACCCCATACAGTAGTCCCTCGGAAAAACCTCGGCAGGGAGTTCGTTCCAAAGCCGGAGCATTCGATTTTGACACAAGTTGTTCGCGACTCTCTAACACAATTGAACGAGGAATAAGTATCCCCGGTGCTTTCATTTGCATAGCAATGGATGTCATCAATAGACAACATATCTATCTATATATAACATAGCTTCATGCTCTAGGAGCTTCGTGTTAATTACACGCTCCATCAGCTTGGAGAGAAAGGAGGTGATAGCTATAGGTCTGTTATTCGATGGGTCTGATCTGGCAGTCTTCCCCGAAGACGGAACTTGCCTTTTGTTATATGAGAGTGCGAATAGACTCATTAGCACTGACACAGCTCAGGAGCACACTGTTTGAGCAAAATCCGTGGTATGCCGTCCAGCCCACTCTTCTTGTGAAGATTTAGAGACAGGTGATCCACCAGACATCCCTTTGAGAAATACTGATTTCCGGCATGGACTACCCGCACCTTGGCCCAAGCCCTGTATGCGGTTTGCTGAAGAGCTCTAGCATCCTTACAGGGCCAATTAAACCAAGGTCATTTTTTGCTCCTGCAGCTACCACCGAGTTGGGAATAAAATATTTTATAACCGCTTGGATTGTCTCAGCGACAGCAACTGCGCAGGAGTCGGGATCTTCTAATGTGAAACAGAGCTGCCTCCACGAGTACGATGCGTAAAATTCGGGGCGAATTTAAATAGCAGATTGAACATCTACACTGCCCCACGTGTCTTAGGCTAGTTGTCCATGGTGGGTCAGTCCTCGCACATGGTTCCTGCGGTTGGATGAGACAGTGATCGGACGAGCCTAGCCTATCGGACGAGGACGTGCATTCAGTGAGGTGGAATACCCATCCGAACGTGAGGTCAGCAGGAGGTCCAGTAGAGAGCTCGTAGGGTCCTCGATCTCTCTGGTATTCTCGTAGGAGAACGTACTGGGTGGCGCAATGGTTACTGTGGCCGCCTCGCCACTACTCCACGCCGAGTATTGTGGGTTCGATTCCCACACGGGATTTGTGTGATCCACAAATAGTTGTCCCGAGTCTGGGTGTTCTTTGTGTCCGTTTTTCAATGTTTGTAAAGTCCCCGCGACACAGGAATCATTCCTATTCAAGAAAAAAATTATGAGTGTCCATGGGCCAAACAAAATTCGTGAGCAGACCGAGAACCAACCTACTCAAAGTGATGAGTGTTAAAGTCTCCTAAGATCACAAGCTCTGCGCAGGGGTACTGTTCGAGAACTTTTGGTCGTCAATCGCAGGTGCTCGAAAAGCCAAGTCGTATCCATGTTACCTATGAGATCTGTATAGGCACGCGTAGACTTTAGCATAGAACGGATTTTACGACAGGGCCGACTAAGAGAGCTCTCACAAGTTTTTAAGAAAGTCCTTGGTTTTTTTTAATTGAAACCTCAACCTTTATGAGTAGCACATGTCAGCTTAAAACAGATTGAGCGACAGGGCTGGGTTAAAGAGGTCTAAGAGCAAATACAAATTTCATTTTCATGGGTCAATTAGTTTTCTAGATTTGGTGATTACAGAAAGGTGTGATCATATTTTAGGGTCGTATAGTATACCCCGTGAAGCGTAAAGTGCAGTTTTATCAAAATTCGTGATTTTGATACTAAAATCTTAGTTTGAAACTAAAAAATTAAACTTGAACATTTGCCGATAAAGCTAATATTTCGTATGAGAGAGGGCTGACACGGATGGAACTTTGACTATTTATGCCAAGGATGTTGATTGTTGTTGTCCAGATTTTTCTGAAAATGTCGACATAAAAAACAAAATGATTAAAATTAACATGAAAATTTACAATGTGTTGTTTAGAAATGTGCACCTACGTCACGTCAAGGGGTTACTGGGATTCTTCCGGGAGGTAAGGTTGCTCGAATAGCTTTTATTCCCACCAACGCAAAATACGCGGCTCGTCGTGAAGTTACCGAAAATTGCCCGTGAACACCTAACACCTTAGAAATGTGCACCTACATTATTAAAAGGATTTTTGGAAGAAAAAAAGAACCAACTGTTTTTTCATAATCCATTTTTTTAAGGTAAATCGACTATTTGTCGGCTACACTTATGTGTAGCCGACAAATAGTCGACCACTCCTAAAATTTGACTACACCTTTCTGTAACACTATAATAATACACCTTCTACATTATTATTTTAGTTATTTATCTTAACATCTCACAAATTTATTGGAAATCAAAATCATTAACAAATGTTTACCCAAAGACCGTTCTATATTTCTTATTAAAAACGGAAAAATTAATTATTGTCGTAAACAAAATATTTATCCGCAATTTTGGATAAATACTCGAGTATAAATGGGGAAATATGGAGTATTTATCCTTTTTGAGTATTTATCCGGTTGAAAACCCATCACTACGAATATCTCAACGTACTGATTTTTTGAAAAACTTCTATTAAACATTTTTAAAGCACACATTGGCGTAGGGTAGATTTTATTTTTTGAAGTATTTCCTACATACTGTCAAAATTTCAGCAAAATAAATCTTTCTTGAAAAAATTGGGATCCAAAAACTGTCATCCGCTTTACTAATAGTTTGCATCAACTGCAATTAATCGCGATGATTGAATTGAATTGAAATCCCCAAAGACGTACTATAGTTGTACAACTCTGATTTTGTATTAGCTCAGACTCGGCTATAATATATTTTAGTTTATGGACTCGGCGGTATAAAATAAGTTGTCCGTATTCTTTACTGGCAGCCCTGTCGCTATGTCATTTTGGCAGGTAGGTAGACTAGTAAACTACCAGTTAAAACACATAACCTAAAATAAACCTTAATTGCATTATTTATTAATAAATACGATATAAATATACAAATTATCAAGCGACTATATTCTTATCTGCAATATGTTACGCAATTGTCACAGATTCATTTTTAAAAATAATGTGTTTCCAAGCGTTGTACAAAAAAATAATTTTTTAACTAATGAGTACAAGTGCACGGAAGCTTGGAATAGTTTGAATTCTACACCCATTATTAATAAAATAAACGTTCAAGATTTCTATATTGCTGTAGATCAAAACCATTCATCAAAAGGAGTTATAAGCGCTATAGATGTGGATATATTTGCCAACGCTATAAAAGACTCTAGTCACATAGAGGAACTTAAAGATCTCCTACATAAACTCCGGCTTTCAGCTGAGACAGGTAACATGTTAGAATCGACACAACACGCTACAGTGCGTAACTATCTGCAGTTTGGTGAAATTACGGAGTTAGTAGGGATCTTACGCGATCCTCTTAATTTTGGTGTGTTTCTTGATGATTACAGTGCCAATATAGTATTAAACAAATTGATAACATCATCAGACTTTGAGTTGGCAGCAAGAGTAGCGTCTCTTATAATGTTACAAGAAGACTATAACAATGAGATAACATGCACACTCTGTCAATATGCTTGTTACAAATATATACTTAGCTATACTCCAGAACCATCACCACCACCACCACCACCTGCAGAGAAGAACAAAAAGGTTGAAGAGATTAAGATTAGAGTTAAATATTTAAGAAACCCTTATTTTGATGATCACTTTGATATTAAAGATACCTTTACATTGTCAGGCAAAACTTTAGCTTGGTTGTCAGAGAGAGCTTCAGATAATCTCAACAATAACATACAAATAATTGGTTGGCTCATTTACAAAAAATATGACAAATTGATATCTCTTTGTGACAATCTCAGCAAAACAAAAACATTTAAACTTTACAAAGAAGTTTTAGAACAGATACAAAAAGAAACTGCTAATGCAGATGCAGAGTCAAAACACATATTACAAAATTGCTATTCAATATTAAGTAAAAATGAAAACAAAGCTGACATCACGTTAGAGGAATCAATCAAAATAGCAATAGAAAATGCTATTAACAAATCACAGAAAAATGATATAGAACAGCAAGAAAAGGTAAATCTAAAATATTTCTTTCTTCATTTTCTTGTATGCTTTAAATATGAAAAAATAAATACAACTTGTTCATGTAGATACATATTATGAAAACAGCACACAGTTCCATTTCATAGGTTACGTTGCAAGTCAGAGATATTGCCATTTGTAACCTTACTTTTGTATTTTGGCTTAACTTCATTAAGCTAGCAAAATTGGTATGCTTTTGTTCATCTCATTCCTATTCAGAGATACAACTCCAATAAGTAATCTGTGCTTTCCATGAAAGTATAAAAAACAAGAGGAAATGTTATGGAGCCCAAGCTTGTGTGTCACCAATAATTGAATTGTGATTACTTGCTACTTGCTGTATCTCAGTATCTGCAGCATATTAAATGATTTATGATGTAATTTTTGTGTGTGTATTGGAAGTGTATGTTTTGTGATATTTGTCTGTGTACGAAGCATAAGAACAGAGAGAAATCCCTGTGTCCTTATTATTCTGTGCTTCCTAATAATACTACATGGACACTCAGATATTTGTATGCTTGAAATGTCTATTTGCATTGGTCTGGATGTTTCTATGTATATATGTAAGAATAAAAAAAAAATATCTAAGTATGTTTATCTGTGTTCTAGAACTAATAGCACAAGCTCTGCTTACAATATTATTATTATTTCAATCCAATTTCAATGTTATTTACTATTACAATAATAATTATTTATATCATTATTCTATCACTATTCACTTGATCTTACAAATTACTTAACAACACTTGTACATAGCCTTATCCTTTACAGTTATTCAAATCATGGGCTCAAATAAGAGAAGAAAAGCTGGAAGAACAAACGAAACGTTTGGATAGAGCACGCCGCATGCAGCTTATTGAAGAAAATCAGAAGGCAATGACAGAACAAGAACAGAAGCTATGGTTCTTTGAAAATGAAGACCAAATTGATCTTCAGATAGAAGAAAAGGAACAACTTGTTGAAAAAACTGTAGAAAAGAAAAATGTCACCAAAACTGTAGATGATAATTATATACCACCTGAAATCCTCCCAAAACGTAGATAATCTTTATAAAAAGCTCTATTTAGTAAAGTTACTTAAGTTCCTTGATAATTTTTTTTATTCTAATACCAGCTGTTACCTGATACCAACTACAAATCCTACCATTTCACCCTTGTCGTGACGTGACTTGTAAATCGGAACTAAATTTAAAGGTAGAAAACCTTGCAATTTTATATTTGTCTGACTGATGGTTATTTACAGCTGTGATGTGTTCTTTGACCCGTTCTGTGATTGTACATTTGGTCTGTCCGATATACGAGCTACCACAACTACAATCCACTTTACATACTCCTGATGTCTGTAGAGGAACGACATCCTTCGGCGTTCTTAAGTTCTGTTCCAACTTTGTCCTTCGCTTCTTTATCATATTTTTTATTATGCTGGACTGGATTTTATTATCTGTCCACATTTACTACTTTTGGGTTCCTCTTTGGACGCCTTAGGCTGTCTCGGTATCTATTGTTTTAATACCTCCTGTACATGAGCCAACAATAGACCAGGTTGTCGGACTTTTTAGGGCTCAAACTACCCGTAACGAATGCCATAGATGTTCGTATGGCATCCGGGATCGACGGCTTTCCGAGGCACCGAGGGGTCTCGATGTGTTAAGAATGGTTACCCATCCTAAGACTAACCTGGCTAGTATTACTTAACCCAGTAATGTGTCAACCTTATCGGTTACCACTTAGCCACGAGCCCCTCAACACATACCTTGCCGATATTGATATTTTTGCACAATCACGCTCAAAGTTCAACATTGCAGCAATTCGAAGCTAACAATCCCATTAGGATTCTATTGTTGCTATTTCTCTTTTGTTTATAAAAATGTATAACTGTATAAGTTATTGTATACATTGCTTATAACATGTATACAATTATAAACAACTAGCAGCGCCCCACGGTTTCACCCGCGTAAGTCCTGATCCCGTGGAATATCGAGATAAAAAGTAGCCACAAACATCCATACATCCATCCATCCATCCAAACTTTCACATGTATAGTATTACTAGCAGCGCCCCGCGGTTTCACCCGCGTAAGTCCCGATCCTGTACAATAAACATACTAAAATCTTTATTAACCGACTTCATTTTACAATATTAACACTAGCAATCTAAGTTTAACCTATAAATTTGTCATTTAGACAATAAACGTAGTTGTACGAAAACTGAAAATATTACCTATTTATGCCGACTAATCACACTTTTAAATGAAATTTGAAAATACACACTTCGAAAATAGTTAACGAGTAAGTGGAGTAGTCGGGCCGATGATTTAGAATATTGTCTCTATAAAAAAATCTAATACAGTAGGTACTGTATAGTACTGGCAGATTTGTGTAGTATTGTAATAATCTTAAGATTTCTATGGGGAAAAGCACTGAGCTCGTGACCGTCACGCTAATAATACATATATAGATCCACTAGAGGGCGCTAATCTATACATTGAGTTCTGTCAGCTACTTATAAATTAATCTTTAAAAATATAATTAGTTCAATAAACTACTTGTTGTGTGCCCAATTCATGTGGTAAAATAAACAAAACCATAATTGTAATGAAGGTGAAAATTATTTTTGAAGTGAAAACTTCTTTAGGCACGTTGAGCACTTTTCGTATGGGGAAAAAGCACTAGACTCGCGTGACCGTCACGCTCACATACATATATACCGATGTGTTTGAGTGTGTCTGTATAATAATTATATGTATACTATATGTGTAAGTTATGTTTTCACTTCTGACGTGCAGTCCTACGTCTGACAGTTTTTTTTAAGACAACTCGTGTTGCGGGGGACTTTACAAACATTGAAACAACGGACACAAAAAACACCCAGACTCGGGACATCTATTTGTGGATCACACAAATCTTTGTCCCGTCCCGGCGTATTGGCGACGTGACCTCTTTAACCATTGCGCCACCCGTGCAAATACAAATGTATAAACATAAGTTAAGGAGGGCGTACAATAAAAGCCCTGGAATATATTTAGTAATCTTACACAAACACAGTATTCTTTCTTGTTAACCCCTCCAGCTAAGCTAGACGCTTTTGTTAATTAGTTCACGTCGGTAGTGTATTGGGTGGGGTTCGAACCCGTAACCACTTGATCGCAAGTCCGACGCCTTAGCCATAACGTAGGTACCTATATCATTTATTTCGTAATAAATATAGGAACACAAAAACATGTTATGTTATTTAATAATATTTAATTCGTCTTGACGGTTTTTGAAAATTTATAAAAGGATTATTCCTATTAGAAAATGTGGCTTGACTAATATAATGACAAACTGACTAGATTTATCGTTCCTCCTGCATTTTTGTAAGATCCATTTGTATTTTTGTTAATGTATCTTCAGTTCTCTTAGCAGTTTCGGTCTTGATATTTTCTTCTAAATCCACAATGTCCCTTGCCAGAGTGCCAGTATCGTTTACAAGTGAAACAATTGTATTACACTCCGAATGTAACAAAGCCAATAGTTTGTATGCCTTTTTTGCCTGGTCATCTTTCTTGGCATCCTTTTAACAAAAGTATTATTAATTACGCCTTGTTCAATTGAAACATGAATAAATACTATAATTTAGGTAATGCTTACCCTGAAGAGAGTCTCATCAGCTATAGAGAAGCATCTATCGAGTTGTCCTTCTAAATTGTTGATGTCTTTCTGTAACTGTCTAGTATCATCTAAAATTTTCTTGATCTCCATGTTTTGTTTATCAACATTGCTTATTATTTCCAAGATTCGTTTTGTGTATATTGATCTGAAAATAAATTATTTTACATAAAGTACATTCTTACATAACTATAAACCGTTTCAGTTAAAGAATGTTAACCTAGGCGCTTCATATATGACTTATTAGTGTAAATTCGATTTACAAAAAGAAAATGTAACTACGGAAATGTAACAATGTAAGTTTATTTAAAATATTTATATATTTCACGTTGAACCCTAATTATTTTTCCAAAATAAAAATTCCCATGTTACGCCTTACAATATCAGTTATCTGCCAGTGAAAGTCACGTGAAAATGGAATCGGTTCACCCGTTCCGGAAATTAGCAGAAACAGATAATTAAAAATTGATTTTTCGGTATATGTACCGCGTAAACCTTCAATTGCATTTAATAAAATGCTTTTATTGTGACATTACAAAGAGACACTTCAATTTTATTTGTTGTAAGATTAATCATCAAACCCTTCACTAATAATTAATTTAGATTAGGTAATAAAGTGTAATATCGGTTTTCTACAGAACCTAATGTTTAATTAAATGAAACTGATTTGACTTGACAGGCAACTACACCCTTACACCCTCCTAGGTGTTCGTAATCATTTGCTGTAGATGTAACACTTCGAATATTTTTTTTTAATAAACGAATACTAGTAGTAGTAACGTGGGTCACACCATACTAATACTTATATTCTTGTTAACCCGTCCATCTAAAATCTTGTATTAGAAGAGGTTCACGTCGGTAGTGCACGGGCTGGGGTACGAACTCGCAACCACTTGATCGCAAGTCCGACGCCTTAGCCATTGCTTTACTTTCAATTTCAACTAAGTCATAACACTTTCGCTTTTTAGTCGTTTGTATACCTTAATAAATCCTAGTAATATTATAAACGTGAAAGTTTGTGAGGATGGATGGCTACATACATACGTATGGATGTTTGTTATTCTTTCACGCCAAAACTACTAAACCGATTGAGACGAAACTTGGTATGTAGATAGCTGGAGACCTGGATTAACATATAGGCTACTTTTTATACCGATATTCCAATACATTTATATATAATTAATACAAAAAGACTGCAATAAAAAGGAACAAATTTTCTATTTCAGCATTTTGTATGTTGAGGGACTTAGTGGTTTTTTGAACTATACCCCTCATGGCCCTCGTGTTATAAGGTAGTCTACATGTCAAATACTCCCCGATTTTTAATTGTACAGTTGCCAGTCGTATTTCACGCACATATCATTTCATGTGTATGAAATACTGTTCCAGATGAGTATCATGCCCATAATCACATTCTTACCTCTTATTTCCTCCTCTGAGCTTTTCATAGCTTTCTTTCAATTGATTCTTTAATATTTCTTTCTTTTCATATTCTTCTTTCATTGCTTTAGCAGATTCTTTTAAGTTAGTTAGAATTTTCCGACATCTACTTCTCTCAGACTGAAAGGTTAATAATAAAAAAGAATAATAAAATAACTACCTAATACCACTGGTTAATATTAGATATACATTGTAATAGAGAAATAACAAGAAAAGTAACAAAAACCAGATGAATGTGAGTACCTAGTTGTTTTTAAACTTTCGCGACTATACATATTTGATGTGTGAATCGGGACTTAATCGCGGTGCAATTTTTGACTGGCCTGTTGGCCTAATGGTTAGTGACCCTGACTGCTATGCCATAGGTCGTGGGTTCGATTCCCACACTAGTGTGGGTGTTCTTTGTGTCCGTTATTTGTATGTTTGTAAAGTTCCCCGCGACACAGGAGTAATCTTGTTGGGAGTTGTCTTGGGAGTTGTCTTTTAAAAAAAAAAAAAAAAAATCGATCGAAACGTCGATGAACAAGATCTGTTTGTTCTTGAATATTATTTAAAAACTTTTTTCCGTCAAATATGGTATTAGTAAGGATGATAACATGAAAGCTTTGAAAAGGCTTTGAAAAAGATATTTGGGTAAGGTTTTTGATAAATAGAAAAAAAGCGGTGGTACAGCGGTAAGTCTCTTGGAGACAACGTTTTAGGCGGATAGACTTAACGATGCAGAAGGCAGTTCTTCTCGACACGACCCGTATAGTGAGGAGGTTCCTGTCTTTGGAGCCCTAACCACCGGTGTCTTGGTACCTGTACCCGATGTCGGTGGTCTACTATTTTGTATATTTTTAAATATATATTTTGTTTTGTACATATTTAAAAATGTAATTTATAAGTTTTAAGATTCATATAGAGAAATAATAATAGACACCAAATACCTCAGATAAATCCATATCACTTCTCATTTTATCAATTTCTACTTTTACAGACAAATTTCTTGAAGTAAGTTCTTCACTTTTCCTGTGTAGCATGTTAATATTACTCTGAACTCTTTCTAACAAACCATCTGTGACATATTCTGATTCTATATCAGATATTCCAATACTGTTAAGAATATTTTGTACATTTTTCAAATCCGCTTCAGCCTTTTCATATGTTTTCTGCGCCTGTAAACATAATCAATACTGTATGGTAACGGTAGTTTTATTCATATTTCTTTTTACACAATGATAATTTAATATTAGATAACACATTTAGACATATGTAAATTTAAATTCCAAACCTAAATGTGTGAAAGTTTTTTCGTAATGTACCACAAGAATGTATCAAATCGTGGCTGAAATCGGCTGCGAGATAGTGTAACAGTAAAACGGTTAACTCGTGTGCAGCGGCTTTCGAAATAGGGAACACACTCTTTCAGTGGCCTTTTTTTGGTATTGGTAAAAGGCTCTATTTCCGAATTTAGACTGTCAATTATGCGTTCACATAAGGCTGGCTAAACCTCCTTCTAGAAGCACAGAAACCTCCTGGAGCGTTTACAAGCTTCTGGAAGCGATCTCGCATCCGCGGATCCTCGGATAATTGCCTGTTGTGTGGCCAATCCCTCGGATTCTCTGCGTCGAGACATCCTCTGCATAGAGAACTGTTTGTCGTATTGATGGTGAACCGATTCAAAACCAAATGGCCCGCAATTGTTCCTTGATAAAACTATTCTAGTCTGATTGGATGTCTAGTCGGTTGAGACTGAGCAGTCTGCAGGTTAAAAATGGCGAGTCTTCTGTCAACACCAGTTTGGACTGCCTGCAGCCAAGTATGTGGTTCCAACGACCGTTGAGGACAGCTGTATGGAGTTGTGCCCATGCAAACAGTGACAGCAGAACATGGCAGTCTCTAGGATTACTGCATTGCTGTGCACACATACGTGATAATTGGCCGTATGACTGCTTTGTAAAGCTGTAGTGTGATTTTTGGCGATTTCGCTTTTGTCACTTGCACTTGCCGAGGAGAAAGAAAACAATGCAGGCTTTGTTCAGTTTCGCGTTAAGGCGCCTGTTCCATAGGAATTTACTGTCAAGTATCACTCCTAGATACTTGACCTCCCTAGTAACGGCAGGTGCTTTTCGCACCACTGTTCAACGACCTTCAGAACAAACCTCATTTGGTAGTATGCTACCAAATGAGGTTTGTTCTGAAGGCCGACACGCTCTCAAAGGGACCACTAATGAGTACGGTCGTCTGCATAGCCTACTGTAAGGAATCTGCGGTCATTCAGCCGAGTGATGAGTTCATCAACTACAATAATCCACAGGAGAGGTGAGAGGACTCCGCCCTTAGAGCCTCAGTGGCCTTTTAAGGCATGTTTCTGCCCGTGGTTCAAAGACCGTCGCCTATTGTGTATAAAAGCGATGTTAGCTTAACCTTAAGAGCTGGAGGAAAGGGTACGGGAAACATGTGGGACTTCCCGTTATCCTATCAGAAAGAGAAATGAGATGGCACGGCGACAAGTTAAAAATCATAGTTCATTCAAATTTTGAGCATAACTCTACACGTCCATTGGAATCTAACGGAATTCCAATCATATTCTGAAATAAAAATAGGTAAATACATGCAAAGTAAAATACCTGTGAGTACTCTACTTCCATAACATTCTTTTCACTTTCTAAAGTATCTAACTTTTGCCTTAAGACAATAGCAGTTTCTTTTAATTCCTTGAGACTGACATTTGAATCATGTATAATTTCAAGTTTTTCCATACATTCGTGTGCTTCAGGAAATTCTTCTTTTTTATCGGGATGTATCAAGTCATTGGTTTTGCTTAGATGTTTCATTTTCAGTAGTTTTTCTATTACTTCCGCGTCAGTAAGGTTTGTTTGGCTGCAGGTTGCTTTCGTATCTGAAATAAATTACGTAATATGAAATGGCGTGCGTTTTGGGGGGCTTGTGGGATATCATGGGATAAGTACCCTTTGACGCAAATACCTAAATTTAAATAGAACACTTTATTAATTATTAAGCTTGTTGGTCTAGTGGTTAATAATCCTGACTACTGAACCAGAGGTCGTGGGTTTGATTCAAACCTAGGACAAATAATTGTTATTTACATGTAATATTGATTATGTTTACTTAGTAATATATACCAGACTGCTGATAAACATACTTAATGTTTATCAGCAGTCTGGTTACCATAGTACAGGCTCTGCCTAGTTTGGAATCAGACGGTCTTGTGTGAGCTGTCTCAAGTTGTTATTATTATTATACTCTGAGATACTACTATAATTCCAAGTAAAATGAAAACGCACAACGAAAAGAAACAAATTCATACTAATAACCCAACCAAAAACCTGCGAAGTTAAATTAGATATTTAATTTAAGGCGACGCGTTTAAAAATTGTGCAAATACATTTGATTAGTTCATTGAATGTATATTAGAAAGTTTATCTGCATTGGGTGGATTAAAGCGATGTCAATAAGCTCTACAAGTATTTTAGTTTGATAACGACAGATGTTGTGTTACAGCAGTTCAGCAGTTGTATATTTTCATTGATATTATACAGGAGCAGCAGGACATGTTCATGCTAACCACAACTTGTTAGGATTATTCACAACTTGCCAATTATAATGTCCTGTCATTAGTCCTGGAAGAGCCATGCTTCGGCACGTATGGGCCAGCTCGACCGGAGTGATACCACGGCCTCACAGAAAACCGGCAGTGAAGCAATGCTTGCATTACTTTTCGCCGCGTGAGAGAGGTTACCGGAGGTCGGAGGTCCTAACCTTTCCCTCTTCCCGCTCTTCCCCCCTCTTCCCCTACTCCCACCTTAAAGGCCGGCAACGCACTTGTGACTCTTGAGTTGCAGATGCCCATGGGCGGCAGTAGTCATTTACCATCAGATCCGTCTGCTCGTTTACTCCCTATACCATAAAAAAAATGTGAATTCAATCATGGGTTTTTACCAAACTGTATGTATATGTAGTTGTAGTGAGAGTAGTGGGCAACCTGGATTGCTAGGCCCTGGTACATTTTTGTTTTTCTCTTTAATATCTCTGACTAGGCCGGCCATGACTTAAATTGCCGTATCCGGACAAAAACTTAAAAAAATCCGGACACAGATGAAATCGAGATTATTTCCCGGACACCTTAAAAAAAGGCCAATGATTCCATTTAAATTCTTAGCTTGTTAACGATTCATATAACTATTATAATTGTCTCCTGGTACAGAGTGTCCGGGTTTTACCCGGATAGTTTATGAAAACCCCGTCCTGACGCTCCCTGGACACCCCCTAAACTAAGACAAATTTGGGGAAACCTGGATGGATGGCAGCCCTATCTCTGACTAGTGGTAGTTAGCAGAACTTGGTAATAGGCATGTGAATCCCTACTAAAGGAAGTGTATAATAAAGCTGTTCTTACAAGTTTTCTTACCTTTCATATAATAATCCCCAATTTTTACAGAATTGGTTTTACAACAGGGAGGTATCCACATAGATTGGAGTTCTTCACCAATCTTATTACTGATGTCTTGCAAAAACAACGCCTTTCGGTTGGCAGATGGCATAATACTAGTCACCTGTTTACCTTCATTAGGTAAACTTTCTATTAAAAACATGAACACGTGTCTTAGTTCACTTTCATTATGGTATAAGAATGTTTGATATCCAACATCATTTTTGTATCCTAAGTCCTGCGGACACCCACCAAGACATTAACTTATTACAGACTTTTAAATGAATGCATTTCACAATATATAAATATTTATAGGGTATTTAAGACGATAATAATTTTATAACTTATTATAGATTAACTACTAACCTGCAGAAGTCTATGGCCACAGTTTCACAATACTACTTAAGTGCAATGTTTTGGCAACATATATGGCAACCTACCATGAGATAGTGTTGATGCAAGTTAATCCACTCACTAGTAAGTTAGTGAAATTTTTTTTTTTCGGTAAGTACAAGAGTATTCATATAATATGATATGTATACGGTATAAAATATATAATTATTTTCAAAATATTTTAACTAACTTACTGTTGTATGTTGTGTGGATGTTACTGTATATTTTATGTTATCTTGAATTTACCTTGATCAATATATAGTGCTGCAATAATCACTAGTAAAGTTTATACCATCTAATGTTATAGGCATTCACACAGCAAAATGAAAATAAACATACAACCTCCAATTTAGTTTCATTTAATTAATAGCCTATTGCCATTATAATAACCACCACACAAACAACTCAATTAAGGACATCTATAAGTGACAGGGAGATAGTGATATTCCACTATGCAAAGTAACTTTCTTACTAGTCATTTGTGCAACTACGGGGCAGCCCTTCAGGATTTCTATCCTTTGGGTAATTTTTTTTTATTATTTCATTTAGTTTACGCTCAACTTTGGTATTAATATGATCATCAATACCCAAATGACAGAGCCAATTGCCTCTGAAAATTGGAACTGAAGACAAATTATTAAAAAAATTAATAATTAACTAAAAATTACTAATTGTACCTTGCATAAAGATGCTATTTGCGAAGCAACTTCAATCCTATGAGATATACCTGATGGCAGCTTCTTTGACACTTTAACTGATGGGTTAATAGTGCATAAGCATGTTGAAGCCGATTCAATAATTGTATGAATTGGTAGTTCATTAATGTTCTTAATATCATCACCAATATTTCTGAAAATACACACAATGAAAAACATACATGTGAAACATTACAGAAAACAATTAAGCATATTAATCACGAAGTGTCTAGTCGTCCGCTAATCGGATGAATAAAATTAAATTAGTTGTCCGATTGTCAGATGACTAAATTTAAATTTATTCAACCGCTAAACCATAGCCTTTTAATAATACTCACATGTTCAGTTGACGAAGAAAATGTATTATGATTGAATCCACTTCCTCCATGATTAATTAAGTTATATTATGATATCAGACCAAAAAGAAATATGGCATGTATTTTAATGTATCAAATATCAGTGTAAGCAATGGATGAGAGGGAACCTGGATTAGTCGAGAATATCAATATATAAACAATATAAATCCTGTTTTAAGACACTGTAAACTACATTGATTATCTACGAAATCTGATAACTTATATAGTAACAAGTAACGGACTTAAGTGTTATATCCCTTACGCAATAGTGTAGAAGCATACGAATTACGAATTAAGACGATTTTACTTATAAAGATAGACTGCCACTTTCATATCTAATGAAAATAAAATAATTTGACATATTATTATTCTAACATTCTAACACTGTAAGATGACAGATGAGAGATATGACCTCGTGAGTATGTTTTCTGTGGATATGACACCTGATAATCTGTGCATGCTATGGTGTGTGTTCCGATATGCACTGCGAGCACTATAAGGTTTGACGTCAATTTAGTAAACCGCGAAACTGTGCTTTTATAGTTAGCTATATATTAGGCTTAGACAAGTGTCTCTCTCTCTCTCTCTCTCTCTCTTTCTCTCTCTCTCTCCCTCTCTCTCTCTCTCTCTTTCTCTCTCTCTCTCCCTCTCTCTCTCTCTCTCTTTCTCTCTCTCTCTCCCTCTATCCCTTTAAGAGTTTAAGCAAAAATGCTATGGTGCCCAGTAAATCCAAGCATATTAACTTGAAGATGCATTTCATTAGAGACTGCATTCAAGAAGAAATCATACATGTGAAATGTCTGCAAACAGAAGAAATAGACGCAGACATATTGACCAAAGCGTTAGCTGGTCCACGGTTATTGAAGTTACGAAGCAGCCTTGTTTAGCCCAAGGCTGCTTCGTAGCTTCAACCACATGGGTTGACCACATGTCATGTGGAGGAGTGAAAGTGTACCACTGCGCATGCTCTAACTTCTTATTTGTAGTCTGTAACGTACGAACTCAATGTAAAAAGTAAAAAATATTTTATTATAGTCTGTCGATTAATGTCCGGCGTAACCAGCGTTTCCTGGTATCCTCACAAGGTGTACCAGAGGACTTATATATAGTTTTTTTTTACCTACAATAAAGTTGTATCGGTTGCCAACTGAATGCTAAAATAATAATAAAAAAAAAGCGTGTGGCACTCGGGGACTGCCGCGGTAAAGCTATTACATAGCATTTTTTATCAACTAATGCAATTATAATTATTTATTTATTTTTTATTTTTGCAGTATTTTTTTTTTTCTTTGATATTAATTCAAGTTGAAAGTTCTTTTTACGCCACAATGCCGTACTGCTCTGTTTTACAGTGTAAAAATGATAGCAGAAGGGAAAACATTAATAATGGAGCTGTTTCTTACCATCGGTAAGTACAATTTTATATATTTTTTCAATAAAATCTTAAAATTTTATTTAACTACTACTAATTGACTAGAGATTTAAGCTAAACTCTTCCTTATGCTTTTCACATAAAGCTCAATTTGGTATGATCGAGTCTTAACAGTTTTCGATGTTATTCTCGAATATTCTATTCTACTCGATTATTGATGTAGTCAGGTAAGATGTTGGTTTTATCAATATGCATACTTTTGAACGTGTTATATTTACTTACTCTAATATTATAAATATTAAATTTTGTTTGTTTGTTTCAGACATATTATAGTTATATTAGTCCTGGGTGGGAATTGAACCCACGAACTCAACTCAGCAGTCAGAATCGCTAAACACTATACCAACGGACAATTAGACGTATTGCATTTTTGTTCATTGCAGTCAATTATGATTATTGAGACTATGTATTTTCTAAAAAAATAAATATGAATATAGTAATATTTTAACACATTTCATTCTAAAATCTACTACTAGAGATACATACTATGCCAAATATGATTTATGTAACCACTGTTTTGAATTTTGTTAAGTGTCTAATACAGTCTTTATTATATATGATTATAATACAGATTCTTAAAATTAATAAACATTATTATGCAAGTACTTATTTTTTCACCTTTTTAATGTTACCTTCCCAGATATCCTTCAATCCATATTTTTTTATTCTGCTCCGTCCAAACAGAAGTTAGGTATCGATATTATTGACAATATTCTAAAATGTGCTACAACACTAAGCGAGTAGCGGTACCTATCGAAGAATGACACAAATATCGAATTTATTCGTAAAGTGATTAATGTTATAATTGTGTGCATTTAGAATAACGCCACCTGTTGTTGAATAGCTTGCAATGAAGTATTCTTACTTTCAAGATTACGAAACGTTGTAAGTTCTTCTTACGCTGTGGCAAAATAACTATTAACATTACGCGTTAAGATATATTATCAAATGTGTGACTTTATGTATTGTAGGTGTTAGGTTTATTTTCGTTACGGAATTTCTTGATTCGGTCGCCGCGCTCAAAGCCCGTGATAAAAGATTTGCACTATCTTAAAAATCTAACGCATAAGCGAGAAAAAGGCATTTCTATGGGTTTTTTTCAATATATCAAAAAAAATCGTTTTTTTTTTTAAAGTCAACTCCTGTATTAGGAATTACTCCTGTGTCGCGGAGGACTTTACAAACATACAAACAACGGACACAAAGAACACCTAGACTCGGGTGGGAATCGAACCCATGACCTATGGCCTATGGCATAGCAGTCAGAGTCACTAACCACTAGGCCAACAGGCCAGTTAAAACTAAACTAAATATCTCCCAATCAAAGCAAAGGAATTTCGTCGGAGTTCTACTCTGAGTTCTTGCTTTAGGTAAACTATCAAATAAAAGTAGGTATGAAAAGGCATGTCCCCAACTCAGCCAAAATCTCACACTGTGGCGTATGTGTCTTAAGCATGGAGCAGATTATCTGCTCCGTGGTCTAATGTCAGTGGTTATACTATGTTCAAACCTCAAACCCAAAGAGTATTGGGATCGTGCACGACAGTAGCGCCAGTTAGCATGCGCAACTATTCGGGATTATGTCAAATAATGACATACAAAATGTTTTATTATTTTCTAATAAATAAAGTAATTAAAGGTACATAGAAAGACGAGAAACAGTTTTTTAAAGGAATTTGTTAGAAACAGTATATAGAAAAATGATTATAATTATAAAAACCGGTTTTGAATGTATAAAACACAACATAAGTTTTCAACCTCAAACTATGTTCAAAGGAAATAAATTAGTTTTAGCTCAACATGTAAGAAATGTTGAAGAGCTACGAAATAATGGCCACAGTTATTTAATAGTTATTCCACGAATACAATTAAAACTTCACATTATTAAAATAAATTAAAGCTTGACATCATTAAATTGTATTAAAACTTTGACATTATTATAAATATCAGTATAGACATATTGAACATTTTTGAATTGTAAATAATTTTATTATGATTATTTTTATCAATAATTATAATGATAATTTGCATGTCAATAGTTTTGACTAAAGTCGCATGTGTTAGAATATTCTGTACCGACTTTTCTGCAAATAAATAAATTTGATTTGATAAGAGTCTACATCATTCGTCAAACATCGATGACATTAACACCCTTTAAAAAAAATTTAAAATTAAGTTATCTCGTAATGCTTTAAACGTAATGTAGGCTACATTACGTTATTAATAATAGTAATTAAATGTGCTACATTACCTATATAGCACACTTAATTTAGTATTTTACGGTAGATAAGGTACTTTAACAAATTTTTGCAGTTCACAACACAACAACAATTAAGACCCATTTCAAATTACAAACAAATTGTAGGCAATCTCAAAGTATTTTCTTTGACTGATATGATAGACCATCCCGAGTTGTTGCAGATTTCTGCCACGGCATGCGCTGCGATCGCTTTATATACCCCCACCATGCACTTCGCACGTAGCGAATACAAACACTACGTCTCAAACCTACTATCTATTTTTGCGACTGAAAGACTCTGTTTCTATGGTCAAGTCTAAAAATTAAAAAACAAAACTAATGTCAGAATTGTCAGATGTCAATGTTTAATTGTTTAAGTCAAACCTTTTTCGCACACTGGTGCAGTTATATAACTTACAATTCACTGTTAAATTAATAATAAACGAAAATGGGAAAGCACTTTGGAGAGCTTGCTAAGATCCGAGGGCTTATTAGTTACAAACTGTCCCATCACGAACAGCGTGCTTTTGCTGGTGCCATTTCTCACGGTGTGCCTAACGTATTCCGTAGATTCCGTGACAACGTATTTATAGTAGTACCTCGTAAGTATTATGTATTTATAAATTAATATTAGATGAAAATTGCATTGTTCACGGCCATTTAACCTGTCAAAATCCTATCCGTGGTATACCCCTCATTAACTGTTCCGTCAAAGCTCTTTTCAATACAAAGATTCCAGACAAAACACTTGACATTGGCGGAATTCCTGCGCTGATTCTTCGCGTGGGATAGAGTTCATAATAAAATAATATATATTATATAAAGCTCTTTTCTGAAACTCTAATCAACAACACTAATGACTGTATGTTCAGACTCCACATTTTTTAGACAAAATTATATTCATAGAGATACTGATAACAATAGTTCTAGAATTTTTATCTCATCAAAAGTTGGCTCATCAAAAATGATGGCGAGTGTGACTTAAGCGGTCCCTAGACGATCATGCAGCATGACATGTTGAATCATCATGCAGCATGATAAATCGCTAGGTATAATCATTTTATTTAGTCGATATAGATAGAGTACAGTGAAGAGGTCCTCTGTGCTGGTATGAAAATGTCTTTGTCAAAGGCAGAAAAATTAAAGGAATTGTCAATGAACTGCCAGACATAGTTTGTATGTCATGCAAGTAGTTTGCATCAATCAATACAATTAAACGGCCATGCATGCATGACAGCACATAACACATGTCATACCACATGATCGCCTTGGGACCACTTTACAGACTAAAAAATTATAACTTCCTTCAATAGATTTTTTCATATTTTGAACAACTTTATTAGAACATACATTATTTGGTTTCTGTTAAAAATTTAATACAAATATACTTTGATCCACGGTATGAAAGGAGTCCCACTGGTTTAGGCTGTGCGTTGAAAAGTTAATCGGTCAGACAATATTTCTATTTTTATACATAGATTTCAACAATAGGCAGCTATTACACTAAAATCTTGTTTATTTATTTCTTATGATCAATATAATAATATAGCACACATTTACCTTTCTATAGATTTTCCCTTAATATGTAAATGTTATTATAATATTAAAAAATAACTTATATATATTTCAGCATTTGTCATTGGATACCTGATCTATGAAGGAGTTGAAAGGGAGCATCACCGTCTCTCGCGTAAAAATCCTGCTGATTTTGAAAATGATAAATAAATAACTGTGTGATATGAAGGTTATTTATGTTTAAATTTATGTGTAGAAAATTAAATAAAATGTTAAGAAATTAAAAACTTGCTTTTTAATGGATTACACTCAATCACACAATCACAAAATTACCACCTCGAGTAAGGTCTATTCCAGGTCAGGCCAGTAGCAAACAGCTATGCGGTACACATGCACTGCTTCTGAGTGTATTATTGGCAGTGGCAAATCGTAAGCTCGATGAAATAAAAACTTAGACATCAGAACATCTCACAGCTCTTTTCTTTGGCCTGTCTTAAGTTAGCGGAGGGAAGTAATTTTTTTTTAAATATTTTTTTGCTATTTCAACTGGTCGTTAACTGTTCTTCATTTTTCAATCAAAGGTTTTTTTTGTTCTATATTAGTTTTTTTAAAATAAATTCAAAATTACCCTCAACTTGGTGGCGGGAAGTCGTTCTTTTACATTTATTTTTACTATTTCAATAGTTCGTTAACTGTTCTTTATGGTTTAATAAAATGTTGTTTTGCTCGTACTTAGTTTCTAAAAAATCAGTTCAATTCAATTCTTTATTATGCATTCCAAAATGTTTATACAGGTGTATAAAACTCAAAAGTAGAATAGTCTCCATTTTGGACCCTGATGGGCACAGCATATTCTTAAAATAATAATGAATTGTAACAAATATATTTATAATCAAGTTCAAATATAATGAACTGGCGACGCAACAGCCGTGTGTATTACACGAACCATTTGGAGCCACTTTTGACCGCTTAATCCTTACTTCTTTACCAATATTATAAATGCGAAAGTAACTCTGTCTGTCTGTCGCCCTTTCACGCCAAAACTACTGTACCGCTTTAAAATGAAATTTGGTACACAGATAGTCTACAGCCTGAGAAAGGACATAGGCTACTTTTTAATGCGAAAAAAGGGGTGTAAGGGGTAGAAAGGTGGAGATAAAAAGTTGTATGGAAGTATCGTCATATTTAGAGCTAGAAGCTTGAAACTTATTATTTAGGCTGTTGATTCGATATAAATACACTATTCCACGCGGACGAAGTCGCGGGCACAGCTAGTAACTCATAATCTTTATATATGTTTCTTCTATACGTGTGTATGTCATGAACTCCTCCTAAACGGCTGAACCGATTTTGTCTTCAGGTGTATTCGAAATGGTTTAGATTTACAATTGGACCCGGTAGATGGCGCTGCAATAGGAATAATATTTTTTACGTTCCGGCAGGACAACGTCTGTCGGGTCCGCTAGTTTAATATAAATACTTGAATTTCTTTTTTTTTTGTTTATTTATCAAAACTCCCCAGATTAAGTAGAACCCCAAATTTCATAAATACTGCTTAGACAGTCATTGTGATATTATCCTTTAAAAAACCGGCCAAGTGCCAGTCGGATTCGTGTCCGGGGGGTCCGTAAAATATTTGTATTATATGATGTAACTAAAAATTTACGGCTTTCGCAATTTTTCCTTTATCTGTGCTATAAGACGTTGCTTCGTACCAAATTTCAAGATTTTGAGTTCGCGGGAAGGACCCTGTAGGTTTTGATTTCCTTGCGAGTGTCGAAAATTTGCGGAAATTTGCGACATAAACGGCTGTATCTTCTGATTGCGTTGGCTTAGAAGTTTGATTTTTTCACAGCTCCAAGGGACAGAAAACCTGAGTATTTGATATAAATTCCAGCTTGATACCTATACGCATTCCTGAGAAAAAGGGTCTTTACAGACAGACAGACGGACGGACGGACAACAAAGTGATCCTGTAAGGTATCCGTTTTTTTCTTTCGAAGTACGGAACCCTAAAAATCGGAATTTTTATCACTGACCGCCTGACATGTATAGATCAAAAACCTAACCCACTTCCCGATGACCTAGAAAGTTGAAATTTGGCGTCCAGCTGGGTAATTGTATGTATGCAAAGGAAAAAATCAGAAAACACACTACCAAAAATGTAGGTTACGTGTAGGAAGGATTTATCAATGAATAGGCAATGTGCTCTAATATTTCTAATATTCAAGAAAATATACAAAAAGAAAACTATACAACATAAACATAAGAAAAATCTTAATTTTACAGATCACTTTTGAATGATGAATAATAATAATTTCTTTACAAAAATTAATGATATTCCATCAAAAACATAAACCTGAAAATAGGAACCAAGTTCAATATTAAGAATATAATAATATATCGACTACGCCGATGATTGCCAAGTTCTGTAGATAATATTGAAGATTTGTCTTGGCTAATTTCCGGTTCTCTGAATCTCTAAGAAACAGTTTCCAATACCGTTCTCATTTACAGCACACCATCTTTTAGAAGAGTAAGATATGTTGACCTTACAATATAAATACAGTACTATAGTGTATATGTAGTAACTTGCGTATAAAATAAAGGAGATGTGTTTAGCCAAAAATAAGAAAATTTGAATGTGAAAACTAGCTAAGTCAAATCTTCAGTATTATTTACAGAACTTGGCAAATATTTCGATCTCAATTCTTTTGTCGGCGTAGTCGATAACCACGTATATGCTTGATATTGAACTTCGCTCCCATTTTCACATTTATGTTATTGATGGGATAATAATAATAATATAGCCATTTATTTTCGAAATTTGGTTACAATGCTTAATAGAAATGATTAGGAATAACTATAAGATTTCCCTCCGTTCGGTGTGAATTTTGTCATAGGCCTCCTCCAACTCTCTCCATTGTGCTCTGTCCTCCGCAATTCTAGTCCAGGAGGCCCCTCGCCAACTTGAGGGTATTTTTTATAATATTTATAAAAAAAACTAAGAACGTACAAAAAAAAATGTTGATAGAACAATGAAGAACAGTTAACGAACAATTGAAAGAGCACAAAAAAATTGTAAACAAAAACGACTTCCCCTGCCAACTTGAAAGGTAATTTTTTATTTTATTTATAAAAAAAATCTAAGAACCAACTAAAAAAAATTTTGATCGAACAATAAAGAACAGTTAACGTTAACGTTCAAATAGCAAATAAAAATTGTAAAAAATTACTTCCGTCCGCCAAATTATGACAGCATTTTCTTTGTCCCTTACGAATTGATTTGATATAGAGGGGACTTATATTCGAAGCTTAAATTTATTTAAAATCGCAAAAAAATCTAATAACAATTTTATTTCATGTGTCGCCAAATTCGTTATACTACTGAATTAGGATATTCTAGATACTTTTTATAACTTTTTCTTATAAATAATGATAAAGATATTATAATGCGAATAAAAATAAAAATCTAAGAATTTAGTTAATTAAGTTTGTTTTGAGTTTAGTTCGGCATACATTTTCTTCACTACAATTCTTTTAAATTGAGTTTGAATGTGACCGGAATTTCAAATATTTAAGTAAACTTGCTACTATGGCATGATTTTTCTTTTAATTCGATTTATTCTGTTTATTATTCTTTATTTTCCTTGTATATAGGTTTATTAATAGTTAATCTGCACATTTTTATAATCTAATAACTAACGTGCGGGAATTAGCAACAACTAGTATTACGTAATAAGGAAATCGACTTTTAGTAGTTAAGTTAGTCCCTAAGTTTGTCGTGGGAGGTGTTCGCATCGGCATCGAGCCTTCGATGAGATATCTTGGGCTTATACTCGATAGTCGATGGGATTTCGGATACCACTTCCGGAATCTGGCTCCCAAACTTATGAGGACGGCAGCTGCGTTTTCGCGGCTGCTGCCCAACTTAGAGGGGCCCGACACCTCCTGTAGGAGGCTCTACAATGGTATCGTGCAGTCCATGGCCCTATATGGCGCCCCTATTTGGGCGGAGAACCTGACGGCCCGCAATGCTGCTATATTGCGGCGACCACAGCGAGAGATGGCCGTCAGAGTCATAAGGGGATACCGCACGGTTTCCTTCGAAGCGGCGAGTCTCCTAGCCGGAACTGCACCATGGGACCTCAAGGCGAAGACACGTGCTTCGTTGTATCAATGGCGCAAGGAGCGAGAGCTGGGGCCCACTCCTCAGGAAATTGAGGTGCAACGGTCTCAGCTCCGTCAGGTCCTAATGGCAGAGTGGAAAGAGCGACTTGAGCGACCGAGCGCAGGGCACGCCACAATTGTGGCGGTAAGACCCATCATGGAGGATTGGCTGGAGAGGCAGCACGGCAGCCTCTCCTACCGGCTGACGCAGGTACTGACCGGCCACGGCTGTTTCGGAAAGTACCTGTGTCGTATAGGCCGGTAGGCAACGTCTGCGTGCCATCACTGCGGAGGCTGTCGCGAGGATACTGTACTCCACACTCTTGTGGAGTGCTCAGCGTGGATGCAACAGCGCCATGACCTCGCGGCGGCTATCGGTGTGGAAGCCTCTCGATAGAGACCATGGTACTGTCCATGGTCCAAAGTGAGAGTGCGTGGGAATCCGCCGCTTCTTTTTGTGAGGAAGTGATGTCTGCTAAAGAGGCGGCGGAAAGGGAACGGGAGAGGACTAGTACTCTCCCGTCCCGAAGAAGAGGCACCAGGCACCGGAGAGCGCATAATGATCTCCGGCCTCCATGACCGCTGGCCTGGGGGTAACGGGTGAGGCTGCCCGTTACCCTAGCAGAAGCAGGCCTGAGACGGTGGCGCGACGTGTTCCGCTTGCCCCTCTCTAAATCGGAAGGAGGGCAAGGCCCTCCGCTACCAATGGTGTGGCTGTCTTCTAATAATAGAATAATGCATTGGCAAGAATAGTGCATCGTGCGTGTCCTTGGCGGGACGTACGTCAGACACGATGGTGCGTAGGGCCTTTTATGTACATATATATAATCCTGACGTTCGTCAAGACTATTCACGATCGTTTTGCATCGTGCATCGTGCGTGTCCTTGGCGGGACGTACGTCAGACACGATGGTGCGTACGACCTTTAAAAGGCCCTACGCACCTTCGTGCCTGATGTACGTCCCGCCAAGGACGCCGTGCCCGACGGTAGCATACACACGCATCGTGCGCCGACGTATGTCCGCTCAAGGTCACGGTTTAGCCAGCGTAGCCAATGCCATATTCTTAAATTACCCCAAAATAATAGTCAAATTCCACAGTTTGGGGAGATAAAACCTGAAGTCGTAATGTAATTAATAAGGCTAAAAATTCCCAATTCCCCGCATTTTCCTCGCATTAATGGTCTCCCCATAAATTCCACAATCGGTTTGAAATTCCCCGCATTTTTGGGCATTCCCCACAAATTGGCAATATACTGTATATGTATGTACCATAAACCTTATATACTAGAACGTAAAGTCTATGGTATGTACATAAGCATGTGGTGGGGGACTCGCTGGATGCAAAACGCGTCGTGCAAGTCCAGCAAGCAGTATATAATGTATATATACATAATTCTGACGTACGTCAAGACTATTCACGATCGTTTTGCATCGTGCATCGTGCGTGTCCTTGGCGGGACGTACGTCAGGCATGATGGTGCGTAGGGCCGACAAGTCAGTGGAGTTTAACACATCATACTCGATCATGACAGAATGATGGTCTCGCCAATATGGTCCAATGAAAAATGAAGAATACAGAAAAATAAAGCATAGTTTCGCGAAATACCCAAAAAAAAAAAATTGAATGTACATTGTAGTTAGAGCAGAAACTTTACGTTATTGTATTGACTACCTCTTCGATTTAACCGATAGCAATTTGATAAATATATTAAAAGTCATTTTTGCTTTGAAAAGCAATGTAGATATAGTATTTACAAGCGGCGGTAGCGTAATGGCTAACGCGTCGGACTTGCGATCAAGTGGTTGCAGGTTCGATCCCCACCCAGTGCACTACCGTCGTGAACCCACTCCTAACACAAGCGTTAAGCTTAGCTGGAGGGGTTAACGAGATTACTGGTAATGTGTGACCCACGTTACTAGTAATCTTTAAATAAAAAAAAAATATAGTTATATCGTTTTCTTTGTTAAATTTGTTTCCTGCTAATAGGAACTACTTATGTATATTCACCTTCGTCTATTATTCCACTACATATTATAAAACAAAGTCCCCCGCCGAGTCTGTCTGTCTGTCTGTTCGCGATAAGCTGAATGGATTTTCATACGGTTTTCAATAATAGCCAGATTGATTCACGAAGAAGGTTTAAGTGTATAATTTGTTAAAATTTTGTGTAAATTGATTGAAATAAATTGATGATTCTCGATGATTGATAATGGTGTGCCAAATACAGTTCGTTCAGAAAAAATAAAATATTACTATTTTTCCAATCGTAAATTATCACGATAGAAAAGAGACAAATATTTTTTGTTATTAGGTTGTTATTTGCATGATATTTGTATGGTAACTAGAAACTTATATTTGCAAATAATAAATCATATCCTCTCTTATTCTTTTATCAGTGCAAAACAACGAAAAGCAGCAGCAGTGGAGCAGTGGCATTGACGTGACAATACAAGAATTATTGCTCATAAGCTCCTAGAGCAGGAATATTTTACGTCACTGTCAATTCTGTCAAATGTCAATAGTTCGTTGACGTCTTGTTTGATTGCATTGCATTGCCTTTTGCCGACGTCAACAATCAGCCGCGCTAGTTATTAGCATTTTGCACAATTAGCTTATTTAGTGAACAAAACTATTTGTAAAATAGGATTTTACTCTGTAAGTGTTACTGTTGATAACGATCATTAACCACCTAAAAGTTGTGGGTGGAAATTCACGAGTGATTACTAATAGTATGTTAACGATTTATAGGTGCATAAAAGTTTTAGTCATTTTTTAAAATAAACCATGCATTATTTTTGTTTAAGTTAACGGAATAGAACCTCATTGCTGTCGTAAGTACATTATTATTATTAAGCCTTCTCATTGCATTTTTTTGTAATTCTAAAGGTTTCAGTGAAAATTACTGTAATTTATTAATTATATTTTAAGTATAGAAAACAATGTACCTACTAGATTTTTTTATTAACTACCTACATTAATTGCTACATTCTATATATATTTTTAATTAGAATAAAAATAATCAGTTTATCAAATTTATAATCAAGTCATTGTCAATATTGGTACTTAGCTTATCACAAAAGTAATTGCTGTTTACATTTTTCTTATCATGCAGGTTTCTATGAAGGCAAGTGATTTGAATGATAATCCAACCCTAAATTCTGATTCAATTATCAGTGAACCGTTGGACCCCGAATTAGATCATACAGCAGCAGCCGTACAATTAAATACACAGGAAATGGATGAAGATGATACAAAAAAATCACAATCATATGCCCCAAATAGGAGATTTAACTATGGTATACATTTAAAAACTAGTTATCAATATTTAAAAAAAGTGTGTGATATAATTATGTTTGAGGATGATAGTATTGTATCTAATATAATGTATATTAAAAATGTTATATGTACATGTAAATTATATTTTTTTATATTACAGATTATAATTAACACTGTTATAATTTTTTAGGGTATATAAAATATGTCAGTTTAGTGGTGTTAACATTGCAAAATGCCGCACTTGGCCTTAGCATGCGTTATGCTCGCACAAGAAAAGATGTGGATATGTTCTCACCGGCAGCAGGTATTTATACCTACATTAAACAACAGTTACTACTTATTTATTTTGCTATTAGCATCAAAACGATGTATCAGATATATGCTATATGACAGATAAACTGCGCCACCACGGCTGGCCCAGAATGGGGGTCCTGATGGCTTTGTCGCATGCCACAAAGGCTAGTTCAAGGTGGCCTCAGGAAAATATTCTTGAAAGGTTAATATAGGCTAGGGAAAAGGAAAGGAATACGCTAGCATGGGGTAAAAATTACGATTATGTATAACTTATCAAGGTTTGCTTTATACATACATGTATATATACAGCCTGTAAGTATCACCGTTGCGAATAACTTACAAAAACCTCTTTCTTTGGATACTTATACACAATGCAAAAGTCAATTCATCATAAAAATGCGACATTAAGGATTTACAGTCATGGGTTTGATTTTGCGCTACGCAATGGAAACGCACCACGCGTACGGTGCGGTACGGTGAATAACTTTAACGTGCGGTGCCGTCGAAGCAGCTAATTGCATAAATGTTGTTTAATTGATTACATTGCTGTTTTTCGCGGTATGGGGTATTTATTGATTTTTTCGGTAAAATGTTCTATTTACTCATTGTGATGTCACTGTTAACCAAAAAAATTAAAAAAGAAATGAATTTTCCCGCAGAAAATTCCAATGATTTTCCACTCAGAATAATAGTAGAATATTACAGGATTCGGTACGGTGTCGCTTACACCCTGTATATTGTACATGTCAATAACACCATAAGCATCTTTGTAAATTGATAAAAGAAGTCTTAGTTAACCTTAACACAGTTATACCTCGACTTATTTTACGAATTCTAAAACCTTATTAAGCATCTACTAAACAGGTTTTATTTAGAATCGTTCATTCTTAAGTAGCTGAACCTCAGTTTGTTACTGTATATCTATAAGAAAATCGCTCTTGGCGACTGCCTAACCAAAGTAACCTCTATGCTGTAAAGCTCGCGCGAGATAGGTCGCACAACGTCTTTTCTGATCAGTTAATCGGATCTCCGGTTGTTGGTCCCTACATCGATATAAATGATCCAGAAGCTAATTTTTCAGCGGTGTCTCTATCCGTTACGGATGGACTAAACATTGATCGTTGGCAAACCAAACGTTCGCTGTCGGCGAAATCATTTAGCTCCGCTCGGTGGGATTTTCTCAGGCACAGTTCTTGTCCGTTGCTGGTAATGGTTACGGGGTTAGCTGTTCTCCTATCCCTCCTACTTTATTTAGTCGGTTCGATTCCGACACACCGCCCCACTGAAAACCTCGGTGCGGTCACGGCCCGAGGGGGTTTTCACAATCACAAAAAAAAGGTCCATCTCTATAGCAAAAATACACCGTTGTTGTGCCTTTTGATAAGCAAAACGATGAACCTCAAGGCCTATCTAAGAGAAAAACGTTGTTACTTAGGATACTATGAAGAGGCAAAGGTGTTATGCTTATAATCATTAACACAATTCCAATTAATTCACACTATTTCAATTCTAACCTTTTCCACTTCTATATTCACTTGTACTCTCTGTACTTCGCACTTATTAACCACACACTAAAACCGCTCAACTAAAACTGCAATATGTATACTCCAAACGTTATTGCATAAAGAGTTCGTGACATTTCCTGAAAACTCGAAACCCCTCGAATATTCTATTACATTGTGGGACATTGTATAAATAGACTATTAGTTCCGTTTATTGTCAAATATGGTGTGCGACTCAATCTAGGTAATCCTCTCTGACTTCCTGTATTGACTCGTAAATAGATGGCGCCCGCGGGTCAATATAGGTCTCCGTAACAATATTAATATATGAAGAGAATTCTTTGTACCCCTTTTTAAGAAGATTTCGCGAACGCAGGAACAGGAAATTTGAAATACTTAAAGTTTATATTATGTAGAAGAAGTGCAGAAAGCAGAAATTTTTAAACTATATGTGTAACAAATTTCATAATTACGTGAAAACGGCTACATCAAGCTCTTGTAGCTTGATGTAGCCGTCCAGTATATTAGTTAACCTGTCATAGTACAAAAGTCTATACAATGACAGTTCAAGTTATATTGCCGATGAAATATACCAAAAATGAATTATGGTCGAAGTTTGACCACCTAGCGATCTCTAGTTATTATGAAATAATCATGGAATAATGAATCAATAATGAATTATTCACTTTTTTCAGCTGTGTTAATGGCAGAAGTATTTAAATTAATTATATGTGTGTGCCTTGTAATACAAGAGTCAGGTGGTCTCAATCAAGGAATGAAGTCTATGTATAGTATAGTCATATTGAATATTCGAGACACATTACGAGTTGGTGTGCCATCCTTTCTGTACATAATACAAAACAATTTACTTTATGTGTCAGCATCTAACTTAGATGCAGCCACTTACCAAGTAAGTATAAATAAACACCTTTGTACCTATTACATTTTATGTAATAAGTTAAATACCTAATGCATATTTTCTCTTTTAGGTGACATATCAATTAAAGTTATTAACTACTGCATTTTTTGCGGTACTTGTATTAAAAAAGCAACTTAAAAAGTGGCAATGGAGTGCATTAGGGTTGTTAGCAGCTGGAGTAGCGTTGGTACAATTAGCTAATAGTGTAAAAGCTTCAAATGCTTCACAAGCTGACCAGTCCAAATTATTGGGATTTAGTGCTGCTCTCGGTGCGTGCTTTATTTCTGGGTTTGCTGGCATCTACTTTGAAAAAGTTCTTAAGGAATCTGACATATCTGTAAGTATTCACCAATGTTTTTAAACTAATGTGATAATCAGTGGTTGGTTTAATTTCATCACATCGATTGTAATTGCAACGTACCTACCTACAGGTACATTATTTAAGTATTCGTTATAATGGATAGCAGGATTGCAATGCGGGTGGGAAGGGAATAGTATTGGGACTATTGCCCTATCGCGTCTGCTGTGACTCCCGTATACAATAATCGAAAAGGAACACCCACGAAAGCACCGATGACGTATTATTCCTCGAAATAATATATCGCTCGCTTTTTCGAAATTGTTTACTATTTGTAATGGTGACTGCTTGTTGCCGTATCTAACGCGAATTTGACGCAGGACGGCCCGTGGTGCGGTGCAGTGGTCTAGTGTGAAGATCGCACGGCACACCGTACGGTGCGGTCTTCAAAATTAATTATTCTCATCCTATGTTAACGGCACGGTCTCACTCGAACGGAGCGCGGCAATTCACGATCGGTTTCGGTTGATTTTTGGCCGAAATGGAAACTACGACCGAACAAGAATTTTTTGGTGGAAACTGGCCGAAACCGAACTTTTGGTCGGTCACTAACAGAAACATATACTTGTGTCTTATAATGTAATCCATAGCTGTGAAACACGTTTCACACATGTAAGAGACGTTTCACATATGTAAAACGTAATGGCACGAACAACAAACATCTTTTGAGATTATTTTATACTTAATAATAATTTTTATAGTGTATGCAAAATTTCATGATGATCGATTAAGTTGGTAGGTAGGTGGTGAAAGCGTAACGAATAGACACGTCAAACTTATAACACCCCTCATTTTGCGTCGGGCGTAAAAAAAAGTGATCAAAGTGAAAAAATTATTAAAGATCAAAAACGGTGATCAAAGTGCAATGCAAAAATTAAAAAAGGTGATAACTTTAGACATCGAGTGTGATTTAGGATTTACTGGACTAATTTTAGGATTTAGGAGCTCACTATTTTAGTAGGTACCGTGACGTAGTGTTTGTATACTCTTTGGGTACCGTTTCCGCTATCTGACCCGACTTAAGAAACAAGTGCATTTAAAAGTTAGTTCTAATTCGTTAAAAAGTAAACCTATATTTGCAAATGGGTATTTTTTTTATATCTGCAACTATTAATTAATAAATAGCTGAAATAGTGCCGATAAACTTCCTGTACCTACCAGGAAATGCTTATCACAATGTTGATTATTAACCTTACTAAGATAAACCGTTGGCGCTGTGTTAGTTTTTTGAAGTTGAAGTGACAATATAGAATATTTTACTATCTTTCAACAATCCATACAACCATTGTCGTTGGTTGTATGTCTTCGTCGTGTACCTATAGTCTTGACTCTTGTATATTTCGTAAGCCATTAAATGTTTTTTTACAAAGATTTTCTTCAATAGGTACCTACCGAAGAGCCTCTGTCCGCGAGCCTCATCGGTCTGAGTGATTATTTGAGGAACTTAACTTTTCAGTTCTAAAGATACTTTCTCATATAATAATAAAGGTCACAGTCAATTTTCCAACCGCAGAATATATGTTTGTAATAGCAAAAAAAATGCTCGTGATATGACAACAATTTAACGACTTTCGGATTTTTTACTTTACCTGTGCTGCGAGTCCTTGTTTCTCGCCAAATTTCATGATTCTAGGCCAAAGGGAAGTTAGTTTTGATTTGCCTGCGAAATGTGAAAATATAAGGTTCAAATGGAATCTTATGATTTCGTTGATTTAGAAGCTTGATTTATTTACAGCTTTAACGGACCAGACATTCGTCTATTAATATTTTATTTTCAACTTGATATCGCCAGGCGTTCCTGAGAAAAAGGATCTTGACAGACAAACTGACAGACGGACAGCAAATGAGCAAAGTGATCCTAAAAAAGTTCCTTTCTTTTTTTGAAGATCGGACCCCTAAAAATAAGCTACTTAAAAAAATATCAGTTATTATTAAAATTATTTACAAAAAAACTTTTCGGTGTCATAGAATTCAACGCGCGTTTCATACTCGGCAGGATTACACCTTTCGTTACAATAAAAATGTGTTGTGCTCAGAAATAGCCAAGTCTACGTGAACCGAATTTAATCATTTCTCGAATTTCTTTCAAATGGCATCGTACATTTGGGGTTTGGACTCAATTCGTATAAATCTATACTAATATTATAAAGCTAAAGAGTTTATTTGGTTGAACGCGCTAATCTCAGGAACTACTGGTTTGAATTGAAAAGTTATTTTAGTGTTGGATAGCCCATTTATCGAGGAAGGCTATAGGCTACATAACATCACGCTACAACCAATAGGACCGGAGCATTAATGAAAAATGTTGCAAATACGGGGAAAATTTACGAACGCGGACAAAGTTGCGCGGGTTAACTAGTATACAATAACTTTCGAGTGTCGACAACCTTTACAAAAAACCTTACATTTGGTTCCAGCACCAACTCAACGTAGTCTTATTTTAATACTCAAATAATAATAAATAAAAATCATTTTTTTTCTACAATTATACTGAAGTTGGTCTGTAGTTAGATTTTTAGATCAATTAGCTTTTGTTTATTACTATAGTGTTTATTATTTATATTTAAGTTAATTTGATCCATTTTCCTGTTTCAGGTTTGGATGAGAAATGTACAGCTGAGTTTACTTTCATTACCTTTTGGAGCCATCACATATCTAGTAAATGAAGGAGTTCACAATAATCTGCTAAAAGGCTTTGATGGCTTTGTTTGGTACCTAGTCCTATTACAGGCAGGAGGTGGCCTTATCGTGGCTGTTGTTGTGAAGTATGCTGATAATATATTGAAGGGTTTCGCGACATCTGTTGCCATTGTGATATCCTGCATAGTGTCGATGTATCTATTTGATTTCAAACTGACTATTCAGTTTACTATTGGCACAGCATTTGTGATTGGCTCAATATTTTTATATGGTTATGTACCCAAGAAACCTGAACCACGGAATTCGCTAAATGTATGATAATTTTTATAACTTAGCTTAAGAGTCCTTAGTTGGTGTCTATTTTCTTTACTGACATTAGTATTTTTCTTATATCGGTAAAATTATAATTACTAACATCACAACCGCAGTGGGCGTGGACGAGAGTATTATCAGGGTATTTTATTTTTGTGCAACGGTAATATAGGCATGATTATAAATGAATTAGTACTAATTTATGATTAAAACTATAAATCTTTATAGAAAATATATTTTTTTAAATTAAATGCTAAGACAGGACTTGTAAGATCATATCTTATTAGCAGTGATCGGAAAAATTGGATAATTTACCTATTCTTCGAGAGCAGAGACCAAAAGAGGAGGATGCCATAGGGCAACATATTTTTTATGATAATTGTCCCAGGTTTTGATAAACCACCGTTTTATAAAAATGATAATAATACAGTAAAACGATTAAATTAATTACGCAATATTTACGAAAAATTGTAAACAATACAATACCAAACAACATATTGTTTAAAAAAAAAACAATCTCAAACAATAGATTGATTTCTATTATGTTCATTTTTTTTTCCATATTTACCATCTTCAAACGATTTCCTTTTGTACTGAAAATCCATTTATATATGGAGAAGGACATTTTGGCATCGACTGAAGTTAGAGGTACATATTTGTAGTATGATAATGACTGATTGTCACACACATCGATGTTAACACATCGACATCGTCGTTTCTGCCTATATCATTTCCTAATTTTAGTTTGATCGGTTCAGACGAAAACCAGCTTAGAACAGTTCTCGTGTCATCATATAGGTAGGTACATATAGGGAAAAATTCAGACAACAATAAATTGTTTTTGTTAAGTCTTTAATGAAATTTGAATCATCAATCCATCAATCATCAGCCTATCCATTGTTGGACGAAGGCTTTCCTCGAATGATTTTATAATATTTGTCAATATAATGTAAATCAGTTTTTTAACTGTCTTTTCCAACATAGATTTAGCATGCTTTGATAGACAAAGCGTCAAAGTTTATATTTGTCATACTATGAAGCTGCTTCTAGCCAAGTACCCCACTTTGTTGTAACTGGTTCCGGTGGCAATGGAATTTTGGAAAATTATTTCTTGAAAAAGTAGTTTTTTTATTTCATTTAACGTATCAACATCCGAATAATCTCTACCTATTTGTTTGTAACATGTTAATTTTTTTTTTTGTTTTAAAATATATCTCCCGCATTACAAATTTGTGGATCACACAAATTTTTGTCCCATGTGGGATTCAAACCCACAACACACGGCGTGGCGTAGTGGCGATGTGACCACTTAAACCATTGCGCGCGTGCAGTACTGTATCCCCATTCACATCTTATTAAAAATGGTTTATTTGTTACCGCATTTAAAGGTTTTACGAGAACATGCACAAAGCAACGACCTAAATAATCGGTGTGCGTTACTCCAACAGGAAAATGGCTAGAGTGATATGAGTGGAACGTATAATTAGTGCGGAATCTGCGTGAATGTGCGCCGCATAAAAATATTGTGCATGGGCTAAATGTAATAATTTTTGGTTTACACCTACATATCGTGGGTTGAGCCGGTTCCTTGTATGTTGACGTCAAAGTTATGACACCGTCGTTTTGACTTTTAGTACCTAATATTATTATTCAATAACGCAATAACAAACACCGAACATATATTTAATCGTTTCACTGTAGGTATTATAAATAGTCATTAAACGTACCTTCTTAATTAACATCAAAAACCCCGGGAAAAAGCACCAAAAAAATGTTGTCATAAGGCAGTCTCCTCTTTTTGTGTGTGCCCCTCAAAAGTTAGGTAAATTAGCTCTACCTATTACGATCACTGCTTCTTAATTATATTTGATCAATTATTATTTATTATCCCTCTCAGTCAGCAGTAGGACCCACTAAACAGTGTTTAGTTATAATGAGATTGAGAATCACGTCCGTTTTTCTTCGGTTAAAAATACCCAAGCATTAACTTACTACAATATTTTTTATTAAGTATTTGAGAAAGCCGTTAAACTCTTTAGTGCAAGTTACTTCGAGTCTGATTCCGTCAATCAGACCAAAATATATCATTATTTCCTAATAAGGCTTATTTTGCATTGTCAACCATTGTCAAAATGACATAATTTGAAATGTTCGAGTTAAATAAATAAATGTGTATTTAACAAATAAAATTTATCTTAAGTATTCACGACTCGCATCGTACGTACACAAACGTAGACGTAAACTGTAAAAATTAATGTTAGGGACTATCGAGTGCCTAGCCTCACTAACTTTCTAGATATTTGACTTGGATATGTTTGATGTCTTGGAAACTTTATTTGGTGCTGGATATCATTGTTAGCAAACATCAAACTAATATTGCGGGTAAGTGTATGGTTTCTCTTGGACATGAGTCAGGACAAAGAATATACGTACCCGCCACACATATTTTGCCTTCCTAGCCGGAAAAAATATTTTATGTATTTTTTGCTAAGTACTAGGGGTTGTACAGTAATTTGAAATGAAACGGGTGTATTGTATCATTTTATAACAAAATAAAAAAGTTTTTTTTTCATTTCCGTTAAAAACAAATTACCTGTATGTACTAATAAATTTGTGGAATAATATTTACACCATAACCTTAAACTTAACACCATAAATTTCGTATTAATCAGACGATGATGTTGTTCTTCTTCTGATTCTTCCGCGTCTTCATATTCCGATTCTTCTGAGTTAGAAGCTTCAAATCGGGATGAAAATGCAATAATATTTCAATGGTTTCTTTTGAAAAAGGCTTCGTTGTTTTAAAAGGTTTAGGCCTGAGACTTGATATTAATTGATCGGAAGACAACAATAGCCGATTTAGAACGTCTATATTGCAGTCGGACCTGGAAAACATTCTTGCAAAATTGTATCTAAACATCCTAAAATGCTTGTTCCTGGCTTCTGCAGCTTCCTCGGACAGTAAGCCAACTGGAAGCATTGTTTTTCTATGACTGTTGCTCCGTGTATAAGAATTTTATGCATGGTTCGTGTCATCGAATGCCCAGGATATAATGAAATATAAAGCTTAGCCGTGTCTAAGCAATAATTTGCAAACTTGTCCAAATTTACTTTGTGGCCACTAGAAATGACTTCTAATATAATTTACAATGTATAAATAAGATCAAAATTTACACTAGTTATTTTGCTTGCTTTTTGAGAATCTGCAAAAAATTTCTTACTCGTGTACCCTTCATTAGTATTTCCGAAGCCGGCTTTAGGGACTTCAACAATTAAACCAGTTTCCATCCTTAATTTCTGTTGTATGGCGGCTTTTCTTTCTCTCACTACTATTTTGTCAGCTTCGGATCTCAACTGCCATTTCCTAACAAGCAATTTGTAGGCAAGGTGTAAAACGCTTTCAAAGTTTCGAATTCTAGCATGCAAAAGGGACAGACCAAAAGCTAACGCCTCTACATCAATGTTTATTTTAATATTGAAATCGTTGAACTGCTTTGAAGTTGCCCCGCATATATAATACCTCATCGTGCCATTACCATACATACCATTGTTAGTCATTGTGTGCTTTTACACTAGCAATCAGGCCATCCTGTGTGAATGGACTGTTTTCCAAATTATCAATTTTCGATAAGATATAATCAATTTCACGGTTTGTTATATCTGTTGATTCTTTTGTGAATACTATTCTTATGGGACGACAAAACCGTTGAGAGGATGGGGTTGGAATACGCCAAATAACTTTTTTCTTACAACAAACTAATTGTAGATCAACCATAGAACATTGAAATAAATTTCTATAGTTCTACATTTTTTGCTTAAATTGAGACTGCTATGAACCATTACAACCCCATTTATATATAAGCTCTAATGAATCGAGTTCTTCTTGTGTTAATTTCGTAAGAATTTCCATTAAATATGTCAAAAATCTACTTACTGTGTAAAAGTTAAGTAAATTTTGCAAATTTATTTCTGCGCTTGTTTCGTTTACTGTAAATGATTCTTTTTTCTCTTTGAAGAATGCTAAAACTTGGATAAAGTTTTTTGTTGGAATTTCATATTGCTTTCTGAAAGGTCGGCCTCCACAAACATTGACAATGCATTTAAAGTCGTTAACTGGGTCTTTTTGCTTTGTGAAAATGTTGAATATACTTTCCTAAATTTACTAGCTGTTTCGGAGACTTTGTAATCCCAGATAGCACATGTGACACATTTCTGTCACCAGTTGTTTGTAATGATGTCTTTGTAGCATGTATGAGTACTTCTTTTCTTACAGATTTTCGAACATTATCTGTTTTCCTAAGCACATAGTTCATTAAACGGTTTTGTTGGGCGACCGACATGTTTTTGTAATGGCGCTTTTGATATTTCGATTGTTCCCTGAAGCCTGAATAAAGGATTTGAAACATAAAATTTCGACTTTAAATATGAAATTTTATGTTTCAAATCCTTTATTTGATCTTCAGAAAAAATTCAGAGGGTAGAATATCAGTTTCTAAAAATAAGTGTTTCGTCAAATGTAGGCAAGTTCTACTTTTCCATTTTATCGAACAAACTTATCCGAGTTATAACTCTACAATTCGGTCTACCTGGTTCCCCTAAAAAAAAAAAAACTATAACAATTATTTATGAAGAAAAGATGAGAAATTCAATATCTTTTACAGTTGACATTAAAGTGTGGTTTGGTTGGAAAAGAGCACAAAGTGGCACTTAATTTTTTTATCAATTTAATGCTGATGAACTATACTTCAAACAAAAAAAATGACAACGAAACACCCGGAAGTATTACTAACAGGCTCGTAAACATAAAAAATATGATTAAAAATCGTTATTAAATAGTTCATATTTCAAACTTATATTTAGAGCAATGAAACGGAAATTAACGTTAAATTTTAACACATACGTAATCTTACCTGAAGTAAAAGAATCCATAGCTTTTTTCCTCTTAAAACACATCAAGTAACTAAATTAAGAATTTCAATATCCGAGTAAAAAATATCGCCAATAAGTCGTGCGGCAGAACAACGGTAGACTTTCAACTAAGATTGCACACGACGGAAGCAACGAAAGGGACGGGGAATGGTTACCTATTGTTCACTGGCTACCAGCGGGTAGATAAATTTTTCTACACAATACTTTTGAGGTATTGGACTTTTGTCCGGCTAGGAAGGCAAAATACCCGTATGTGCGCCGTGTAGAATGTCCCACTAACCCCCAGGTGTTCCTCGGCATGAGAGATCCACAATGCCTATATAATTTAGATCATTTATATGTCTAGATGGTAGTGTGAAAAGAACTAAAAGAAACGAGCCAACACGTTTACACTCCCGTAAACGTCATTCTATTTTACTAGTGTGTGCATAATGATAACTGTTGATGAAATACTCCAATTAAACTAGGGAGAAATTTACTCGACGACAAAAAATATAATTTGAGTCGAGTCATTTTCATACAATACCGAGAAGTTCTCTGTTTCTCTCTTTCTCAATTTTGATGAAGTTTTGAATCCATATTTTAACCGGCAAAATGAATAAAATATGTTCAAATTATGTTTTTAATATTTCTGTAAGAAAGGCAAATATTAAATAATTTGTTTAAAATGTTTGCTTCCTCTATCTGTTATTAATATGGTAAACCGAAAAATACAACAAATTTATTTGATTAACTTTTTATTACATTAGTGTGCTTTGGATCTATTTTCTAAAAAGTTTTCGTCTCGATGTGGCGTCGCTTTTGACATTGTTATTTTGCCTTATGAACAGTGAATATCAGAACGTGTGTATTTACATACCAGACCACATTTGCATCCCATATGCTTTAAGAGTTCATAAACTGGCAACGCATAAATTAATTTACGAAATATTTCAATGGTTTATTCTGCTGTAACTCATGTGAAATAATGCTACTTATCGACGATAATAATTGACTTTTTTCGTTGGTTTATATCGAACTTTGTAATTTCTACTCTCTTTTATCACACGTACGGTGATTGTAAACAATACATTTACGCCATGAAAATAGAGCGTATCTAGGGGCAGCGCAACTGATACTGAGCGCCGCGCCGGGACAGGAACTTAGCGGCCAATAGTTGGACACTATTTCTTTCTTTGACAATCTATCGGGCCAATAGTTGGACACTATTTTTTTCGACGCCTTTACAGCTTCGACAGTCTATATAGACATATAAATGATCTAAGCGTGCACGTAAAGTACTTAAGTATATTATTTATCATAGGCTATTATTTGTTCTTATGGCGCAGTAGTTTTCAACGTGTTTGGTTTTTCCATTTTCAGCTCTGTGTACCTACTTATGTACCTAATGTGAAGATGGTTTTAGTACATAGTTGTGTTGTAAATTGGAATCTGATTATATTTTCATTGCTAACCGTCTTTATACTATAATAAATTTAAGTTCCATCAATTTACAAAATTTAAGAATGTGTTGAAAAGTTGTTTGAGATTACGACAAAATATTTTTTGGTTAAGAGTTAGTATCTGGTCGAGAGAAGTTACAAATTTATCATAGAAAATATCTATGATTGCTTTAAATTGATAATGTACATATATATTTATAATAAAAATAATAATGTGTTAAATAAGCATAAGAATGTCATAAATACTAAGGTAAGTAGGTCACTACATAAAAAAAAATATTAAAGATAAATCAAATCTATGCTATTTTATATTTTTAAACCATTTTAATAAATGATATACAGTTTAATATGAATTTATAATCTTTCTCTTCCTCATTTGTTCCAGCCAATTTTCGAGTTGTTGTTGTGGTGTTTGTGGATTTCTCTTGTAATAGTCTGTAGGTGGTTTACCCTCCTCAAGTCTTACAAAATAATGACAGTACTGATATCTGACTTGACCCATTCTTCCTCTAGCGTGCCTTCTGATGCCTTTTATTACCATTCCTTGACCTGAAAAGGATTCCGCTGAAACATAAATAGTTAATTAGTTATTTACTGTCTTATATTAATGCAAGTACAGTGTACAGAGAGAAGCAATTGGTAGAGTATTCAGTGAAGCTAGAACAATGACTTCTCAATGCACAATTTTAGAGCATGCACTTAATACTATTGTAGCATTTACTTGTGCTGTTGTTTGGCTTCACACTAAGATAAAAAGGGTAAGTATAGATGCTAACAAAGTTGCGTGGTGCTACAAAAATGGTTGTGAAAATGTACATAGCATTGCAATTACTTTTATATATATGTAAGCAATATTAAGACAAAAACACTTTAGTTAGAGATTAACATACATTAACAGTTTCGGCACAAATATTTCTACTTAGGATTCTATACTAAGTATTTAATTCTACTTTCTGCTTGCCATAAAACAATCAAAGATAAGGTTTTTCGAAAATGTTAGATCATTGGCTTCAGAGACAACTGTGGAAAGCTTTTAAATTAATATAGAAATATTTATAATTATAATTTTTAAAAGTCCTTTTATTTAATATATATAATGATGAAGTTATCTAAATTGCCCCAGAGCCACAGGAGGTAGTAATTTATTTATGCTTTATGTTGATTTTTTCAGTGATGATAGAATTATGGAAACATCGCAATTTTTTTTATTTTTTATTTTAGTTATACCATATTTGTAACAAATTTTATCTTTTTAATCCAGTAATTTCAGACCACACATGAGTAAAATTTTATTCTCAGGATAACATACAAGGATTTAAGTTTATTTTAAGCTCTGTATATTAATATACCTTTGTACCTCTTTTAAAGTAAATTTTGCACACAAAGGAATGTAAAATTTGGAATACATAAAGTTTATATGAAAGAAAGAAAAAGCATTAAAATTATGTGAAAATTGTTATATTAAAAAACACACATGCCTAGTAAATATTATGTTGACCTGTCATAGTACAGAATGTCTAAACAATGACAGTTCAACTTATACTGGAAATAAATAGTTTAACTTATAGCACAATAGGTCAATGAAATAAGACAAAACATTCAAAATTTTATCAATTAGGGTTGATATTCAACTGCCAGACAATCTCTAGTGTTAATAAAATTTGTGTTGCTAATAATGACCCCAAGGGAAAAAACAAAGAATCGCCCGTAACCACTGCTGATATGGCTGAGGAAGGATGAAAAGGTGAGTGGAAACATGAGTACATAGAATAACAAGGCATAAGTAATATGTGACATGGTCGTAAAATGCTGGAAATTAAATCTGAAACACCTTTATTCCTTCTACCAATTGAAGCACATTATATTTACACTTCAGCAGAACACCAAGCAATAATGACAATTTCTGATGTTCCGTGAGACCTTTGACTGGAATTGAGTCATTTATGGCATGCCTTGATGAGAAGAGAGGATTCACTGAGTTATTATTCCAGGACATTTTTCAGGCATACTTATTATATGCCATAGGATTAAAAAAAATTTGGCCTTTCTGGATTTTACATGGTTTTTTACATGCATGACATCTCTAGTGTGTACCATTCATAACCCTTTTGTATGCTACATTTCATCCCACATTTTTGAGTATTTCATTGTAATGTGACCACTGCAATATATTAACTGCACAATAAAATGCTCAATAATGTGAAATGAAATTGAAGTAAATAAAAATGTGGGTTCTGAGGACAGAGTAGTTCATAAATTATATTGAGAGGTGCTGGCTCACACAATTTCCAGGTGCTAATTTTGTATAGTTCCTAGCAATTAACTTACCAACCCACAAGTTGCTTTTGAATTCAACATTGTGGTCTTTTATAGCAAGTTCTTGAGCTTCAAGTATGGTGTCTTTAACATATATTGCTCCTTTTTTGTTAACAAAACTGAGTTGTTTTACTGCTTCATCTACAGTCATTCCTCTAACAAAGCTAGCTATGTACCATAGCTTATCAGGACTGTACTTTATATTAGTTTTCTGATGGCATATAAACTGAAAAAATGATTTATTCCATTTAAATATAAAATGATTATTTAACTTGTATCACACCTCTATTAGAATGAATAACTTTACCTAATTAAAAAACAACACAAAATTATGGCATCTTTTACATGTTCTATAGCAGATGTTTATTTTGCTTAGGTCAAAAACATACAATTGAAGATATAATAGAGTTGCTAGAAGTAAACCTACAATATTTGAATTTCAGAGACAAGATAAAGAAAATTGATGGAAATATGGAACACCAATGAATATTTAAACACATTGTTTTTTTGTTACCTTGGTGGAGAGAGCTACAATCATTATATTAATACGTGAAGACGTACACCTTTTTAGGAAAATTTCGTGAATATAGTAACATGAATTTTGGAATATTTACAGTTTATATATAGAAGAAGTACAGAAAGTAAAAATTTTTAAACAATGTCTTACCACTTAAAAAATTACGTGAAAATGGCTTAATGAAATTACACACGTCCAGTATATGTGATTACCTGACATGGTAAGTCTATACAAAAACAGCTCAAGTTATAAGAATAATAATTACCATGGTCCAAATTCGACCACCACGCCATCTCTAGTTATCATAGATATATAAAATAATATCTACTATGTAATAATTATTTTAATAAAATGTATTCTTGTCAAAATAGCATTCTTTTTAAACTGACGTTACCGTTTTGTTACTAAAATGTGTGTACGTTATAAGTTTATACTTACAGCAGGTCTAGGCGTCTCTTCTACTGATTGTGGAGGATATATCACTTTATTGTGTCGAAGAAATCTTTTCGGTGCATCTGATTTAGACCATGCTAAAGTGGAGGAACTAGTATGAATGTTGTGTGATAGGTTAGATTTGAAACTAATAACACAAAGGTTCTTAAATAATTGATTCATGATGAAATCGTATCTTAACAACCAGAATTACAATGCAATATCACAAAAAATCATAATATTATTCAACTCTCAACTCAAGCCTGTACTTTTCATTTATAATAATGTACTCAGTGAATGTTCTTACTCGAATCGAATTACTTTGACTGACACTTGACAGTATTGACACCATTGACATAACAATACATGGACTAGCCAGGGATTGCCAGACGAGTGCTAGTCAATTATCGTATCAATATTCGAAAATTATCGTACAACTACCAGAACCGCGCGAAACGCGCTATTTCGCAAAACTAGAAGTAGCATAGAAATTTAAACAAGTTGTGAAATTAGACAGAAATAAAAAAAAACTTATTTGCTATACTTTTTATAAAAGAGTGGGATTATCGGAATCACTATTTACGTCTACCTCTGCGGCAGCGCCAGCCTTTTTTGAATAAAGGATTGCTGAAGTCATTCGAGATATCATTTTTTCAGATCATTTTGTATTTTTAGGCGATTTTAAGGCACTGGATACTAGTCTTTTCTCCACTTCGGAGGAGGGTGGGAAATTATCGTACTCTGGCGTACGATAATACATATTGTATCGTATATCGTACCGGTTTTGAAATAATCGTACATGTACGATAATTATCGTACGTCTGGCATCGCTGGACTATCCCATTGACTTAACAACACCAAAGAGCATAAATAAATAGCTATTTTAAAATCTGAACCTAGTGGAGAGATTAATTTTGGAATGATAGACTTAGGAGATTGTTAGTGGCTACTGGCGTTAGTGGTTACCATCAGCGAAAGCATTCCCAAAAAGGGTTGTCGTCAGGCAAGTGGCTGGTCATAAAACTTAACAAAATCCCTTGTATTGTAGCATATCTTCTTTCATATACTGGCAATACCTAGAGGTGAAAACTTACGTTAGTGCCGAACTGCCGACCCCATTTCAATTAATTAATTAATAATTGGTCAACTTTATTGTGTATTGCTAATAAAATGATATTTTAGTGAAAAAGATCCAATCCTATATTTTTGTCAATGGTCCCGATTCTATTGTACACTTGACTAAACTAAAACCTGACTTAATTTCTTCATATGAAATCAACCTTGTCTTCTTCGTAACAAGGTCTATTTGTTACGCGCATCTATTTCTCAGTGCCACTAAATTTCACTAAAACCTGTCAAGATATACTCAACTTTATTTCCACGGAGCGAGTCATCATTTATTCAAATGCCGTATAAAAACTTGTTCAAAACGAACTAAGATGACGTTATTTTAATCGACACCTACGAAGACTCTTACTAAAAACTCAGAGCAAAAGAGATAGCATTCAACGGATAGCGGCTCTCGCTACGTGGTATTAAAGTTTATTTAGGCGTGTCAGACTTTGGTCGACAAATAAATTGCTTATTTTGAAACCGACATACTATACTATACCTACTTGTTTAAATTTGAAATAAGACCTTGTTTCAAAGTAAAAAAGGTTTACATTTTGTATGAAGAAAATTTAGTCAATTATAGTCAAGATACTAATACAACAGAATTGACACCATTATCTCAAAAAAAAAACGTAAAACTGTCAAATCATACACATATACAAATTTTTTTACTTGTTTACTCTTCAATTAAAACATTACCTAAAAAATTATAACAGGGAAGCAATGACGAAATACTACCTGAACTTTAAAATTAATTATCTCAAAAGTAACTCTGTGTGGGTTGAATCCTTTTCGTTCAATGCCGGCCTTCGTGCATGGAATCCTCCAGATCGTTAAATCTTTTTTGAACTGATTCGAGTGCAACCTTTAGAGTGCAACCCTAATGACATTTTTGACATTTCAAACAATCCGTCGAATGTCGATTCACAGATTGTCAAAAATTAGGTTGATGTCGTTGGCAAACGTTGGCTAGTGACTACTATTATTTGTAAGATAAATGTTAAACTTTACGGCAATAAATTATATCGCGACTTCAAAGATTTATTTAAATGATTTAGTATTGTCACAAAATATTAGCATGACGGAAGACATGGTTATATTTTTAACTCTTTAGCCGAAAGCTATTATCTTGACATATTTTTTTAGAATCATTATAAGTAATAACGATGTGCGATTTGTATATAGCGGTTGTGTGTTCTTCGAACATGAACCGAAGTATGGAAGCACATGCATTTTTGGTAAAGAAAGGCTTTAAAGTGAAGTCTTATGGAACAGGAGAGAAGGTTAAGTTACCAGGCGCTTCTGCAGATCGACCTAATTGTTATGAATTTGGGGTTCCTTACGACGATATTTATAGCGACCTAATGGAGAAGGACAAATCGTATTATACACAAAATGGTATTCTGCATATGTTAGACAGAAACAGAAGAATTAAACTTTGCCCAGAGAAGTTTCAAGTATCTGCTGAAAGGTTTGATGTTATAATAACATGTGAAGAGAGAGTTTATGACCAAGTGGTTGAGTGGTTTGGTTCAAGGCGATCTGTTTACAACCAGCCAGTGCATGTTATAAATATGGATATTCAAGATAACCATGAAGAGGCAACCATTGGTGCATTTCTCATTAGTGATATGGTTACTAAAATGGCTCAAAGTGATGACTTAGATAATGATATTGATGAACTCCTACATGAGTTTGAGGCCAAATGTCATCGGCCAATTTTAAACTGTATAATGTTTTATTAAATATTACAAACAAATGCTTCCAATGCTAAACAAAATCTTGTCATGACTGTATTTTTAACATTTTTCCTATACAGCATGTACATTTGAGACACATTAGCCATTATATTATGCATTAGTGCATCATTACTTTTAGTTATATCTATAATTATTAAATAACAAAAGAAAATAGACATTTCATTGCAGCAGTAGTTTACATCAGGTGTTACATAGACAGGCATTTATGTACTTCCCCTATACCTGACTAAAGTGTGTATAAGTGCAGTCAAATGTTTGTTTTAGTACAGAAGTACATGTTCTCTATCTTTACATGTTGAAAGATAGCATACATAAACAAACTGTCATGACTGTCCAATCATTAAACTTAAACTAAATGTACACAGTAACAAAAGTGACTGAAAAAATTGAAATTTTAAAAGAAGTAAAAGCTTAATATTTCATTACCTATTACTAGTTTTGGGATATTAAATTCCAAACAAAGAATAATTTCTCTGATATTATTATACATATTGAATGTAATTTATGTAAAACTCGGCCAGTAAAATGTACACTCGTTTAAGCAACTGGGGTACCATCTTCCCTCTCAAAACACATTAATTCATCATGTGTAAATCTGTTGTATAATATTTGATGATTAAGTACACTCATCAGCAGAAAATGTGGACCTAAGATGGAAATAATTCAATTGTATTTATTTTAATTTTTACCTTTGATTAAGTCGAAATTTACACTTTTATTAGTATTTGATAAAAAAAGGAAATTCCGAAGAAAAACGAGTTTAACCAAATTTCTTTAATGAAGAAATGCATTAAAAACTAAGCTTAAATACAAATGTAAACACAATTAATACCGTGTTTTACCTGCATGCGTTCTGACATGTTTCGAACATGGTTTTTACTTCCTCTTGGGGGATTTGTTCTCCTACTGACAGTAGGGGAGCAAATCCTATCGATAGCCTACCTCAGCTCACGGAGGGTCTCTGGTTGGTTGGAAAGTGCTGTTATGCACCTTTTTAGCATATCCCAGACAAGTTCTATAGGATTCATGCCTAGGCCACAAGCAGTTCATGGAAGTTTTCTTTTGGCAACAGTAGACACTGAGAGCGACGTGAGGTATTGTATTGTCGTGTATTAGCAAAAAATCTTCTTTACTTATAAAGCCCACGAACGGTGTAACATGATCTTGAAGAATACCTTCAATGAACCTGTATGCTGTCAGAGGGCGATTGATAATTGCTAACTATGTACGAGCTTCTGAACACACCCCACCACAATCCATAATTTACCCACCTTCTTGATCTCAAATAAACTTAACAACTCATTTGGGACTAGCCCTCATCCCAATTAACCATAAATAAAACAGTTTGTTTACAAATACGCGATAAGTTTGGGCCACATTTTATGTCGCTGAGTGTACCTACCTACAATTAATGTGATAATTTGAAGTTACAGAAATGTTTCTAATACCTAGGTATATGAAAATTATTATTATCATCAAATTTGTTAAAAAAATCTAGAATACTGTAACTAAAGGGTAACCTATGCTGTTTGTATTATTTTTTCAGGTTTGACATGTATATCAATTATATTATAAACAAAAAAATATTATTTTTAACATTTATTATAGCAGTCATAGAATGCCATGGTGCTTAATTTTATGAATCGCATTCATAATTTGACAGTGAAAACTTGCAAAAAAAATACATACGACATTACTTTTTCTATACCCTAAAGCCATACAATCCCAGATAGATTTAGATATAAGGAGGAGATAATGATAACTCGCATGGTGGCCAGTGTCAAAAATTGTTATTCCTAATTTATCAGGAGAATATCGCCCGATTGTCTCGCGCTGGCGCTAGTTCAAATTATTGCATACGATTGCATGAAATCGTCAATAATTTTAAAAATGTTTTTGACCTTAAAATGGTTAACGAACTTCTTAACAAACTACATTTGGCTTTCTGGTATAATGAAAATAATGGTGTATATGTAAGCTTTGTGACCTATTGTGGTGGCTGAAGCTGAGGTACATATTCCCCAAAGGTATCGTTTATTGAATAAGTAAACTTCATTATCATCCCACGTTCATTATATTAATTTACAATTGCGTTTTTGTTTTATGTTAACGGCTAGTTACAAAATCGGTAGAAATTTGCGTTAAAAATAATTGCTTTACGAACCGATGGTGGCATTTTCGTTTATTGCGTTTATAACTAATAACAATCTACGAACTTGTTTGTAATGGACATTTCTTCCGTTTTTGTAACAGGTCTCATTAAAGAGTACCAATATTATTACTCAAAGTGAACTAAAACCAAGATGAAGTTTTTTGATTACTTAACTGTATAGTGACTTGGAAGTAGGTACTCTGTGAAGGTTTTAGACCTGACTGTATCCTTAAATGAATTTATTTGTGTATATATACAGACAATGCTTTGATTTTGATAAAATGAAGGAGTATTTTTAATTACTTGTTTTTCTTTAATTTATTATTCCTCTACAATTAATAATAATAACTTCACACATCGCACACACGGCCGTCTGATCCCAATACAGGCAGAGCCTGTACTATGATATCAGATAGCAGATAAACATACTTATATATTTCTAAATACATTCATATTATAGATAAATACACCCAGACACAGAAAAATGATCATACTCATCACACAATTATTTGTGCTGGGTGGGAATCGATCCCACAACCTCTGGCTTAGCAGCCAGGGTCACTAACCACTAGACTAACAGGCCAGTTAACGTAGTTGAAAGTAACACAGTTTTCTGCCTAATGGTCCTACAGGTTCTTAATAAAATTCTCCCTGCTGTTCGGGACCTAACCAACAAGTATGAAAATGCTAAGAATCACAGATTGTTCCGCACCGTTGAACAAAATGCAAGACGGATCTAACGAGAGGGCCGTTTTGTTTTCGACATTTATACGAGTATTTTACTACAATTATTTTTTTTATTTCCTTCACAATCACTTTGTAACATCCATACCATATCTACAATTATTCTTATCAGTGAAACACCTGTGTCTCCATGGCAGTAACAAGTTACCATCTGGTCTCTTTCAAAATCAAAATAATTTATTTCAATTTAACCAATTATAGACTTTGTAAATTATCAAGAGGAGCCAGTTTTTTTTGTGGCATTGGGGTCAAACGAGCAGACGGGTCACCTGATGTTATGTATATCCTATGAAGAAGAACAGGCAAGAAACTCCTACCACACTCTTTTTCAACATGTTTTTTTACAAGGTTTTGGTGTAATCGCTAATGAAATGTCAATGGTCGCTTTTTTGAAGCCATTCGAATTTGGTCGGATAACCAGCCGTTGTTTAATGTTTTCATTTTTGTTTATATCTACTTATATGCGAAACATACAAGCTGGATATTTTCATTATATATTATTGACTAAACGCACTAATTTTTGGTTTACACCTACACATCTTGGGTTGAACCAGTTTTTGGTATGTTGAAGTCAAAGTTATGACACCATCGTTTTGACTTTTAGTAATATTATTCAATAACACATGTTTGTACACTTTTGAAACTTATTATGGTGATTATAGACGTCAAGAAGGACTGAATACAGTTTTCAGCGAGCTTCTACGTTTTCTCGTTTAGGCGCTGCGATATTTTTTTGGGTTTTCAAAAAAGCACGATTACTTGAAAATTATAAATATTTTCTTAAATATTATTCTGTCACAAATTAGCACAAATTAAGAGCTACTCGTGTATGTTTATTCTACAGGCGCACATACAATAGTTTTTGAGATACACGATTCTACAAAACGTTACTCCAGCAAGAAAACGAATTTCTCGAAAACCTGAAGATTTTATATTTTCGGCCCACATTTTAGCACAAATATAAGCTCTCTGCCCATCCACAAAATTTCTCTCTGCCATAATTAGTTTAGAATTTTCCTGCTGGAAGAACGTTATCCCAGCAGGAATCGTTTTTTCCGTTTTTTTCTAAAACGACAACAAGCACAATTTTTTTACGCGGCGCACATTTACAGCAGATTACGCACTAATTATACGTTCCACTCATATCACTCTAGGAGCAACTTTCCAGCCGGGGTAACGTACACTCGCCGGCGCTCTCAAAAAGATAGATCGTTCGCGCCGCCACCGACCTAAGTACAGTTGGCGCTTCATATCTACAAATTAAATAATCATGGTAGGTACTACTGAGTCATAACTAAAATACGCATAATGTTTTATTAATGGGGACTGCACACATAAAGATATTGTTTTTAAAACACAGACAAGATGAATCATCCATCTTTAATTTAAACTAGCAGTTCCTGCGAGGCTACGCTCGCGTGTACTTATTTGTATATTTTGCGCGGATCCCTAATTCTTTTTCCAAAATAAAAGAAGCCTAAGTTACTCCTTATAACACCAGCTATCTGTCTGTGAAAGTCCTGTGGAAATCGGTCCATCCGTTCCGGAGATTAGCCGAAACAAACAGAGGGACAAAAATTGAAAAATCAAATTTTTACTCATGGGTATCGTGCAAACAACTGTATGAGCTTAAAAAAACCTATTATTTGACATTACAAACAGACACTTCAATTTTATTTATTTGCATGGATAGTAGAGATAGCTGTAAACTATATTTTGAAAAACATAGTATGTTAACACTTTACTCTCTCCATACATACATAATATGAAACAGCTATTTTCATAAAATCAAATCCTAAACTTTTAGAGACTTTGGCAGACACAGTCAAACGAAATAGAAGGCAAAATTCCAACAATAGGCTTCGCTTACGGGAAGCAAATACAGCGTTATTGCATAAAAGCATATATACTGCAAGGCGGCGCCAGTCATCTATGCAGGATACTTCATGAATTAAAAAAATACCGGACAAGTGAGAGTCTGACTCGCGCACCGAGGGTTCCGTAAGCAAACAAACTTGTATGTATAGATAGTACGTCCATCTCAGGAATCAATTCTGGAAGACTTTTGCCAGTCCGTTTCGAAAGACAAACTTATCTATGCGGTTGCAATGTATGACAAAGTCAACAATCCAACCGCAAAATATAAGTTTGTAATTACAAAAACTTAACGACAACAATTTAACGACTTTCAGATTTTTTTCCTTTGCTTGTGCTGTGAGACCCTGCTTCTTATCAAATTTCTTGATTCTAGGTCAACGGGAACTACCATATAGGTTTTCGACTCAAAACCTATAGGGTACTTCCGGTTGGCCTAGAATTGTCAATTATGGTTAAAAGCAAGGTCTTACAGCACAACTAAAGAAAACATTCCAAAAATAAAAAAGTTGAAAATTAGGGTAAATTTTGGTACTTACAAGTTTTCGCGAAAATCTAAATTTGCCCATATCTTTTTATCGTGTTGACTCAGAAACTTGATTTTTATTTATCTGGTATAAATTTCTAGGTCTAAACTTGCTAGATCCACCCGTTCCTGAGAAAATCAGTGGTGACACAAGGACAGACAGACGGCCAAGAGAGTGATCTAAATCGTATCTAGATCTCGATCGTAGATATTAATGTAGAAAAAAATTTTTTTCACCGTATCCATTGTAAAACTCGAAAAAAAAATATATTTATGTTTTCATATTACTATTGTTTTAGTTTGAGGCCATGATGACTGAGACTATCGACAGCTTCTCCACAGTGAAAAAGATGCGGAGAAACACAAGGAGCTCCTAAACGAAGGCAAACAAGGTGCCTATGTACGGCTATGGAAGTACCTGAATCCATAGGCCTGATTCCCATTCTCCCACAGCCAACAAACGAGCGCGCTCTACAACATTGGAGGTAGTGTTAATTAAAAAAATCCTCCTTAAAGTGCATAATGGCGCGTCCCATTGTCTCTGAGAGAATGGATTAATAGGTAAAAGAGTATTGGGACAAGCTATCTGCCAGGCATTTATGGCATCGGTCTTACAGGACACTTCAGAATTAACCAGTGTATTTGTTAGAATTTTCCTGGTTAACTCTTCTGTGCCGTGGACCGAAGACAAAAATGCTGGAAGGCTGACATCTGAAATTTTGCGAACACCAAGACCACCCATTCGAACCGGTAAGGATGCCGTGAAGGCTGACAAACTCGCAATTAAGTGTGGGAGGGACAACGAAGAAGAAGATTCCTGGCGGAACGAAGGTTTCGATCATGATTACTACATAAAAGTTGGAAGTAGTAAGCTAAATACGCTGGCGAAGATGGATTACCTATTAAGGATAGTAAATAGGATAGTGAGGGCGCACGTAATTTTCGGTGTTAACAAAGGGGTAACCAATTGATCTACGAACGGAAAGAGGGCACATGATCATATTTACGGAGATTGAAGATGAATCGAATGCAGTTATTAAGAAGTCGGTCTAACTTATCGAGAAGATCTGCATCCAGGTTATTACAGCACACGTCACCACAGTCGATTAATGGGAAGATAAGAGTTTGCACACAAGCATGGTCTTGGTTTTCGTGGGAAGAAAATTTTTTAAGCGGTATAATGCTCGGAGAGCTCCAGTAACCCTCTGGTATTGGTTTGAAACTTGATCGCACCAATTTAGTGTAGAGTCGAGATGTAACCCAAGGTCTTTCACCGATTGACAAATAGGTATAGCAGTGCCATTAAAAGTAACAGCTGGAAGCATCTCAGTGTCTACTCTACTCATCAATCGATAACTTCCAATTATAATGGCTTGATATTTTGTAGGGTTTACCGACAAGCCAAACCTGTTAGAACAAACTTTTATTACTTCGAGATCTCTGTTGACCATACCTATAGCTGTTGAAATGTCTTCAACCTTAGATTGAGAATAGAGTTGCAGGTCATATGCATAGAGATGATACGCACATTGTAGTTTCAGGGTTATGGGATTGATAAAGATAGAAAATAGCAAAGGAGAAAGAATACCGCCTTGAGGGAATATCGACACAAATCGACCGTTGGCGTCCCTGAAGATAAGATGAAAACCATTCCAGTGCTTAAGGCGAGATCATAAGATAGACGGTGTTGAAAGCATTTGAGAAGTCGACCAGTACCAAAACAGTCACTTTAGTGCCTTCCGTTCCCGCCCTAATATCGCCAGTCGCTTTTAGAAGAGTGGAAGTAGTGCTATAACCAGGCCTGAAGCCAGATAACAATGGGTTTAACAGGTTGTTCTTGTAGATGAAATTGGATAACTGGTTGAGCATACAGGATTCTAGGACCTTGGAGAGAAATGGGAGAGTGGATATTGGTCTAAAATGGTTGGGAAATTTTCATCATCATTTGCAATTTCAGGTAATTGGATGACATAGGCTTTGCGCCAAAGTGATGGGAAAATTCCGGAATCTAGAGTAGTTAATAATGTGGTTAAATAAGGTTACAGGTTAAATATGGTCAAGGATTGCTGTGATCATGCGTCTACCGATTTGATCATAACCAACAGCGATAGATTTAATAGAGAGTATTATCGTTTTGATCTCACCTGATGCAACTGGAGAAAACTGGAAAGGGTTTATGCTAGGGCAATTTAGACTCGCTAAGTAGTCAATAGTGCGAGACTTATTTTGGTGATCCAAATAAACAGAGGTATGACGATTTATGTTATCCAAACCAACTATCTTCTGCAGACCGCCAGGTCGCTGTTACCTAGAGTTCCCAGGACTTTCCAAATATTAGCTGAGGAAGAACAGGTGATAGGTATTGGTAAGACTGTGTCGGCGTTTAAGCGTCGGGTATCATCTGATTACACCGATTCCTTGCAGTTTTGTAGAGTCGCCGCTTTTCTTCAGTGCGATCCCTTCTAAATTTACCTTATGGGAGCATGGACATCGTATAGAGTATGAATTGCTTAATTAAAATTATTAACTTTTCGTCTACATTTGAAACAGACTCATTTTCGAATTCCGTAATTGCTTTTTACTTTTTTTTATTGTAAGTGAATACTTCTTGAAACTTTCAGTATGCGCCACGTAGCATAAAGAAACAGAAAAGTTTTTTTTTAATGATTTTTGGTACTGCAAGTGTCGTGGTTTTGTCGGTCATTGCCGACGGTGGCGTCGTGGGCACGTTTTCGTTTGTCGATTATAGACGACTGTGACGTTCAAAAAGTCAATTGAGTCCCGTGTTACAGAGATATGGCCCATACGACCGCTTTGTATCCGGGAGCTTTAAACCCTCTCTTTTCAGTTATATACTAAGCCGTGACAGCATGTTGGCCGTTTTTAAAAGATGGACTCTCTCACTACTAAATAATATCAGAACTAATCACAGAAATCTAAATAAGGTAATAGAAATGGTATGTATTGCTCGGATCTATCAAAAACGCATGTCGCCAACTCGGTGCTACATCTACATACATTAACAATAACTACACAATCACGCGTACAGATGCACCGAGAATGTTATCCAAACTGAACTAAGCCGTCCGCTCACTTCACACAAAGATAATAGATTCTGCATTTGTGGTGGTGATTGCGTAATCTACACTAGTGCTTGACTACGGGTAATACCGTAATACCAGGAAACCAAGGAATAATAGAAGAAAGTTATTAGTGGGTCCGTACTTTATTGTTAAATATAATTAATTCTTTACAAAAATTATAAAAAGATGAAGTATTAAAAATTACTGTCCTGTAAAATGAAGATATTTATTCAACATCTGTCTTTTTGGAACATTTTCAATTGCATTTTTGTGTAATAATTAAGGCGTATATCACATTTAATTAAATTAATGTTGTGGTTATCAGTCGGGGACTGATCATATTGATGAAAATGTATGTCATCAAATATTAAAAAAAAAGTGGCATCCCAAATAAGATCCCTAGATATTGTTAAATTATCACAAAAATACGACGGCAAAATTACGATTCCTACAAAAAAACAAACTTCACGTTATTCTCGCGTCCACCATTTCAAAGTATTTACTTACTTTTTTATTAAATCGGTTAAAACAATATAAACCTGAACTTACTACATTGAACAAGTTCCATGTGTTAATTGTAGGTACTGCAGATTTTTACAGAGTACGTCGTTTTGTTGATATATTGAAGTCATCCTCCGTAAAATGACTCAAACAAATCCGACTATAAGTTATATCCACTTGTCTTTCGTATCTGCATTCTACGGGAATCTAAAATAAACGAAATAAACCAATAAAATAATATATTCCCTTCAGAAAACAATTTTTTATGTTTCATGTTTATCTTTTAATGTAAAATGTACAGTTTGTGAGTACTACTATAGGTACCCTAATGTCGTTTAGGACATCACTAGCTCGCGACGATTCTCTGTGACCGTGCCACTACAAATGCTAAAGCAAACACTATTATTCATTGCGTTATACATTCCTTTTTGTAAAACCAAACTGTCCGATAGCATCCAACACAACGGGCAATGTAGTAGTAAGTAGAAATAAAGCCGCAAATTATGCCAGTCGTACTATTTATTGGTAGAGTTATGTTTTAAAATGCACTTTTATCAAAAACATCAATAAAACCAAAAGAAAACACTGATGAAAGTTATCCAAATGTTATCCCTTGATTAGTGTAATTACACGTAGTAGACGATTTGCCGCAGTGGCTAATGCTGCAAAACACCATTTTTACAACCGCACTTACCGAGACAAAGCTTCACGAGTAACTGAGCGTAACATTTCGCACTGGTGGCGTCTGAGTCACCAGCGCGGCGACAAGTTTACGCGTTCATAGCACTTCTATTACCTTATTTAGATTTCTGTGGTACTAATATTTCACACAAAATCATTTATCACGTGAATAATAAAAGAAGACCAAACGTATAGATACGTTTGGCATTGTGTATTTATGTAATATCGCGTGAATCACAATATCATACGTAGACACATAGGTATTTGTATGTAATGATATACATAATAGAACTACGTACATGTGCACGCAGTGCTGTTCTTTATTTTATAGTGCCTAAATAATTTATTTGGTGATGATACTCTTCGATTATATTTAGGTAGGTGCTTGCATCTGCACACTAATAACTCTTGATAATAACAATTTTAAACTTGTATAATTGTTGTCGCCACATCAAAAGCTCTTATTTATTTTATTAAAAATAGGGACAAACCATTATATGTAGACGATAAAACCGTTCACTATTTAATAAAAATGAGTTAATAGATATTATTATGACTAGTTATACCGGTAAATCAATGCTATTGGTCGGTTGATCAATGATGAATAGAGGGGTTATGAAAAGCTAGAAATGTATTTTAAGTTATAACCAATCACTTGAGTGGTGACTGTAGTTCGAACAACATAGTAGTTACTGTTATTTAGTGGTTTTGATAGTTAATAGCAATAGTTGTGACTGTTTTACATAATTAATTATACCTCGTTACTTATGTTATTGGAAGTCCCTGTTCGCCATTGAAAACCTATATTTCCCAACAATTCGGTTCTCCAGCTCAATGATTTTTATTAAATAATTTGGTTCTTTAACGCCTACCAGTTTGCAGCCCGCAATAGCTGCAAAAAGAACTACGTGCAGATTGTTGGTACAAATATAGAATAGGTACAAAATATGAAGTGTAATAAAAGTAAAGGGTTTAAATTCGGAATGTTTTTATTAAAATAGTTACCATTAAAACAACAGCTCCAAGCGAATAAACTTCTTTCCACTATGAATCAATTGTACTGAATGTAAAATAATATAACTACTCTACTTTTAAATTAATGTTTATCTTACAGTAGTTACATTACTATTCTTGTAGGAACAGGAACTAAGTTCTTTGAAGATTGCATCCTTCAACTCGAAATATTTATTTAATCTTATTTCTGCGTACCTGGAATAAAAGATAATGAAGTTATAATTTTTTTTTTATTACAACGATTTACAAATGAACCGACAAAAAAAGACGAGTTGAGAAAGAGAAAGAGTTGTTTCTCCGACTCCTACAAAAATTGTGCCTATAATTGTGTCTCCCACAGTTGTAACGATCACTAGGGTTGAAAGGGATATCCGGCCACTATTGGGTATATGGCCTATCAGGCCTAAATTTACTTTCCGGCTGGATACCGGATGGTGAGCAAGTATGCGGCCGGATATCGGATAGTAAATTTAGGTAGGTACTATATTTAAATCGCATTATAAATATAATAGCTACATTTTCATTTACAACAAAATTAGAAGTATGTATACTCAGTATACTCTATTGTGCTAGACCACAGGAAAATTATGGTATAAGAGTCGTTCAATAAGTTCCAAATTGATTTTTTATAGTTAAGTATATATATTGTAATGATGAGAGCTCCGCGCTGTTTGCATCCTCCTTCTATTGGAATGAAAACTCCTTGAAAACACAGTCTCTCTTGGCTGGTGGCGCCTAACTCGAATTTATTAATTCGAAAATAGTGTAGAAGATTCAAATTGGAAGAAAAAGATAACACTCGGCGGAGGACTTCGGTGACAGCCGCCGTGCGGTGTACAGGGACGACTCAAGAAATATTAATTTAATTGAATTGCATGATAATTGTTATTGTATATTACCAATGATCCTCATTATAGTACCAGTCGTGTTTGTATGATCTTTCAATTCTTCTCCTCTAGCTAGCGACCCTCCCTATAGTCTCCGGTACAAGCTACCGCCCGACATAGCACGTGGTAAAGGTGCCCAAGGTGTCTGAGAGGAGAAGGAGCAGCAGGCAAATGCTTGTTGCTACAGGCTTGGTGTGAAGATACATCACCCTTCGTATTGAAGGTGCGATGAGAGTGCTAGAGAATTAGAGAAGTCGGAAGGTTCGAGAGGAAAAGGAAAAACGTTTTCGAGTTTTGAAGTCACCGAGTGGAGCGACTCGTCTAGATATTACAGATAACAATTTGAATTATTTTATCGGTGTTATCTCGAAGTTTTCTCAAATTGTATTTATGTATTATGGCGGATTGTAAGTCATTCTCGGGGGCCAGAGGGGAATGCTTCCAAGATTTCCTGAGGCAATTGTGCAATGCAAATGCAAGTGGATTGTGGATTGAGAAAGACAAACTACAAATTTTGGGTGCTTATTTGTCGGGTGCAGCTCTAATTTTCTATAAGAGAATATTCTATGATGAAATCATGTTCGATGAAATTGTACTTAAATTGGAGAAATAATTCTCGTCGTTTGTGGACGATGTTGGGATTATGTGGCTAACGATAGTTATATTAATACATATGTATATACTTAAGATAGTTTCAAATTTATATTAAATAGTTAATATAAATCTGTTACTATCTTATGTAAGTAATTTACTCTATGATAGTGAGCAGACCATAGAGAAATTGTTTGTAAAAGAGAAAAAGTGTATTTTGGTTATGAAACTGCAGATATCACAAAGGACCCTGACACGGGAAAAATCAATTAAACAATTAAGTACTAAAGTAACTTAGTAAAAAAAACTTTGTTTTCCCAAATAAATACATTAACAAATAAATCATGTTTAAAAATATATTAAAGTAATTAATATTACATGACATCTAGGATAGGCAATGTTTGGGCAGATATCCAGCCTAAAGGTTGGCCGGATATCCGGTATCCGGCCAAATAGTTTTTCGTTTCATGTCTAATCATAACCCAGTAGCAGATCAGCAAAGCATTTTTTCTTCAGAAGGGCGGGGCCTTCTGAAGAAAAAATGCTTTGCTGATCTCCAGTAGCATTTTAAGCAGGTTTTTTCGTGTAAGCCTCATGAGGCTTTGAGGACATGTCCTACCCGAGTCGAACCACATCATGTTAAGTGCTCTAAAAGAGATGGCCATTCCCTATCATTTATTTTATTGGTTAGTACAAATCTGTCTCAAAATATATTTCTTTGTGTCTTCAAAATAACAAGTATCGATGTAGGTATGTATCAATGTTCTAGAACCCACGAGACAAGCAATACTTAATTTGAATCCAGATTTATTATTCTTATTAAGTAGAATATTTTATAAGTAGGTAAGCCGAAAGTGCCGTTACTTTTAAATCGCCTTTACGTAGAAATGACTTCCATTAGATGTCGTAATTTCTCCAATATATAGGTTCAATTCATCGCGGTAACGAAAATATCCGTCTTATCATGATTTTTGTAGCCAGAAAGCTGCGAAAACTTCGGCACTGTGGTCGAATATAAGAACATTCCGATCTGCTGTTGGTAAACTCGGGCAAAAAAAAGGATTTCCGCGGCCACATTTCTGTCGACGTAGTTAGTGCAGTTGAAGTAGATTAGATTATACAACGTATGATTTCAAAATAGGAATCAATTCAATTGATATAAAACCATCCACTATCGCCTTCAATTGGTGACTAAGTGTAAAATAATTATTTATACCTAAATAAATAGTTTATATGTATATATGTTTGTGTGTCGAATGCGTTCAATGACCTTCGTTGCTGACCGCACATATAGAATAGTGATAACCGTGATATTATTGTATCGCAAGATCAAGTGCTGTCTCAACAATTTACTGTCAATTAATTTACTACATAAAGAGAATGATAATTAGGTAACATATTGTACCTCAAATAATAATCAATATTTTGTTTGTTTTGTCGCAAACGAGGCCAATGTCCAGATAGACCTTGGGATTCAACTGCGCGTGAAATACATAAAACCGTTCTTATCCAGTCGTGGAGTGTGATAACGAGGTTCTCGTTTTGCCCCTCATCTGCCCGGGTCACTGGGGGCCAACAGAATCAGCCGAGAGGTTATCCTCCCGGATACGTTCCGATACTGTTTACGGTAAAATGATGTCTACGTAGAACCCGACCTCGGTAAAACCACTGTCGCAATCGAATCCCAACCATTGTGGAGAAAACAGGGTTTTAAGTAGCCCACGCTGAAAAAACTGTAAGCGTGTGCTGCGCTGTTTTGCTATAGCCATAGCAGTGGTAGGCGGAAATACATTCACGCCTAACGATCGAGAGCCAGTATTTTTGGTAACAGTCGTGCCCTGAAAACATCTGCGTCAGCAGGAAGACAAAGTCCTGTTCTGATACTGTAAGCAACAGTATTATAGTTTTTATATCGTGTGTGTACTTGCGTCTTCGATCAAATATACCATAGATGTTTGATCGGCGCTCAAAAAATAGCACCAACTAAACTTTGAATGCAGTTGTAAGCACAGTTGAGCTATCGGACACTTCGCGCCCGCGCTAGCTAGGGCGGTGTGACGTTTCAGGTGTAGCCGAAAAATGCTAAAACTATGCTTTAGAAATGCAAAAAAGGTATGAAATGTCGTACCTACTTTCAATAAGAAATCATAGCTTTGATTTTTTTAAGTATAATGGCACTGTAACAAATGAAATTTTTAAAAGTTAGATAATTTTGAAATACGTGCGTACCTTTTCACTCTCGCGAGCGTGCGTGTGGAATACGTACCACGAGTGTCGGCGACGAAGATCCCGCTCACACAACACACAACGTAGTGTAAGAATTGGCTGTTCAAACACGCACTCTAGCAATAATGCAACGTAGAATTTTAAGTTAATTTTATACAGTTTATATTTCGTATTTTTAATTTTTAAACTTGGATTTTTTAACACTGAACATGTCTTGAATATAAAATGACTGATTGATTTAAGTACCTACCTAACGTTTCAATATCTACAGTTTTTGGTTAAGTTTCTTGTGATTTTTTACGTAAGCTACAAATAAGATTTGAATAAGAATATAGTCTTTTTCTTATCAGTATTGTGCAATTTATTGACTTATTAGTTGTTAATTAAACATAGATTTGCATAGATTTACATAGTAATATAAGAATTGGTGATAAGTTTCGACCGTAGATTGTTTACATAGTTACGTAGGTAGGTAGGTAATCATTTTGTTAAAAAGGCAGGCAAGGCAGGTCTCTGTTTAATAAGATACCATGTTAAATTCTATATGTAAATAATTAGAAACTAACTAGATAATAATGTTACAAGTAATAATCTCAAGTAAAATTCTTATTATGTTAATTTTATGGAATACGTAGGAATACGTAACTCGCCAGAATGATTTTTTTTACTTTTTTTGTTCTAGAAACTTTTTTGTTTTGATTTTATGTAAAATATTGTTATGCCAATGTATAGAATAACGACTGTAATACGCCTCGTTGTGGTAAGTAATAAACTACAGACGCTATACATTGCAATTTTGTATCAAACTAATACCTACAACATAATATTCACAGAAACATTCATTGTATGGTCGGTCTGGTTTATTATTACGATGACATTTTAAATGCATGCACGTAAATGTAAAGTAATAAATAATGTGGAACTATCCAGTGCCTCTATTTGACGCGATTTTTGTAGGAGATTGCGTATCTATTGTATACCTATTTGATCTAAGCCTTGCGTAAATAGTAAGTATTTCATTCAAACTTATTCGGATCTTATTTGCAAAATACGGAACCCAGCACGTGGATACTTATGTCTTATCTTATCATAGAAGTGGAATAAAGACGTTTTACTTTAGGCATTTAATAAGACACTCAAACCTCGTAAATAAATAATATAATATGTATGTATAAGAATAATTATTTACATTGCAATTTGACATGTTACGCAATTCTCGAAACATCAAGCATGTTTATCTTTATTTCGTTGGCTTAAGCGAACCTTTACACTTATGATATAGGCTTAACTCTATCCTCAGCTACGAAAGTACCTACACTAAATATATTTCACGTTTATAGAACGGAATTTCCCTATAAACGCTCACATTTATTAGCCTAACCTAATAGATTAAAGTATTAGATATAAGTAGAATTAATCATGGTGAATTAAAAAACTTGAAATTAGAGGGCCGTTTGAAAAAAGTGGCGCATCTATCCCGGTTTTACCCTACCGGTAACCACCGATGCCTATAAAAGCTTGAAATAATAGGGTGGCATAGCGGGCAAAATGCCACGGGCCCCTGGGCAACAAAGGCCCTGAACAGAACAGGAGGCACTAAATACAAAATGTATTTAAAAAATATTAATTTTGTATTTAATAAATATAAGTTATCTAATTTAATAAACCTAATAAGATACACGAGTTGTATAAATGAATTATCAAGATTTTAACACATCCGTAAGAAAACAACGGTCAATTGCGAGTCAGAACATCCGATGAAGTAGCCACGGGCCTCAGATTGAATAGTTACATCACTGCTGATCCGAGTAAATAGAGCTCGATTTAGTTATCACGTTCATCTAAATTATGTGGTAAATGTTGAGCCGGTCTGTTGGGAAAATATCTAGCTTCGCCAATGAGCAGGAGAACTAGCCAATCACCAAAAGTATCAAGTTATTTTAGGTAACTGGGTTATTTTGAGAATCTCTTAATGTCATCTTCATGTTAAGGTGCAGTATAAAACAACATGTCGCATATACTGGATGGTTGGTTGGTTTTGTTGTATATTAATGTGTGTTAAAGTGTGCTAAATTAAATTCATGAGATTTTAAAGTAACTTATGTGAGTGGTAGATAGATATTAAAGATATACTGTTGTACTCACATATGTGTTTGTCATTGTCGTGTGTTGCTCACCTATCTCGTCAGTGTCAGGTACTGCGCACCTTGAGTGTTTCGCTTCACTCCTTGATAAAGAGCCCCTAGCAGGATCGACAGTAGTCAGGCTTCCCCGAAACACGTACGAGAGTGCAACAGTATATCTTAGAGATTTTTTATTAATGACAGTTTTTGTTTTGATTACTTAAGTTTAGTTTCAAAATTACTTTTGGTCTGGCATTGCCGTCTAAATACACTTAACAGCAATAAATCCGGGTCATATACAAGACACCTGAAAATGTTGGAAGCTAATAATCCTGGCTTAGTGAAATAAATTGTGTTTAATACACAAATTAATACTATTTTGTTTATGAGTGCCATAAAACAGAGGTAACACAAAATTCTACAATTTGAGAAAATTGTAAAGTTGTGGAAAAATATGGTGTTTTGCTATTTTTGTTTTAAGATGAGATTGGTTACTATATTCTTTTTTATGATAAAGTGATAAAACAAATTTTATTATTTTCATTTAATTTTATTTTATTTTATTACTTAATTGTCTATAAAACACATTTTATTTGAGCTAGCATGTATTTCCTCGTGTATTTTGAGTAAATATATAGTGTACCTATCCCCAACGAAGCATTGCCGCGGTAACTAGGTAGAAGAGAATTATAAAATACAGGTGAAACTGAGACCAAAACACCATTATATTCACTACGAATAGTGACGATGATACGGGGCCAACTTCTGTAGGCTGTGTCACAAAACATTTTTCACTTTGTTAAATTGTGAATAAACACTTTGTAGATACCCACTTTGGTCATTTAAAACACGATAGGGTTTTTTGCGTTATCTTTTTTGTCGTGCTATGTCTATTACCCTATTAATCTAGGAATCAGTGTAAAGGCATTCAGAACTTAGTGAATTCACAAATATTTTAATTTCTTTCATATTATGTTATAACTGTACAGATGACCGTGGCCGGTTATGAAACAGCAAATAAAGTACTGCATCCTGTAATGATAAATCGTAAAATAAAACAATAAAGTAACTTAACTAAAGGATTGTTTATCCCTTTGGAGTCCAGAAAACGAATAAATTTGAAAACATCAGACCTTACTTAATGTGGCCTCTTTGTCGCTGAGAGAATGAAGCAATTAGAGGGCCCAGATGATCTGGTGGCGGCGATAAGAGCAGTCCATCATCCGGTTAGTGACCGAAAATGCGGAGCGCTTGTTGTCAAAGGGGTCACCTCCAAATGAGTGGCTAGAACTTATGTCAGAGCAGCAGGCAAACACTATAGTCTGGCAATAGACAAAGTGTCAGAGACTTACCAACCATTTCATCAGTTCTTTGGGATGAGGTTTGAAAAACATTCAACAATTGTTTTTGGTGGTTTGGTAGATATATTTATCTCGGATTCGCGATAGCTAGATATCTCGGATTCGCGGATTCGCGATAAACTTATCTCGGATTCGCGATTAACTATTTAGTTAGACTACCTTTACGGCTAAAACTTTGTCAAGCATGCCTTGCTAGATAATTACACAAGTGTTAAACACATCCAACCTTACCTTGCAAAATCAAAATCAATACCGGAATGCTCATATTGCACAAGTGACCATATTCCCCAAAGGAAGTGGGACAGTAATGACAATCGTTGAACGTCAAGATATACCGCATATACTTCCTTATCTGTAGGATTATCATTATTTATAAATTCTGTCAAGTACAGTTTTATCCACTTCAGTTGAAACTCCTTGGAGGGATACCTGTTATAATCAATGTCTTCTACCGTTATACCTGCAAATGTAAAACATAAAATTAAGTTTTCACTCATTTTGTATCAAATTTACTTTAAACATCGATATTAAAAATATTTTTTGCATAGTTTTCGTAATTCAGTCAATTTAAAAATGTCTTGACATGGCTCGAATTTATTTAAAATGAAGTTAGTAAGTAGTATGTAGTGAGTTGAGAGTAGGCCTGCCATCACTTCAATTGCCGATGCCGGACAATCTCTTCAGAAATTCAGACAACTTAAAAATAACACCGATTCCATTTTTTTTAAAATTACACTGCTTGTTCATGTAGCAATTATAAGTTGCCCCTGGCACAGGGTGTCCGGGTTTTACCCGGACGCTTTTTGAAAACCCCGCCCGGACGCTCCCCGGACGCCACCTAAACTAGGACAAATCCGGGGAAACCCGGATCGATGGCAGCCCTAGTTGAGAGTAACTGTGGATTATTTCACTTTGTCCGCATACAATAGGTAGGCTCTGCAATAAGGTTTAAGAGAAGTACTCACCAACAAATTCGTTAAAGTGATTGGCTATGTCGTACGCTTGGTAGCTATACGAAGCATACTCGTAATCAATAAAATGTATTGTTTCTTCGCTTTTGTTGTAGATTATGTTTCCTAGAAGCAAATCATTGTGAGCAAACACCAAGGGACTTTTTGATTTCGAGAGATATGACTTAAGACGTTCATACTCTAGCCTTAGTTTTGTTACAGACTTGAAACTATTTGCAAATCTATAAAAAAAAGAAAAGAAAAAATTTATTACTTTTCATAATAGCTTTTCACAATAACTTAATCACAACTTAATAATTATTGCTTCAGATATATGAACGAGTTATATGCAAGCTTTACACATTTTAAATACCTACCTGGTATAGTTAAAAGAAAAAAAAACGATATTATAAGTAATAGTTTTCGTACTAAACCAAAACGGACACATTTTTTAACTAACCTGGTTTGTTTGGCTTCTGTTGAAAAGGGCTCAGGTAATAAATTAAGAAACTGTTCTGTTTTGTCCCAGACAAATGGTTCCTTCGGTATCTGAAAATATATGCATTTCATTATTTGTTTTATAGGTATAATTTTAATTTATATCACGAACCTCATTCTTCCTATTAACTTTTTTATTTGATATACATATTTATTCTATCAATTTTAAGGTGTAAAAACAAATGTTTTACAGGGACATCACTAATGGCAAAAAAACCGACTCATTTTCTCTTACATATTTTATTCCTAAGTAGTATACAAGACTGAAGATGAAGACTTGAATATGCAAATTGACAGGATTGTGTCTATGTCGAGAAGGACATTAAGTGCCTAAGGTTGGTGCGTGTGCCGTACAAACCAACTTCTAACGTAAAATTGTCCTACATCACAAAATTTTTATTTGAAGAAGAATTCACTTTCAGTTTCCAGTTTGACTATTTATTTTCACTTTAATATAAACAAGATACATTGCATTTCTATCATGAACATCAATCGCGTTGGTTACTAATGAACTGATAAGCACATCTGTAAATATTAACATCGATTTTTAATCTCAGATTCATGGTTATTAAATCTTGTGATTTTTTAGATTAAACAAGATTCTATTATCGAACTTTACATGTAAACTAATTACCATTATTAAATAAATGCAAGTAATCATTAAGATAACATAATGAAGGCCGACCGTACTTGCTTGCAATTTGTTATCAAAAGGGTAATTTAGGTAAAGACCTACTTAAATATGTAACAATATATTTGACATTGAAATGTCCGTGCCAATTGTACTAATAAATATATGACTTGTACTAATAATTCTATGATGACTAATGTCAGTGTATAATATACTAGTTTTGGCCTGCGGCTTTGCTCGCGTTAATATAGAATTTGTTAATTAATTCACTATCCCTCGGGAACAGCATTTTTTGGATAAAAATGTATATAATAATCATTATATTAACACGTGAAGAGAATTCTCTACGAGAAAAAGGGGTTTTTTAAGAAAATTTTGCGAACGTAGTAACGGGCATTTTGGAATATTTACAGTTTATTTATAGAAGTGCAGAAAGCTAAAATTTTTAAACAATATGTTTTACAACTTTAAAAATTACGTGAAAATGGCTTAATGAAATTACAGGCGTCCAGTATATGCGTTGACCTGTCATGGTAAGTAAGTCTATACAATGACAGCTCAAGTTATACTGCCAATGAAAAAACCATGGGGTGAGTGGGGAAAGATCGAAGGGTTTTTTGATGAGATGAGCAGTGTTATATTTGAATGCTTGTAGAGCAATAAAAATTAGCTTGCGCTTAACATCTGATATATCTGTTCCAAAGTAGAAAAAATAAACAAATAAAATGTTTTTACCACGACAATGAACCTGGCGTAAGATGAAAGGCTAAAATCGTTCAAATGAATGTCAGACGTTGTTGATGGTAAATAGTCTATAGCTAGCTAGTAGTAGTTGAATCTGTTTTTTAGGGTTCGGTACGTCCGAATGAACAAAACCTGAAAGGATTACTCGTGCGACTGTCTGTCCGTCTGTCACAGCCAATTTTCTCCTAATCTACTGGACCGATTAAGTTGAAATTTGGTATACATTTCAATTGCTGTAATCAGAACACTGATATGCAACGTAAATAAAAGATTTGTTGTGGGCTAAATTAGAAAATTAAAACCAATAGTTGCAAAACTGTATCGTAAGACATATCAAATGAAAGGGATCGTTGTGAGTCTCAAATAAATTATTTTAAAATTTTAAGATTAAAGTTATTTAAGAAAATACATGCAACCGAAACAGCCTAAAATTTTGAAAAAAATATACAATTCTTCTATCACTACTTACAGTTTACGGTCACACCTATAAGAAGTTCCTAAATTTAAAATGACATGGTAAATATCTCCATAATGTGCGTACAAGCTTACATTTGCAGTTAGAATGCATGGGAGAATATGCTTTCAACTACAACGTTAAATTTGTCCTTGGCAAATATTATTGGTAGATACATATTAATCGTACGCGACGCCCAACCCTGTCTTCAACTCGCGCTTGACCGATTTTTCTTTATAAAAAGTCAAAAGAGTACCTATGTTCTGTAGAAACTTGCATGAAATAACAACTTGTGATAACGTCCCCCGTGAACAACAGAAATAACTAATTCACTGTGGTCATTGTGACTTAACTGTAATAGTCTGACATATAGCCTCGCGGACTCTTGTGGGTAATGATGAGGACTATAAACATATACCTGCAGCGCCCCGCGGTTTCACCCGCGTAAGTCCCGATCCCGTGGGAATATGGGGATAAAAAGTAACCTATATGTTAATCCAGGTCTACAGCTACCTGCATACCAAGTTTCATCGCAATCGGTTCAGTAGTTTTGGCGTGAAAGAGTAACAAACATCAATCCAAACTTTAACACTTATAATATTAGTGGGATTACACATTATTTTATGTATCATCTAAAATAATGACTAAAGAGTAAATGTTTGATGCTCTGGTTAACATTATTGCCATGTTTGTAGAAATATTTTTTTTTTTAAAAAAAAGGTTGCCTGTGTTACAGATGGCTTTCAAAGTTTCACTGATAATGTTACTTTCTATTGGTGAAGGAACCTGGGTCTGGAAACATGAAATTTTGTACAACAAAATTTCATGTTTCCAGACCCAGCGGTTTCGGCTGTGCGTTGATCGATCAGTCAATCAGCTAGTTACTTTCTTGTCATATGTATATTTCTTGTTTTATATATATATATATATATATATACATAGAGATAGATAAAAGAGGAAGACTACTACTAAAATATTTCTAACGTCAAATATGAAGAAGTTTTATAAAATTTTTCATCCCATATTTTAACCTCATGGCATGTTTCATACAAACTTCCATGCCATGTTTTGATCACATTTGATCAAAAAATCCACGCTTAGTATGTTCACTTACGTCATTTAAGGAACCTTTGTGCAAAATTTCATGTTTCTAGACCTAGTAGTTTCGGCTGTGCGGTAATCCATCAGTCAGCCAGTCAGTTTCTTGTTTTATATTTATAGATAGATAAATCTAAATGCGCAATATCTCTCCGTGTTGTAACAAGTAATTTTTTTCGACGATCAATGAAATCCTTACATTGTTTAAATTATTATCTTAATAATTACATTGTTATTAATGATTATTAAGACAATACACTTATCTACTTATTTGATATTTTTTTATTTATAATGATAAAATTAAAGACATGTATGGTTTTGATTGATAGGTACGTAATTGAAATATATGATTATGGAACTAAATGTTTTATTCCCAAAGTCAACATTTATTAACCGTTAAAGATAAAACCTAGCATGTACCAAGCTGTAATGGTAAAGCCAACGAATATTCATCTCTTCCTTTCTAAAATCCTAACTAGAGATGTAACGAATACCTGTTTGGCCCGGAGACCGGATATCCGACCAACCTCGAGGCCGGATATCCAGCCGCCGGATATCTGCTTGGTACTCTTGCTTGTCCACGTATGAGGACCCCGTTGAAAGAAAGTGAATTAGAAAGTAATTTTAACTTTTTAAGTCAGTCTAACTACTCGACGCTAGACTTAAGACAAATTACAGGGTATTCTAGAAGCTGAACGATCTCGATTCTATTCGAATTTATAAAAAACCTTACGACGAGTCCTCCGGTTCTGCAGTTAATCTTCAACGCAAGTTAAAAAACGTTGATATGAGGTAACACGTACTGCGATTGCTTCATGAGATAGCAAATGAAAACAACAGTAAAAAGAACAAGTGTGTATTAGTGTACTAGTTATTATCTATATATAAATGAATCCCTATATCCCTTGGTCACGTCATCACGCGTGAATGGCTGAACCGATTTCGCTTTTTTTGTGTTTGTTATCGTCAGGAGAAGGTTCTTATGAAAGAAAACATTAAGAAAAATGCGCGGAAAATGAGAAAATTTAAGAAAACTTAACGACCATATTAACTTTTCTAATGTATCCTTAGCGTTTTTGACATAACTGTCAGTCGTTTGACAGTTGGCGCGATTGTTCAATATCCATACTTAAGATGGGACAACGTCTGTCGGGTCCACTGAGTTATTATTACTAGCGTATAGAGTAGACACCGCGAAGTTTGTAACGCGAACTGCGGCCCCTGCACCGCAGTGCAAACAAATCTTTGTAGCAGATCGTTGGACAAGGCATCTTAGGACCTTACGCTGCGCTCGTGAGAAAATTACAACACAAAAACGATCGAGCGCTGCTTGTTAATACTGTAGGATACAATTTGTAGAAATAGTAGTATACAATGTGTAGAAAACAATTGATGGTTTGGCGCCGACTCAAAATTAGATTATAAAAATTTTATAGTTATTTATTTTTTGCTTTTTAGTTCTTTTCGTCGGTTTAATTTTTTGTTAAAAAGATTTTTATTTGGTGATTTCTTTTCATCATCAGCTCAGCTACATGAGGTGATGATTTCAGAACGCAAATACCTGATAAAGTAATGAAAAGTAAACAGAAACACTATTCGTTCCTACAATTTTCGAAGGTTTCTCTCAATTTTATCAGGATCCCATCATCAGATCCTGACTTCCTTGACATGGGACCACCCTTGAGGTATACCCTATCTAAGAAAAAATGAATAATCAAAATCGGTTCATAAATAACGGAGAGAGGGCAAACCAAAAAATAAAAAAAGAACATATATGTATACGGTCGAATTGAGAACCTCCTTATTTTTTCGTCGGTTAAAAATCTTTTTCTATTAGAGTTGATCTCTCGCGAAGTCGGTCATATAAACAATGGAGTATCAGTTTTCATAGCACTTCCGTACGTGCCTATTTGTTTCTCGAAGATATACTTAGATGTGGCAATAATAAATAACATACCAACTACCTATGAACTTAATAAACAACCAAAGAATATAATAGTTTGTTCATTTTCTTAACTCTGACGACATTTTTTATTCCTAGTTTGTTTTACATTTTGTTAGTAAATTTACCTTTTTTTTTATATAAACTATATACTAAGGTGTATTTACTGCTATATTATAAGTGAAAATAATTAAAAAAGTGTTTATCCCCTAGTAATAAGACTTGTAACAGAAATTTGTGATTAAAAAACGCAGTAAATAAGCAAACGATGCGATCGATAAGGATCGCGCGGTACGGCGGCATTGGCCGTCATGATGTGCATTGTGTAGTTTGCATCAGCAGCAGAATGGCAGGCAACCTTACTAAGATGATTGGCCGTCGACAATGTGTAATTTAGTACATATTTATTGCAAAATTGCCAATTAGTCGTATTCATTGTACCTATATAAACTCTTTCTTGTGTATTTACTAAATGAGTTTTTAATATTAAAAATCATGAAGTGTTCTAAAATTGTTACCGCTGTCACATTACAACCCAAAAATATACCACACCTTTCTGTAATACATCGTATATTTTCTAGACTCGGTTTTCGTGCAGAATAGTTATAAATCTAACAGATCAGATAAGCTTTTTATCTTAGTACTTTTTTTAAAGTAACAGCTAGTAATGTTATAACCAAACACATTTAGAATACAGTATTTACAAATGATAACAAACATTTTAGTATTGGAGCAGACAAGGTTAGACCAAAAGTAGGCCAAGTTTTCATTGGTGTTTTATTTAGTCTTAATTCCTGCAATTATTCAGATATCATTCGACAACGAAGCAAAAGCGAAGCGATCGTTTAGTACGACACAGGACACAGGAGTAATTCCTAATGCGGGAGTTGTCTTTTTCAAAAAAAAAAAAAAATTAAATATAATGTGAATAATTCATTTCTAAAAATAGATTAGTCCATATAAATGGGTTTAAATCATGCCACTTACAACCTGTATTAGCTATAGCTAGGCCTGCCATCACTTAAATTACCAACACCGGACAAAAACTTCAGTAACCCCGGACACATGTGTGAAATTTCCCGGACCCAAAAAATTAATTTAAAAAACGCAGTTTTCATTTACATTTTTTTATTAATTTAAACAGCTTGTTAACGATCCATCTAACAATTATATTTATCCCCTGATAGAGTGTCTCGGTTCAACCCGGACACCTTTTGAAAACCCCGTGCGGACGCTCCCCGGACGCCCTCTAAACTAGGACAAATCCGGGAAAACCCGGATGGATGGCAGCCCTAGCTATAGCCATCCTTGGGGTTGGATTATTGAAGAACTTAATAAGGGAACACTGGAGTTGGGTCTATTCACTTAGTTACACATGTAGAAGATAAATTTTATAGGTTCTTAATTTATTTCAAAGATTCCACTTTTTTATCTCTTCTACAAATATGCGAAAGGCGCCATGACAATACGTCGTCATGTCAGTAAACAACGAAGTGTCTCTCTCAGTTTCAACTCTATATAATAATCACTAAAACAAAGTCGCTTCCTGCTATCCGTCTGTCCCTATGTATGCTTAGATTTTTAAAACTACGCAACGGAATTTGATGCGGTTTTTTTTAATAGATAGAGTGATTCAAGAGGAAGGTTTAGGTATATGTATAATACATGCATAATATAGTAGAAAAACACTGATAACTTTAGAGGTTTCTAATGTGATGTCGTAAATAAACACATTTTGTTTGCGTTTACATTGCAAACGATGGCTGAACCCTACGAGATAGATCAGAACAATGTATCACAGTATTGTACACCTTAAAAAGGTCTACAAAAAAGTCCGAGGTGGTATATGTCTATCTCTTAGGGATAACCCACAATAACCATTTTTTATCCTTTACTTTTTACGAGAAATAATGGCTTATTTACGAAGCGATTTTAAGCAATACAGCATTAATCCTTATCCAATTAAATACCTTAAATACATTGTGTTGGGGGGGTACCGCCCAAAGGGCGGACAATTTCCGGTAAAGATATCTTTATTATTAAACTGCAGGGTCAAACTTTCAATGTTGCAAGCTTAGATTTGAGCGTTGAGTGTTTTTCACATGGCCAATTATATGTCGCTCTTTCAAGAGTAACCTCTGAAGGAAACATGTTTGTATTGTCTAATGACAAAAAGCTGTGAACATTGTATATAAAGACATTCTGTAGTATATTTAGTATCATCTTTGCACCCGTGCGAAGCCGGGGCGGGTCACTAGTAAGTAATATATTAAAGCTGAAGAGTTCTTTGTTTGTCTGTTTAAACACGCTAATCTCGCGAACTCTCACATTAGAATTATTCTTTTTGTATTGGATAGAGTAATCATTGAAGAAGGTTATATCTACGTATATGTAATATCATGCTACGACCATTAGGAGCAGAGCAATGACCATAAACGCATAGGTATTGGTATAGGGCTCTGTTTCCGCATTTCCTTCCAGAAGCACAGAAGCCTCCTGGGGCGTTCACAGGCTTCTAGGAGCGACCTCGCGCCCGCGAAAATACTTGCCCTTTATGTGGCCACTCCCTCGCATTCCAGGATAACGTGGGCGGCCGTTTCCTCCACGTTGAGACATCCTCTGCATAGAGGACTGTCTATCGCATTGATGGTGAATAGGTGTCGGTTTAGGGCCAAGTGCCCTATTATGGTTCCTACAACTATTCTGATGTCAAGTCGGTTAAGACTGAGCAGTCTGCAAGTTAAACGTGGTGAGACTTCCGTTAGCACTAGATAAGACTGCCTGTAGCCGGGTGTGTCGGTCCAGCGACCGTTTTGCGCTTCTTCAGTCCTTTACCTGAACCACGAGCGAAGTTGATTAAAGGGAAATGGCAGCTGTATAGTTGGACCTGGCCAGGCCTTGTTCAGTTTTACGTCCAGGTGCCTGTTCCATAGGAGTTTCCTGTCCAGTATAACTTCTAGATACTTGACCTCCTTGGTTAAGGCTAGACGGTTGCCAAATAGTTTAGGTAGTCTCAGTTCTCCTAAACTACGTTTGTTTGTGAAAATAATCAACTCTGTCTTTGTAGGGTTTACTGTTAAGCCGTGTTTTTCACACCACTGTTCAACGATCTTCAATGCGGACCTCATTTGGTCACATATCACACTCTCAAAGGGGCCGCTTATGAGGATGGTCAAGTCCTCTGCATAGACCACTGTGAGAAACTTGTGGTCATTGAGTTGAGCGATGAGCTCATTGGCCACAATGTTCGATAGGAGAGGAGAGAGAACTCTACCTTGCGGACACCCTCTGGCCACCACCCCTCTCGTTGTGTTTCTTGAAGGCTCTTGAAGATTGGACAAACTTCCGACCTTTTCAGGGATTCGGGAAAAAATCCTGACTTTAGGGTGTCGTTAAATATTTTTGTTAGAGGTGGAAGAAGAATAGTTTTATATTCTATGATAAATTTACTGCTAATTTTATCATATCCCATGTCACAATCAGTTTTTAAGCCCATTATTATTTTTCCACCTCTTCTTCGTCGGTGTCGAATAATGCAAATGAATGCAGTTTAGGAGTGGGTCTATTTTTGTATAATTTTGTGCAATTTTCAACGATTGCAACTAGACAGTCACAGTCTTGGAAATCAGGTTCTATTACATACACATTGAGATTTTCTTTGTAGTATATAACCACTCCGTCACTCTGCTTAGAATTTATCTTAATTGCGGGTGACAATAGCCAACTAAGTTGGGAATAACAGTTGCACAAGAGAGCCAACACTCTGTCAATATTAATATGTCACACTCTAGTTTCATTCTGTGTAGCAAGACCTCCAAACGTAACATATTACGGTTTATGCAATATAGTATAAGTTCCTTCTTTATTTAGAATGTTTAATAAACCTTTTTTATCATGATGACCGTTCATTAAAGATATGGCCAAAAGCGGATTGACATAATACCTATCATAAAGTTGACGTTTAATGGTTACGGTCAGGTTAAGCTGGTTATATCAGTGCAATTCGCTGGTAATAAATGAACTTCTGTGCTTCCTACAGTGCAAAATAGACGTTATCGATGAAATAAGTTTGTTACAAATCTGTGGCACCAACTTCTAGGAAAGTGATATAACTACGGCAAAATCCATCCTCTTTGAGGCCGCGAACTGTCGTTCTACGCGAAAAGGAGATGGTAAGAAAGAGAATCCTGCAAGATATAATAAAAGTACTCAAAGAAACTGAGTCCACCTCACTACCTACTTTTGTGGCTAAGGACCTGCACCGTCTTCCAGCTGTAACTTTCATTTACATCGACGTCACAATTCTGCTCAAAGATATCCTAATCCTAAAACAGAAATTCATCGTATTCAGAGTGATTATGTAAAATCGTCGGAGCTCACTGTAGTACAGGAAGAATTAGAAAATATTAAGAGCAAGTCACAATATGGTCGACAGACTATAAATTCCAACATAGTGAAAGAGAGCAGCGAAATCACTAACGGTCCACTTTTCAATAAATCTTGTGAGGTAGAAGTAAATACATCGTCAACGGTGTTGGCACCCGCGCATGCGCCTTCGCCTGCGCTATTGTAGTCATTCACAACGTCAGCTGACTGCGCGAACAGGAATATTATTGCTACGCATCCGAACCAAAAACAATCGAATCGTATGCATCGAACTAGCAGTCCTATAAAAACGTTTGAAGTAAATACCTACTCATAAAATGATACTTCGACAGCTTTACCACCACAGTAAATAAGAAAAACAAATATATAAACTTGCGAAAAAATAACAAAAATCAAAAAGGTACGGCGGTGTTGACATCGAGTAAAATTAAAGTAGTACCAAAATTATCGTTTATTTACGCCTCTCAATTTGTCACGGAAACTACCGAAGACGACATCAAAGAATTTATTAAACACACGTGAAAGTCGAAAAACTAACACAGTACAAAGAAACGACATTTTCCTTGTGTAAAATCACTGTTGAACAGTTACAAGAAAAGATCTTCCTTAACGATGACCTCTGGCTTCATGACATAGTTTATGGGAGATAACTGAAAAGAGAATTTCTACTGGAAACAGTTCTAGAAAGAATAATTAAAAGCAGCCTAGTATCATTTAATTGTCGATCTATAAAACGCTCAAGTAATCATCTCACTGACATCTGTAAAACGCACGATGTAATCGCTCTTCAAGAACGTTGGTTAATTCCAGATGTTTACTACTCAGACCATTTCCCATTGGTAATCGAATGTAATATTGATGTTATTTTACTAAAAAAGGATACAACTCAAAGACAGTTAATTAATAAAGTAGTATGAAGAAATAGAACCCACAAACAAAAAGGGAAATTTGCAAATTTTTGTAATGACGTCATAAACTCGTATAACTGGCCTGATTTTCCTTGTGATGGCACCTCATGTAAAATTTCTAGTCATTGTAGTATAATTGATGAGTATTATAGACAAATTGTAAAATATTCATATCAAGGAAAATCGTATAAGAAAAATAAAAAGGTAATTGGTTGGAACTACCATGAAAGGCTAGGCAGTATTATATTATGGAACTTTTATGGACGCCCTTCACATGGTAAAATATATGAAGATATGGTTCATAGTAAAAAAGGTTTTTATAAATAAAAATAAAAATAAATTAAAATAAAATCAAAATGGATATTATAGCCACACATAGCTACAATAAAAACTTTTGGAAAGAAACAAATGAATTGAACTATAAAGCCAGTATGCCAGTTAACGGGCATTGTGCAGAAAAAAACCACCATTATAGGTGGTCGTCCGAAAACTTTGGTCGACAATGACGAATTAAAGGCGATTGTGGAGGCTGATGATACTCAATCTACGGCTGGATTAGCAGCAGCTTTTGACGTTAGCGTCAAAACAATATTGGTCCATTTGCGTCAAATTGGCAAGGTAAAAAAGCTTGACAAATGGGTGCCCCACGAACTCAATGATCGCCAGCGTGAGGCACGCGTCGAGACGTGGCTTGCACTGCTCAACAGGCACACAAACGAGGGAATTTTGAACCGCATTGTTACATGCGATGAAAAATGGATTCTGTTTGACAATCGCAAGCGCTCAGCAAGTTGGTTGAATCCTGGTTCAGTACCTAAACAATGTAGTAAAAGAACTTACCCCTACAAAAGTGATGGTCACTGTTTGGTGATCTTCTTACCAAACGGGATGTGCATTACTCCCGAAGTGTACTATAAACTACTTAACACAATGATGGAAAGCTCGCACATCTCCAACCAGCTTTGGTCAATCGTTCGTCTCCGCTGCTCCTGCACGACAACGCGGGACCTCATACTGCATAGTAGACGGTCTCCAAGTTGCAAGAGCTGGAGTTGGAAGCTCTCCATCATCCGCCGAACTCACCATACCTTGCGCCTACAGACTTCTACTTTTTCCAGAATTTGGATAACTTCTTGGCGGGAAAAAAAATCAATACCCAGTACAAAATGCCTTTGAAGAATTTGTTGCCTCCTGTCCAGCTGATTTCTTCAAGAAGGGCATCAATAAACTGCCACTGCGTTGGCATAGATGCATCGACTGCATGGGTGATTACTTTGATTAAAAGAAATAAAAAACATAGAAAAAAAATTAGTTTGATTTTTTTCATATAAAAACGACAATTTCATAGGTAAAGACCTAATAGTAGAGGTACAGAAGTCCCACTCCGCCAAATCATTAAAATAAATAGCGACTCTTGTTCCGACACAATAAAGTCGCATAGCGCTAGTTAAAAACAGTTATATTCACCTAGTACCTGCCTCTCTTTCTACCGCGCAACTCTTATCTGTTCTGACAACGCTGCGAATTATTTAATCTAAATATTTAATTACCAGTAAGTTATGTGCTATTACTCTCTGTTGTGAACAAATAAACCGAAACTAGGTTTCTACTAATAACTCGCTAGTCTATGATCGCATGAGTGAGCATCGAACGTGGGGTCCAGCCGGCGCACGGCAGCCCACTGAATTTGCCACGATCAGTCGACGCCACCATGTACTTGTTGGCTTTATATCTACACTGCGGCCACTCCGCAGTTCAGCATTGCATGTTTGCGATTTTTTGTAAAAAGCGACACTTCCATTGGACATCTCCCAATTTGTTATCCTAGACTTTGCTGTCCTACTTATTGGATGTAACTTTCTCTTGAAAATTTATTTTCATTTAGTCAACAATTTGTCGACTCTTGTCTACTAGGATTTGAGCCGTAGGTTGAATCTGCTCTTGGATATTATCTTTGTATCTAAAGAATGTAGCCAACATATTCTGTTCCTACCATTTTTGTCACAGACTTGAAAGACTATAGTTATAAAAAAGCAAATGTAGTATAATAATAAACAAATAATTTTAGTTTAAAAAACTAAAAAACACGCTTTTATAGAAAATTCACCCAAAAAAAAAGTTAAAAATTTAATCGAATTATTGCATTGTCATCGGTCTTTGACAGGTGTGCAAAATTTGAATGAAATCTGGCCGTTTAAAGTGAGTTCAAAATCGTGCCCAAAGGAGTCGGTTACAAACATACAAACAAACATACATACAAGTGAAGCTAAAATAAAGCGTGTAAAAAGGCATTATGAGCTACCTCAGTGGTTTAAAAGCTCATCTCATAAATAAGATAGATAAATAATGTAATGATTATGTAAATAAATGTTACAAAAGTAGTAAGTTTGTTCACAGCGCATAATATATGGGGCTTAAATATTTTTATCAGATGCTTTTTTTAATGTGTCGCATAGTCTTATCAGGATTATGTCAACTTAAATTGTGTCACATTTTTTATGTCTGTTTAAGCTGGTTAATTCCATTAAATAAATTTAGAAAATTACAGAGCATATACATTTTTTTTTTTATTACATTTTGAACGTATCAATGTCGTAATACTCAGATCCTATTTAATAATGAGATGGTAAGTCTTGTTCACCTAGTGAAGAATTAATTATAATATAGTAGCTACCCAGCCATGCATTGCTGTAGTTAAGTAACTTGCAATAAAAAAAAATTGTGCCTATAAATTGAGATAAAAACTATCCTATCTTTCAAGTTCAACCAAACTGCACACAGTGTGCAAAATTTCATTAAAATTGGTTCATTAGTTTAGAAGGTCATCGCGGACATAAAATGTGACACAATTTTTTTTATTTAAACATTATTCAGTGACATAAGTTAAAAAGATTTAGAAGGGAGATTAGAGGCGGCATGTCTATTGATATGTAATCTGGTTGTACATTATGTACTTATACGGGAATTAACGCGATCACATGATCTGTGATGATCGCGTTAATTCCCGTATAAGTACATAATTATATCATGGAACGCGAAAGTTTAAAAGTTAGTATGGTTGTACATTTTTCTTATAATTTTATCAACCACATCAATCAAAATATAAATATATGCTTAATCAAATTACATATAAGTAAACTAGAATATACATACATCCTTTCCAAGTTCAACTTTGTGCATTTTTGCCAGTTGTCTAGCCACCAGAGGCCATATCTTCTCATCTACAACTGTATCCACATCTAAGGTATGTCCAGGGTAGTATTCATAAGCGAGTCCATTTTCAAATATGGCATACAGCTTTGGTGCCATTTCAAGTACATTTAGTGTTCTGATGTTTCTAAAATGCAATTTATAAAGTGGATTGAAAGAAAGAACTAACATAATATTAAATATTATTTTAATTCCTTTTTAAATAATCTACTTAAATGACACAAATCAGTTAAAAAAATAAGTATAAATTTAAAATGCATTCCATTTTAAATTTATACTTATTTTTGTGTGACTGTGAATTGTTTGATTTAAATGATTTAGACTACCTAAGACCACCAAGTGTTACAATACAAATCTTTGTTAATGTTCAATGTAGTTACATATTAACAAGACACTACAATTTCAGTCATACATAGTAAATACATAACTAAGGATATCTACAACACTAAGAAAACCTATATGTATTATCTGTATGATAATAATTGTAAAGGTCTTTAAACATATATTATTACCTGATTTCTGCTGTTCTGTCAATAAATAAATCTGTTTTATTGCCATACACTCGAACAAGTACTATATCCTTTTCTTGCTTTGATTCCATGTATTGGCATGAAATTAATTTATTAGTAATGCCATCAGTAAGTACCTGAAAGCACAACCATACTTTACACTTATTGTCTACCAGCAGTTGCCGCGCTGCTTCGCTCGCATCTACATTATATATTTTGAGCGGAACCCTAATTCTTATTCAAAATAAAAGTAGCTTAAGTTACTCTTTATAACACCAGTTATCTGCAAGTGAAAGTCCCGTGGAAATCGGCCCACCAGTTCCAGAGATTAGCCTTAACAAACAGACAGGCAGACAAAAATTTTAAAAACTGATTTTTGGGCATAGGTATCGTGCAAATAACTATATGATATTTAAAAAAAAAAATATTTTGCCATTACAAACAGACACTTCAATTTTATTTATTTGTATTGATGTATTTAATTGCATTGATGTGGGTGTTTCTAGGTATAAATTGATTTACCAAAAATCAGTAACTAAGTGTGTTTATACAACCCGTTCTAGAACCCATACTATAATTTAGACTTAATAAGCTATATATCATATATATATAAAAATTAATTCCTATTTCCCTTGGTCACGGCATCACGCATGAACGGCTGGACTAATTTTGCTAATTCTTTTTTTTGTGTTTGTTATTGTCAGGAGAAGGTTCTTCTGAAAGAAAATATTTAAAAAGTTGCAAGGAAAATTAAAAAAAACTTAACAACCATTCCAACTTTTCTAATGTAACCTTAGCGCTTTTGACATAACTGTCAGTCAATATTCATAGTTAAGACAGGACCACGTCTGTCAGGTCAGCTAGCATATAATATAATAAAAATTATAATTATTTTTCCAGTCAATTATAATCCTGGAATGAAGTGTAGAGTGAATAGGTGTCTCTTGGATAGTGTGTACCATCTTCATTGTCACTTTCCATCAGATGAAATGGAAGACCAAGGCCTATTCCATTTCACAATAAAAATAAATCAACCTCAAGTGAATGTGTAAAAACGATGGCCCAATGTGTCTTTAATATAAGTCATTTACTTTAATACAATATATCTATTTCAAAGTAAAAATGAAGTGGTCTAATTCTCTCACTAAAAATAAAATATTATTGTATATTTACCTTTAGCTGAATAGTATCTTTAGGCCAATTAGGTCTTAAAGTTTCAAGTAGTGTAAGGACTCCAGTATTGAGATCATTTTCATCAATCTTAACTGGAACAAATAAATCTTTGGCAAGAGAACACATACACGACATTCTTACACAGAACGTTTACAATGATAAATTTTGTACACGACCGTCTGCGTAGACAGCGTTGACTACAATAAAGTTTTAATACCGGACTGACACGGCAGAGAATCGCAACGCTCGCTTCTCACAACAGTGCAAATATCTCAAACCTTGAATAAGGCAATAATATAATATTTCTAGTAACGGAATCTGTTTCTTTATTGTTGTATATTATGCAATATAGTTATTTCTGCTAATAGCAGATCAAATAAAAGTACTTCAGAATCATGTAACTTCATTGTACTTTTTTGTGGATCGTATGATATAAATGTAGAGTAACAATAGTTTGTATTGAGCTTAATACAAACTAATTTATGTAAATAAACTCTGTATTTTTTTTAGCTTTGGAACAAAAAATACATTTACGTCTTTTGTACGTGGTTCAATTTTTATAACGTTTGTTTTCTCTTTTGACATATGATATGTCACCTTTATTATACCTTTACGTCACTGACAAATCAATTGATTAATGTTGAGTTATTGAGTAGCGATGAGCAAAGTAAGTTGTGAACAAAGTAGTTAATTGGACCGTCAACGTCCAATAAACGGATCAAAGGTTCAATCAATGGACTAGTCGAATCCGTAGACGTTGCTAAGTTAATATATTCTCGTTGATTTACAATGCTACGTCAATGTTTAGTTGATGCGTTTATTCGTCCGTTGAAATAACAATATCGAGCAAGCGAATTTGAGCTCTAAACTTATGAGATAGAGTTTAGATTGAATAATATAATTAAGAAAATGATATCGTAATGGTTAATGGTAGCTTTGAATGTGTGAAAGCGTAAGGAGATGGACTGGTTGAGCGATGCGGGACACAAGTTCGAACTTCGTATTAAGGGTATGTTTTATACTAATCTTTCTTGTCATTTTACCTATTTAATTCATTGACGTTCTAGTGATGTAATGAATGTAATAATAAGGACTAAGTTATTTTTTAATGTTGAGTTAGTTGTAATTTTTTAACTATACTAACTTTTAAGCTTTCGCCTTCCATGATATAATTATGTTTTTATACGGGAATTAACACAATCACGAAATAGGTATTTACATACCTCTGAATTGCCTGACATTTTGACCAGGTTGCACTGGCCGTCGTCACAGGCAGACTGGTTCAGTGGTGTGGTGGTTCTTCATACACCCGCACATTTTCGATAGTTTTTGTAAACTTTTTTTTCGCCATGTACCGTCAAATACTATACTCACAGTGTCGTATTGGTTCCGTGTTAAAGAAGTACTACATTCCGACTGTATTATACACACCAGGCATAAAGGTTCAAAACATTGTGGGCACAACGAAGGATGTCTTACCGTTACAAACTCCAGGTATCTACAAAATAGCAGCTGCGGTAGTTTCCACAAAGGATAAACAAACCAGACTTTTACTCAAAAGTTGTATGTGAAGTGATTGAAATTAAAAAACATAATACTTTCAATCGGAAGATGGTTTCAAATTATCAACAGCGTGGAATCCAAAGATAAAAAACATGCCACCTCACTTTTATGTGCAGTCAGATAAACACCAAAGTAAGGACATGGCTTTGCTTACAAAATAGGGACACCGTAGTATGTGACGGTATATGGCGAAACAAAAATCAATACAAATAAATAAAATTGGAGTGGCTGTTTTTAATGTCAAAATAATAGTTTCTTTTAAGTTCATACAGTTATTTGCACGATACCTATGCCTAATAATCAGTTATTAAAGTTTTTGTCTGCTCTATCTGTCTGTTTGTTCCAGCTAATCTCCGGAACGGGTGGACCGATTTCCACGGGACTTTCACCAACATATAGCTGTGTTATAAGGAGTAACTTAGGTTACTTTTATTTCGGAAGTCACTCGGAAACTGCTAGTATTAAAAATATCGAAAATGTGCGGGTGGATAAAGAAACTTATACCTCACGGTCTCAATGACGGAGGGCGTACACCACTGAGAAAGTCTGGCTGTGACCACGGCCAGTGCAACCTGGTTGAAACGTCAGGCAATTCAGAGGTATGTAATACCTTCAAGTTCATTTATTCATAAACAATCATACAATTGTGTTTGAATGTATAACAAATAATAATAGTAATACAATAAACTTAAAAAATAATATAAAAAATAAATAAATAACTTAAGAATCAAAAATAAATTAATCAGATTATATATGTCATGCAGAACACAAAAAAAAACACAATTTATATTAACATATGTCATGGTTTAAAATATGAAATATTACACTTATATACTTATTCACCAAAAAAAATATTTTCAAATTTAACTAGTTTCAGTTATTTGTCTTTAATGTACTCTTCAATACTGTAATAGGCCTTCTTCAACGTAGTTTATTTTAAATTTAGTTTTGAATACGTATAATTTAACACTATGAATTAATTTAAATTCTATAGGCAACTTGTTTTATATTTCATGATAGCGTTAATTCCCATGTAAATACATAATTCAGTATAACTAGTTAGTTTATCGATTTTGTGTATATTTTAGTAAAGTAAATATTGTTATTAATTGTAAATAGGTACTTATAATAAATAGTGTAATAATATTTTCCAAAAATAATGTAGGTGCAAAATTAAAAGTGCAAGTCACTTTATTAATTTAAATATCTAGACAACATTTATTTTTAAATTAATTAAATAGTTTAAAATCAAAAATTGCAATAACACTAATAGATTAACGTCAAGATCGTCAAGCTTAAATGGCGTAGACATCGTTGCGGACAGTCTACGTAGAACGTTTGCATAAGTTAACACGTAGACTAGTCGAAAACTGTAACTAGTGGACGAATTTAACTAGTTGATCTTCGATGAACGCAAATAGACCGTCTAGTTTCGTTAACATTGGACCAACGCTATTGTAGAGACACAAAAAATATCGAGTTATTTTATGTCTTGGTGGTCTTGTCAACGTGAATAGTATATTTAGAGAATTTTTACTCACTTTTTGCAATTGTATGTATTTTGCTTGTATTTTGTAATAAAAGCAGTGCAAGCAGTGTTTTAAAGAAACAGAAAATTGCCTATATCGCGTCGCAGTGTAAAATAGTGAAATTCCAAAGCGTGGTATGACAGGTTCGATTTCAGGTCGTGTAAAAATAGACAATATTAACCAAATCCGTGAAATAATGCGCCTACAATCGTGTAAATCTATGCTAATAGAACGTTAATAGCGACTGATGAGGACAAACTGTTGGATTTAAAAGTATAAATCTACAAAACGTGTACGTAATTTTAGGCTTATTTCTTGCTTTAAATAAAGTATCTACTTAAAATGTTTCATATTTTATATTTCATGTTCTTTACTTATATAGTTCCGTCAATAACACATCGAATAGTAGACGTAATGTTTGAATTTATAACTTAGTTATACCAAAGCGCTTATAAATATGTTATGCTGACTTAACCTAAAGTTTGTTTATAATATAAAACATAATACCTACATATACCTTTTTTTTTTTTTCGTGTGAAACCCCCTCGGGTCATCACCTCACCTGAGCTAATGGTGAAGTGGTATGTCGGAATCGAACCGACTAAAACCACACGGTGTTCCGTCACAAGTGGGCCTATTGCAGGAGACCCGGGAATACCCTAAGAAGGAAGCCTCCGGGAACTCCTGCAGACCTTGGCCGCCTCTTTGTCAGCAGGCGGCCACACCATAGAGTACGGGGGCCTTGCCCCCGTCCGGTTTAGAGAGGCGCAAGCGGAACACGCCCTACCCGTTACCCCCAGGCCAGCGCTCATGGAGGCCGGAGATCGTTTTGCACTCTCCGGCGCCTGGTGCGTCTTCTGCGGGACGGGAGAGTACTCGTCCTCTCCCGTACCCTTTCCGCTGCCTCTTTAGCCAACATCACCTCTTCGCAAAATGAGGCAGCTAAATTCCACGCACTCTCGCTTCGGACCATAGACAGAACCATGGTCTCCAGTGAAAGGCTTCCCCCACCGAACCTGTTAGAGAGTGCATATATTTATTTGTGCCAGATGGTTATGCGTGCCACTGGGCGTCGATAGCATCGACAGCTAGTTAGCTTATTAGGTATATGTAGTGATGGTGGAGTTCCACCAGCACTACATATACCTAATATTCATGTATAACTAATAATATGTGCATCACATTAGAGTTAATAAAAATACATACACATTTTTTTTGTATGATGGTAAGTGACTACCGTCGCCCATGGACACCTGCAACTCAAGAGTCACAAGTGCGTTGCCGACCTAACATATTCCTAAGATATCCAAACTACATTAATGTATTCGGAAAGTCCGGAACTGCTTTCGCCATTTGATTCATGTTGTCAAAGAAAATCTGTGCCTAAAGTTATGCGCAGTAAGTTGTTAATTAGTTCAACTGCTCTTGAAGTGGGACTAGTGGTGGCCTGAGGCGAGCGCCATGATGGTGGAGTTAGCTGTCGATAACATTCAGTGGCACGCATAACCATCTGGCACAAATAAATATATGCACTCTCCAACAGGTTATCTACCTTGTTGATTAGTAACAGGTAATTTAAAAAAATAGCGCATTATATGAATGGGGTATTGAGACCGACCATCCCTGAGACAAACAGTGAGGGATAAAGAAAAAGGTAGAATCCTTAAGAATGCTTGTAGAGATACTGGACGAATTCGTGTTGTACTCTCTCGATCATAAACGCATACATTTTTTTCTTGAGGACTCCAAACAATAACCTTGAATTCCAACTAACTTTGAAGTTTTGAACATATGCGTTGTAAAGAAGCTTTGCTACTTGGACACAATTAAATGAGAGGCTGTTCTGGTTATGAATCCTAAAGATTTATTTGCTGCCTTACATGCATTTTTTGTATGTGGTCATGAAAGTTCAGTTTTGTGCCAGCGTTAAGAGCCATTTCACGTTTTCACGCAATTTTTTAAAATTTAGGTCGCCTAATTTACGATCATAAGTAATACTTTGAAATTCTAAAATACATGTAAGAAATAGACTAATCTTTAATCTTGTTCTTTAATGTATCACATATAAGAAAACCAACTTCGTTGATCTGTGGTCATCAATCTCCCACAACTCGTTTAGTGAAAAATCATCGCAGAGACAATTTCCGATTCCAAAATCTATTAATAATATTTATAAATTTGGGTGAAAAAAATACGGTAAGCATCGGACATATCTTTTAATCGTTAAATAATGTACCATTTTCTCAATTATAAATTACATTAATTAGTAAAAAATAAAGACTTAGTCCAATTTATACGACTTATATCGCAAATTTATCCTGATTTTTTGGTTTAAATAAAGCGTAATTTCAAGAAAATATACTTATTTAAGTAAACTGTGTTCTTTGAAGAATCTAATTCTAAAGTTTTTTTGACAATTACTTAATTGAATTAGAAATAAGATCATTTTTAAAACTACTCTAAATTGCAATAAATTACAATACGCAAGTGGACAGCAATCAGTACAGTGTTATCGCCCGTCGAAGTAGGATCTGTGTCACTTTTTCCCGCGTCCGAATGTTCGAGCGCTCGTATTGCAAACGCATTATTATACTCCGACAACAACGTTTTGATTCTCAGTATTATTTTTTTATAAGGTAAGAGTTTTGTTTATTTTGAAGTAAAGTATTATTTTAGTAGTTTGAAGAATAAAGATGTTATTTTGTTTTATCAGTTTAAGCAGTGGGGCGCAAAACCTATTGCATTAGACCCTGGACCGGTCGAATCAGTGGAACTTTTGGAATCAATCGTAAATATTTTTGTAGTACATTTTTTTCTTTAGTTTTCATTTGGGCATTCTACCGAATAGACATAATCAGCCATCGCCATTTCGGTTTTATTAGATAAATATGGGTTAAAGGGACTTTAACAAACTTATAGTATCTTAGTTTATTTAGCAGTAAATAATACAATTTCTTAAATTTTATAGGAGAAAGGACCTGCTGCATTAGACCACGGAATTTATGGATCAATTGACGAACTTGATGAAGTTTCGGACTCAATCGTAAACATTGTTTAGACTAGATTTTTTCTTTAGTTTACAATGTGGGTTTTGAACTGAATTACTACAGTCAGCCATCGCCATTTCATTCTAATTTTAAAGTGATGGCGCACAATTATTGATGATAACAATGGGGTGAGAGCACATATACACACAAATATGTGATGGCTCGTACAGGTTGTTCTCGCAAAGTTATCAATTATAATCCTGTTTATGCTCACTACGGAAGTAATTGTGAAAGACCGGATATGGAATCCAACGATTATAACCGAGGCAAAGAATTATTTTTAACAAGTCTAAGAGAACAGGCGTTAAAACGTCATGAAATTGAGAGGTCTACCGTGTTACAAGCAGAAAGCTCTTTGTGGCTTGAACTTAGAATGTGAATACTCACCGCGTCCTCCTTTGGGAAGGTTTGCAAAAAGGTGAATAAACCAAAACTCAGCTGAGCTAGGGAAAGTCCATTTTGTACACATACAACTTGGACCACATTTTTCCAATAAAACACGGTAGGGATAATCAACCAAAGGCGTTGGCACAACTCAGTGTGCAAGAAGACATAATTATAGAAAAATATGGTCTTTTTATAGACGAGGAACTATTTTATTTAGGCGCCACACCGGATGGATTGTGCGTATCTCACTATTCGGAATTAATCCTGATACCGTCATACAAACAAAAAACTAAAATGTTTTAAATTCAGTCAAATTCAGTCAAGTCAGGCTCAGGTCGTGATAAACCAAAACCATGAGTGGTATTACCAGGTACAGGGCCAGTTGCACATTACAAAAAAGATATAATATGTTTATTTGCTGTGTGGACTGGTCCTGATTTTCCATTGAAAGTCGTAAGGGTTGTTAGAGATAACGTTTTTTGGCATGAAAAAATGACTTCCTAAATTGACTCGGTTTTATCAAAATTGTGTATTGCCTGAAATAATAGACCCTAGAAAAGCAAGATCGAAGCCTTTACGACTAATATACATTTAACGTAAGAAAATAAATAAAAGAATTTAGACCCGACTACTTACGACATAAACTATAACTATACCTATAACTATATATATATACTTACGACATAAAAAACGGCTATATTAATGATCTTCCCCATATACTAGATAGTAAACCCAAAATAGCATTATTTGCTGAATGCACATCATTAATTTATAAACTAGATAGACGAGCCAATAGCTTTGACGATGTAAATAATATTTTTCATCGAGTACATGACTGGTTTACTGCCAACAATTTAGTGCTAAATGGGAAAAAAAATAAATGTATAAGATTCTCTTTGCCTAACGTTAAACATAGTGAATGTGACATCTTATTAAATAAGCAAAAATTAGATTTTGTAAATGAAACTGTTTTCTTAGGGTTATTGCTAGATTCGAGATTACAATGGGGCCCTCACTCAACATCTCTTTCGAAGCGGCTAAATTCTGCACCATATACTGTAAGGAAAGTTTGTCAATTCATAGATATAGACCCTGCGCGACTAGTATACTTTAGTTATTTCTACAGTGTCATGTCATACGGTATTTTATTATAGGGTCGTGGTGCAGATATAGAATCGATATTCTTTCTGCAAAAAAGAGCTGTGAGAGCCTTTTATAATATACGTAGTCGCGAATCCCTTAATGGTATTCCTGACGGTGCCTTGTCAATATATTTATGAAAACATAATTATGTTACTAAAGATGGACATAAATTAGTTCAACCAAAATTTAGGCTAGCAAAAGTGCAAACATCTTTTATGAGGTACTGCATTAAATTCTATAATAAAATACCTGATAATATTCTTCAACTAAATGAGAAGAAATTTAAAACTTGTATAAAACGCACGCTATGTAAACGAGCATATTATAAACTAAATCATTATTTAGATGATAAAAATGCTTGGCAAAATGCCGGTCCTGCATTGACATTGTAGTTATGATACGCTTTTTATTTCTTGTTAATTAGAAAAATTTTAATTGTATATGTAAGAACTGTGTAGTCACAAGTATTTAGTTAATTTTCTATGTTGCCAAGCAGCTCTGTGATTTTCATTTTAGAACAATATTATGTTACATTATCCTCACATTAAATTGCACTTATAAGCAAGGCAACAACTAAAAAAAAAAACTTTGTAAAAAAAAACCATGTTGAAAAAGAGTGTCCTTGGAGTTTCTTGTCTGTTCTTCTCCATAAGATCTCCGTTTTGGAACAGGCAACTAGCTTCACGACCGACTTATTCAAAAATACTTGAAACTTGGTTTACTTGAAATAAATAATTTTGATTTTGAAACGCATACATTTTTTTTATGTTTCATCTACACAAATATTCGTGTTTTATTTTTAGTCTAATTCTACTGCATAAATGAAATCATTTTTTTAATAAATCTCTAATAAAGGTGCATTACGATTATAGCAGCTCAAGATTGTTTAGTCTGTCTCGTCACTTGCGCTACACTGCTTGCATTGTGTTTGTGTGAGTTACTACGCACACATGCAAAATGCTGCCGTCGTTTACCTAAACTCGAGCATTCAAATTTTGTGAAATGGCTCTTAAAACAATATCGCCTATTGTCCGGCCAGGCCACTCCGCAGTGTAGGTATAAAGCTACAAGTACACGGCGGGATCGACTAAACGTGCTAAAATTCAGTGGTCTGATGCGCGCGCCGGCCCAGCCGCAATTTAGTTCATTGTTCATTCACGCGCTGCGTAGCTGCACCGTTTTTTTAAGTGAAAACTTGTTTAGGTACGTTTGTGCACTTTTACTACGGAGAAAAAGCACTGAACTCGTGACCGTCACGCTAATAATACATATATAGATCCAATAGAGGGCGCTAATCTAAACATTGTGTGCGCAATTCATATAGTAAAATAAAGAAAAACATAATTGTAATCAAGGTGAAAATTTATAACGCCTATAGTGCTCAATAGCGAAAACCTTTATTCAAAATTTCGTTGACACGACACGTCGTTTCAAGTTTTCACTTCTGTCGGCATTCTTCTTTCCCATGACTGCCTATTTTTTTTTCAATTTGTAATTGACTAGGCGTTTATCTTCCAACTCACCTGATGGGAAGTGATAAGTGATGTGAGTGATAGGTGATACTTTGTGGTATTGTGGTAACACGCAGCGGCGAATTTACACATTTGCCGCCAGTAAGGTATTAAAATTTTGCCGAGCCTGCCGGTCGGTCTATCTAATTCGAAACCCTAGGACAAGACATAAAAAATAATGTAGGCCCTAAATTTGCCGCCCCAGGCTACTCAGCCTACTGGTAAATCCGCCACTGGTAACACAGCTGAAGCGGCTTTCCATCCAACATTATTTGTCGTTGCTATTGGAGAACACGCTCGAGTAGGTAAAAGTAATTGACTTGAATTTCGAGACGTTCAACGATAATTTATTCATTGTGCTCCATTATCTGACCGCATTAATATCATGCTACAGTGCTTCGCAATCACTAGTATCATTAGCTGATGTGAAAAATTTGAGGTCGTCAGCGAACATATATCATAGCAATAATTAACAAAATAAAACACGTGCTCGACGTTTATAGCACATATGTAGTTTTGCTGGTTAGGTATGTACCTTAATTATCACATTGCCCATGTGTTATACATTTTATATTTTTGATTGTCACTTTTTCAGTTGAACAACCGTATTTATTGGCTTTCCTTCGACCATCATTTCATCATTCACAGCCAACCTGATGTAATCACACTCAACAACAACGAACGTGTGCTTGTTTTGCAGGTGGCCTTTGTAGATGAAACGAGCAAAGGCAAACATAAAGGTGCCTCTAAGAGGGTAATATTTTTACTACAATAATAATATGTGGCTACAATATTTCCGGCCATCACAAAACCATTTTAATGCAATATTATTTCGGCAATATGGCTGAACCTGACCGACCGTCTGAATCTGATACCGAAGTATGGCTCATATGTTTTTCTTGTACACGGGATACAATGACGTTGTAGCTCATGTGGATACAACAATGGTCTGACTCACCTAAGTATGCCATATAGGTAGGTAACGAAACAATAATAGAGCTGGTCGGGCAATACTTCAGTATTTTCGATCCCCATGCGATCTTTCAGCGGTTTATGCCTCGAAAGGGACAATATTTTTACTGCTGCTGCTGGCAATTCCAGCCAGACTATACAATAAGTATACGACAATATTTTAAGTGTGGCCCGCCCTTTTAAACGAACCTTAAAACAGGCAAAACCTCCTGAGACAATATTTTGCACTGGCCTGTTACTATTTCTTGAACGTCTTTCACCTTGACATAAACGATTAATTTTACACGTTTTTAGTAAGGACGACATCCTATCTTGTGTTAATTGCTTGGACTAGAAAGTGTGTCTAGACTACTTCTTTACCAGTTTAAAAACAACAATATGGGAAAACATTTTGGAGACTTAGCAGTCATTCGAGGCATTGTTTATTACAAATTATCAGCTCATGAACAAAAACCTTTTGCAGGGGCCATTGCTTATGGGTTGCCTAATATGGTACCAAGGACAATGGCTACCTTATGGACATACCTACCAGGTAAATATAATCAATGTGTACAAGAGAATATCGTAATCAAACTAGGGTTATAGGGTATCTACTTCCCGTTGACCTAGAATCATGAAATTTGGTAAGAAGCAAGGTCGGGTAGCACAAGTAAAGGAAATAATTATAGTTTAAATTTGTTGTTATATCACATTATAAAAAAATAGTTTTTGTGATTAGAAACTTATATTTTTGCGGTTGGATTGTTGACTTTGTCGTACATCGCAAAATTAAGTTAGTCTTTCGAAAAAGACGGGCAAGTCTTCGAGAATTGATTTCCGAGATGGACGTACTATCGACATATAAGTTTGTTTGCTTACGGAACCCTCGGTGCGCGAGTCCTTGTCCGGAGAAACTTTTTTTAATCAATTTTTTCGGAATTCAGATATTAGGTATACTCTTAACTCTTCTAAATTATGACTTTTTTGTAACAACTTGTATATTTTTTCATTGTTTATGTATACTTACTTTGGTTTTTTTTTATTATTATCATGATTTGTATTATAGTTATACTTGTGTATTTATTTCGTCAATGAGTGGAAAGGGATTGCGGTATTTATTCCATAAGGCGTTAATTTTAGTAAAGGAAGTTAAATAAGTGGTACGCAGTCTCGTATAAACATATTGTATATAGGCACATTTTTCTGAAATTCAATGCTTTTCACAATGTTCAATGAAATGAGCTTCGAGTTATGTGTCGTACATATCTGAATTAATTTTTTTGTTTCATTTTTACAGTTTTTATCCTAGGCTATGCGACCTACGTGGGAGTTGAAACGGCGTATCATCTCTCAAAAAGAAAAGATCCAAAAGATTATTTGAATGAAGTTGACCCTAATCCTAGTCCTGATACATGTAAAGAGAAAAAGAAGTCCACGTAGATGTACGTTATTGGCGGTTTTACAATTTTTATTATAAAATTATTTGTTATTAATATTTCTATTATTATAAAATTCTCAAGACATGTACAAAACACTAGTTATATACTATTGTTCTATGGGCCTCTCCTCTCCTCGTAGTACGTAGGTTGATGGAAATAAAAGATTTGAAAATGTTAAATTATTCATTTACTAAGCTTCAATGCACAAATAACGTAGCAATTGGTTGAACCATGTATTTGCAAATGTACAACATAGACCAAATTAAACTATAATAGCAGATCGATTGATGGTAGTCACGCTTCACGGTGTTTCACTAACACTAAATGACCGAATATTGCAATATTCGGTCATTTGGTGTTAGTGAAACAGTACCTGTTTGTACATAAAGCAGTCCTTAGTGGATGTGAATATAAAAAATATACCACTAGGGTATTTGCGGCCTCCCTAATAAGGTACGGAATGTTTAACGCTCTGAAACAAGTGAACTTGATATTAAATGCAACTCTCAATCGATTAATTATATTATGACTCCGGTGAAAGTAATGTTTGTTGGAGAGATCTCATAACCGAACCTAAAAGGCGGATAAGGTGTGATGTAAGCGATGTTATCAGTGTTATCACCAACAGAGAATTGACTTGCAGACTCAGATTGAAAGGCTAAATGCTCGAGCACTTTTAAAATGCGAATAAAATATTAACCTTTTACCATTAAAATAAATATGAAAATCGTATGCAAGTAGTCCAGCGGAATGCGGCGAGCACGCTCACAGCGTTTAGTAACACGTACGAACACCTGCGTTCTTCTTCCGACATTCTTTTAAATGTTCTCGTTTCTCTTAAATATTACTCTGAATTGCACACACTAGCTTAATGCAATACGCGCGACTGTTCGAGCAGGTGCGCAACTCCTTGAGCAGCCGCGAGTGTTAACATTTATCCGCTCAATCAGAGTTAGGGACAGTAACATTACATCAGACCGAGACCATGATTAATGGCTACGGTGAAACATAGTAACTATAGTAGTGCATTGTGAATTAGTTCATACAAAATAGTATCAATATTTCAGTATGCATCATCTCTTACTCATTGTTTTGAAGAAGTTCAAAACAAACAATAAATAATCGCTGTGCAAATTCAGTATGTAAGTTGCAAGGTTGTTTATATTAATAAACTTACAAAATAATGTAAGTACAAAACACAGAAATATACTTTTTTTTTTACATATAAATTATATTTTAATGGTGTTCCGTATCCCGGTATCTTAAGGACGTATTTACAGTTTACTGTAGAATAGCTATATAAAAAGGACAGTTTGTAAGTAAAAAATACATTAAACATGAAGGGTTTTTAAAAAAAAAGTTTAAAGTACTTTTTTAGTTTAATCTAAAACATCTAACAGAAAAGTAAGGAGGCCTTTGGAATATTTTATGAATTTTGTAAACTCACATAACAGTTATTGTCACCAGACATAGATTGTACGTAATGAGTGTATATAATATTTACTCATTAAAAATGATAAAGTATTTATTTAGTACATAACTCTCATATTCAAATCAACGACTGTTAATACGTCCCAAGTTATGTCAATAGAAGTCAAGTTCCCTTGTCAGCAGGCGGCGGCACTAAACTCTCGAAATTGGCCACTTACGTACACGAGTATCTCTGACATTCCTATGGACTTGCTAGTAAAAAGCTTATATTCAGTGATATATTATTGCAATACGTTTTAGGGACACTATGTGGCAAAATTTTGTTAAATATTTTTAGTGGTACTTTACCACTTACTACAATTAAACTCAAAACTTTTAGTACTGCATTAATTAATTTTAGCCCTGTTTCTTAAAAATTTATGTATAAACAAATAACACAAAAAGAAATCTTAATTGGAGCACACCACATGAAATTCAAAATGTGTTTTCTTCTACTGTTTTATTTCTAAACTAGCTGACCCGCGCAACCTCGTCCGCGTTCGTAAATTTTCCAGTTTTTGCAACATTTTTCATTGATGCTCCGCTCCTATTGGTTGCAACATGATGTTATTTAGCCTTCCTCGATACATAAGATATTCAACACTGAAATAATTTTTAAATTCGGACCAGTAGTTCCTGAGATTAGAGCATTCAACCAAACAAACAAACTCAGTTTTATAATGTTTATCTATGAATAAACCCAGAAAAGTTCACAGTAAAATGACTAATATTATTACTTTTGATACCATCCTAGTACATATTGGTGTGCTCACATTATTAATTTATTGGCTATAATATAATTATTTACTCACTAGATACAATTTTATCACATTAAATAAAATAAAATTGTCTGATACAGTACAGAAATGCAATAAGTGTACAAATGTAACCAAAAGGTATTAAGATTAGGTGAATACTATTACTGGGGTTATACATATTACACTGAGAATTTAAAGTACTCGTTATTTGCCGGGAAAACAACAGCTCATTAAAAATGTAGCATAATAGAAAAACATCAAAAATGAATAGTCATTCCATTATTTGAATAAAAATAAATATTCACTATTAATTTAACCGAGTGTTCCTATAGTGCGGACAACGCGGTTTCATCATAACACTAAATAATAACCCTTCACCATCCATTCATCAGCAATATAAGGTCTGTATACCTTATACCTGTATCTTTAACTGCCATAATAATATTGTTTGATTTAGTATGCTGTGGAGTCATTACTTAGTAATATGATTCAGTGTTATGTGCAGATAGTACTAAAGGTGTTATTCATTCAACATCCATTTGTTCTTGTGTTTGTTGCGCATCGCTGGGCGCGGTTTCCGGCTGGCCATCACCCGCAGTAGGGTTGGTTGGCGGCGGGGTTTTTTCTTTAGGTTTTGGTTTGTTTAAGATAGGGTTAACAGTATTTTCGAAAGTCTGAAAAAGATATGGAAGCGATTAAGTATTTTGTACCAATTTTTTTATTTCGATTTCATGAGTCTGTGCTGAAGTGGGCTAGATTAGCAGCACTGTGTGCGGGCCCCGTCGAGACAAACTACCCTCAATATTATTAAAAAAAAAATGCAGTTACTACTGACGACGATACAGTGGCTGTTATGTGTCGCAGCCGGTGCGCGTTTGCCGACCCCTGCGGCCCGCAGGAGCAGTGATCACGACTATAGCATGATCTCCTTACATTCACACCACGTGGGTATACCACACAAATTGGAGCAGGCCGTACAGGCAACAATTCTATTTGTCAGTTTTTTACAGTCACATTTAAACAATACGTTATATATCTTATAATCAAATGAAAGGTCCGCGGTTAACCACATGCGACTATAGTTAAATTATTTACTCGCAGCAGACTCTGTCATAAACACTGACGCTCCGCTTTTCAGCTTGTTATCGATAAAGAGAAGTTGAAGAGAATTTTGACTATAAATCTGTCGTAGAATTCTTTTATCTAAATTTTATATTGCTTATTATTATGATCATATATAAATGTTTTTTTTTTTTAATTTTAATTCTTTACTTCACTCAACAATATTTAACATCTATATTGATAGATTTTATCGACTATTGGTATACATGAATATTAGTATACATATATAGTAATTCTCATTTCGCCGCTAACGCAAAAGACCTACCCATAAGTGAATTCGTATTCGTCGTTCGAAGTCGTAGAATGAATTATACCCTTATCAATATTGTGTAAGGTCTATAAAAAAGAATACCTGTTTTTCTTGACGAATCTGATGAATGGTGTGCTGAGGTGGTTGGTGGCGTGGGGTGTGAGCGAGAGTCTGGCGAGCGGTTTCCAACCAATTTAAGGCGTTCTTTGCGGTTTCTGACACTTTTTGGATGTCATTATCAGATAAATGAGAGTACTTAATATCACCAGCCCTGAAACCACGTTGTGTATATTAAGCAACTACCCTATATAAATTTCTGGTTGCGATAACAACAAAGCCTTATGTTTAGTGTTGAACAGTTAGTTACTCTGAATCCATCTGATGTTGATGGTGGTTGATTTGTTATTTAAAATAATTGCTTGTTAAGTTTGGGCTACCGCTGACAGTTTTAGAGCCGCAATCTCTCGATCGTATATAAATCTTGATTACAGGGCACCAAAAAAGCTTATTGCATAGCATGCATATAAACATCTGCTTACTTGTATTGATCAACAGCTTTGTTAGCCAACTGAATTGATAGTGCAAAATCATCTAATGCACCTGGGCGGAGTTCATATTCCAGACGCCGCTGTTTAATCGGCTCCCCTTCAGTTCGTAACTCAGATAATTTATCGCTGTATACCTGAAAAACAATAAAATTCGTTTAAAAATGTATAAAAAAATAAGGCTTACTGCTCAACATTAAAAATAATACACTATTTATTATGTGGTCGTCAATTTCTATAGAAGTTTTGTTTGACAAAGGTATGGTATGATACCCAGATAGACAGTAAACATGTGCAGTTTACAAACATGTAGGTGGCAGTAGATATTGTGATTAAAAATAAGACTGAAAGCATTACCTGTCTATGTTGATCTTCGCCTTCATCATACAACCACTGCTCCAGGCCATCCAGTTGGTTAACAAGCCGACTACGGTGATCGTCAGCTATGAAATCATGCAAGGATTCACCCTCCGACAGTTTCCCACGCAATTCATATACATATTCCTCTAAAGCATTACGTGCATCTGCCCGTTCCTTCTCTTGTCTATCCTGAGCTTGCATTTTACCCTAAAATAAAATTAATTTGCACAAAATGTTTCAATGTGTCTATAAACGTTAGTTCAATACCTAGCAGTAAATATTGGAGATGTAAATAGACAGTCGGTTAGAGGAAGTGCCACCGCGGTATCCACGTGGTCGTCGCGCTTCATGTTAGTAAGTTAATTCTACGTAGAGCGCTACATAAGTTTTGTCGTATGCAAACTGGATATTATACTACGAGGATTTGAATTTATATCTATAAACTACGTAACAAACAAATTTGGATTAAAGTAATAAAGAAAATGGCGGGCTCCTCTCGTTGACATTCGGGTAATTATTTTGTATAAGCTTGGCTTAACTACCCAAAAATGTTTCGAGGATACCGACCATAGAATGGCAATTTTAACTTGGAGGATGATGCAAGGTCCGACAGGCTGATAGAAGTGAGTGAGTACCGATAAGAAAGTTGAGACTGTACAAAACTATTGGAGGAAGACCGACGTGTGACATAGACAGATCGAGGAAATTACTCAAGTTAAGAGCACCAACTATTTATCGCCAAAAAATAGAACCTATTTTGCTGTAGCAACGTGGTCTCTGGACTTGCCATGTAGGGTTGGCGTGCGAACAAATTTGTGTCAAATAAACGGGCCCTGATTTACGATTTAGTGTAATTACAGATTAGTTTTCATGCTCGTTTTAGCAAACGTTCGGCTAATCTATGTAGATTTCGATAGAAAAACATTACCATTTGCGTTGTTACTTAAAAGGAAATTTCGTCAATAGTAAGTTGCTGTGTATCATAGAGAAGAAAAATTGAAATTATTCAATATACTCAAACTTGCATTCTTAACTATTGAAATATAGCTAGCTTATAAGCGCGTATACGCTTGTAAGAAAATACAAGAGATGTGAGTGCATCTAAGCCGAGCGTATACGAGCGTACAGAAACGAGTTTACAGATCTAAAAGTCTTGTGTAAATGGTTCATTTTTTTCTATAATGTTATTTGTTTTGTTCATAAATAATAATATCATATATTTATATCGGTAAAGGTATAGTATTTCCTTCTATTAAACAGTTATTATCACTACATATTATAAAACAAAGTCCCCCGCCACGTCTGTCTGTCTGTTCGCGATAAACTGAAAAACTACTGAACGGATTTTCATGCGGTTTTCACTAATCACAGAATGATTAATGAGCAAGGTTTAGGTGTATAATTTGTACCCGTGCGAAGCCGGGGCGGGTTGCTAGTTAAGTAATAAATACCTCTTGTTCCATATAGGTGTTCAGTTCATGCTTTGAGTACCCATGTGTTTGAGCATCAATGGGCAGTTCAATTGTCTTAACAATAATTTTTTTCTTTTCTTTTGCTTTATCCTTTTTGTCATCATTGTGGTCCTGAAAGTAAGTGCTCAGGTTCAAATCATTTAAATGAAGATTAGCTCCCCACCACCATCACTGCTTGTTCACACCTTGCAATGAACAAATTGAATTGTTTTAACTACTTTAACATGTCGCATCTTATTCATAAACTAAATTAACTCAGAATTTCAATTTTGTGGGAAATCCCATTTAAAGTTTGACGTGTTTAGATTGTTGACTTCAAATAATCATAAAAAAATAAATAGATGGGTTAGGTCAATTACAAAAACAGATATATGTAGCGTAATTAATGAAGTATTAGAATATGATAGAAAATTTTACATTTCAATAAAAAATACACCTTAGAGAAGAGTTTAAAAAAAAAATCGTAGTTATTTCACCAAAATATGTAATTGAATAATTTTGATGTAAACGGAGTAATTGGAAATATTGCAGTTTTCCATTAAAATTAATAAATATTCGAAGAAATATTTCTAATTAATAGTTTCTTAATTTTAATTTTATAATATTCAATAATTAGCGGATACTAAAATAACAAACTATTTAGGTTAACTTTTTTTTTATCATGTAGAGATCTTGAATGGCTCATTACTGAATTCGCTCACTTTACCGGTAACGACATGAACGCCAATGTATGCGCGCTTTAATCACAGAGACAACGACGATCTTGTATCTCTGTCATTTTCATAGTATCGAGTCGGCTGTTGGATTGTACGTACTCTACTGACGAAGTTAATTCGGTTTTTGTTGAAAACTCGAAAAACGTAAATTTTGAATTAATTCAGTTTATGATTTAAGGTGCGATGTTAAGATAATACCCATCCAAACTCCAAGCAGTGAGGTGACCCATTTGCATTTATTACATAAATAAAATATCTAAAATTATTTAATGTAACATAAATGTCTTAACTTCTCCATATTCCAAGGTTTCTGTAGAACGAAAAATGAAAAACAAAAATCGAAATGAACAAATCCAAGCTTGACATAAACATGCGTGGACACAGAAAAGTCTAAAAGAATAAAAAACAAGTTGCAAAGGGGCAAGAGGTGATATTAAGACCTCATAAAACAATTAGTGCAAATGGGACCTCAAAGAGGGTGGGGACGAAACAGATTTTAGTGATGTCTGCTGCCAATAAAATTAAAGAGTAAGTTGAGAGTTGTTAGAGTATATGTTAGCAATACAGAGGTTAAGAGATGGCGGGCAACAAACAGCACGGTAGGTGGACACACGCGCTACCGACACGTACCCCGCTAAACCACGATCCTACTTTCTGTGTCCACGATGGTTTTTGCTGAGGCTCTCCCTTCATTTCGTCGTCTCTCACCTCTTGGTTCTCAGGGCCATTTTGCTGATCTAGATTGGCACCGTTCGTATCCATAGCGGCGTCCTGGCCTTGGGCATTGTCATGAGCGTTCTCCATCTCTATACTTTCATTTTGAGCATCTTGTTTCTTTTCGACGAGCGAAGCAGACGCAACTGTCACTATACCATGAATATTCACTCTAACTTTAAGTTTCACTTTCTGCGATTCGCCCTCTGATGTCGGTTGTACATCTTTGATCTGCCATTGTCCTATAATTTATTAAAATTCAATGAATGGACATATTTACATAGATATAAATGCATAAAAGTTAGCTAAAATACATACCAATAAATTGATCGGGGAAGGGAATTTGATCAGAGTAGTAAGCGCGAACAGAGAAGGGCTCCTTTCTGTAAAACGTTAGCATCTTGGAGAAGGGTGCAGCATGGAAAGCGGGAAAGACCTGAAACCGATCATCAAAATGAAGTAAAGAAGAGGTATCCGAGGTGAACAAGTACAGCGGTGTCGGGTGTGGGAGGCGCTCACCTCCATGTCGCCGTCCTCGCCCTTGGCGGCGTCCCAGGCCAGGCGCACGGCGTAGGGCTGCGCGTCGGCCACGCTGAACTCGCGCACGCGCACGGCCGGGCTCAGCATGGCGCACTGCAGCGCGCAGCCGCGCGACACGGCCTCGTCCTACGACAGGAGACATTCGACTACATGTCCTAGTTGTGGAAATTATATAACTAATGTAATCGACTTAAAAGTATAAGTGACGGCGTAACGAAAAACTTATCAAAACCGATTTCCTGCTGAGACTTATCTTGATGTAAACGTCAGTTCGACATGAAAATGAAAGATTTAAGCTTTATAACAATTATTTTTATTCAGGCTACGAAATTTAAAGTCACTTATGCAATCTTGCTGAACGCACGCGCTAACCTAAATACGTCGAGACCGACACAGTGAAAAGCGTTACGCTATGCGCTAACAAGGGGCCACCCATTACAACTTTTCGCCAGTGTGTGGTAATTATTCATAAATATAAATAAATACCACAAACTGCCATAATTAGTAAACAGATAATTTTATTGCAATTTTGCAATAAAATGATATGTTTACTAATTATGTTACCATTTATATAAGATGAATGTAAAGATATAAAAGAATCAAAATAAATAATAATGACCTAAATCCATTAGTTCGGTTTTCGGTATACTGTCTCTTACATATCTCCTATATATCCTTTAAAAACTAGTGATGCGAGTGTTACCTGATTCAGGGTTGTGGATGCATGCTTGTTAAATACTTGTTCAATCAAGCTTTTCACAGCTGGAATTCTGGTAGATCCACCAACTATCTCCACAGAATGAATGTCTTCCGGTCTTAGTTCTAAAAATATAATGAAGCACTATAAATTATTTATATTTAACTTTTTAATTCCTAACATAAATAGTGATAAGAAATAAACACCTGTAAATTTTTTAATATCAGTTATAAGTAATATTTACAAGTTATATATAACTACACTAACTAGCATTGTGCATAATTGCTCTTAAAGCTCTTTCAAGACGAGTGAATGTTTCAGCACATATCTGCTCCATTTGAGAGCGCTGCATGTCACCCGTAACATCGCGTTCTTCCATGAAACACTCAACATTAATTGGTAATCTAGTACTGTTAGCGGACATCTGCTTCTTCAATTTCTCTACTTCTTGCAGTAGCCGTAGGAAAGCCCTAAAAATAGAATAAAGGTTTTGGAATTGTGATTAATTAACATATTAAGCAAAAAAAAGGTTAATTTAAGATGAATAATGTTTACAACTGACTGTTTACCTAGTTTTCTGAAATGCTCAATAAAATTTTTAGTCTAAGATGAACTTTTTTGGTATTGGAGTTTTCTGTTAATGTTAAATTTGAAAAAAAGGAAAAAATAATGATAGAGTACAACAAACAAGTTTTTATTGACTGCTTGACAATGCTGACATACAGTAAAAGCAACTTGAAAATTGTGGCACATGTAAATAACATTTGTCTCAAGACTAACATGACGGGTTCCAACTTAGTACATCATGGCCTTTTACTAAGGTCAAGGGAAAATAAGCACACAAAGTTCAGAATTTTGTACATGACTAAAATTATGCCAATATATTGTTTATTTTTTAGGGATGAGGACTTATTGAGTCATCATTCATTCTTTACTCATCACAATTCATGGTTGTGATGAGTAAAGATAGAACTACCGATGGGGAATGGACATACACATGGGTATTTCAAAATCAATTTAACACACAAACTGTTACCAATGATCATAATGTGAATTGAATTAAACATCATTAATGTGTACCATACTGACTGACAGAATTTGTAGAGTAACATTCTAGTTTCAGGTATGAAAAAGTAAGTGTTTATGTATACCTTTGATTTTTTCTTGCATCTAGCTTATATTTAGTTATAAATTCTTGACAGAAGTAATCAGCTAGGGCCATATCAATATCTCTGCCACCACATTGAGGATCCGACGACGTCGCCAAAACACGCAATTTGCCCTTATTAAAGGCACAGGCAGACACCTAAAATAATAAACCACAAATGAAATACTTATGGCTTACATATTTTAGTATATCAACCATGTGTAATGCAACAAAATAATCTTATACTGTGATGGGAGCTGCTGGCAACTCAGTTTCACATAAGCATTTGAAATTTTTGTGCATAGAGAAAATAAATACTTTTGGCACCACACATATCACATGGATGAGTAGCAGCATGCTGGCTTTAAGGGAGGGAGATGAAGATTTATGTAAATTGATTTTCTCTTTAGAGAATACTAACACATTACTAGCACAGTGTTTTATTTGTGGTGTTGTAAGTTACTGTTTACCATTAGTACCACAGATAATTTTTTTTAAATAATAAAATTGCTAACATGCATTTCACTGATTGCCACTGCCATCCTAGTACAGAAATAGATTTCTATTTCAGTAGTAACAAAATTAAGTACCGAGTCTTAAATAGATTTACCTGCAGGGAGCTATGACCAAAGTCTACAAAAACCACATTCTTAGGCTTTTCTTCAGGAGCAGGCAGGTCTTGTTTATAAATGCCATAAGCTAAAGCAGTTGCAGTTGTTTCATTCATAAGACGCAGTACATTCAGTCCTGAAAATAAATAGATATGGATTTATGTCAAAAGAAGTTTTTAAAAACTAATCTAATTCATTTGGTGTCTATTTGTTTACCAGCTATACTAGCAGCATCCAGTAAAGCATTTCTCTCAGCATTCGTAAAATAACTAGGCACAGATATGACACAGTCATTGATTGGAGTCTGCAATGCATTGACAGCAATATCCTTCAGTTTTGTAAACAACATGGCTGTTATCTGTAATATAACATTTTCTTATAATTAATGTACTAGTTACCATAAGTTATGTGTGGTATCAAATGAACTAATTAATTGTAACCAGATAAATGAATTTCAAATGAAATATTTAAAATTTATATTATACCATTACAATATAAGTTACTTACAATTTTATAACATTTTGTATAACATTTTCATTTAGATACAGATTAAACAAAGAGGTATCTTAAAGCCTTACCTACAATCTGATTAATAGCATATAACTTATTATCTTTCTTGCATATTTTAGTACAATAAAATCTGTTATTGCTACGTAATACAATAATTGGTAATAGTACGTCTTTTTTGTGATTGCATGAAGTCTAATTGTTCTATATCATTATAATATGATAGAGGTTAGGTCTTAACATATTAAGTCCAAATGCCGTGAGTGATTAAAATGTGAAAGGAAGATAATGTCAAAATAAATATTTATAATAGAGCTTAAAATCAATTTAATTTCTTTTTCTGCTATGGTATAAGACTGTCAAGTCAAATCAGTTCCTCTTCATTAGATGTCAAAATGGTAAATTCTGTAGAAATTTAGAACAATTTTTTTTAATATTTTGTTTAATATGTTCAGCACCACATGTATTTGTTTAGTAAAACTCTCACAGGCCAGTGTATATCTGGTTATACATCTTGAGTGGTCAATTTCAGAGGCCATAAAACAACAAAATTAAAGAACATTACAGAAGCAGAGTAAAACGAGTATAAAAAAATATTATTAACGTTGGTGGCAATGAAAGTGATTCATCTATCAGGTAATGACAGTGACAACGAGTGTGATGTCTTTGGAGTCCAATGACACATGTCACCACTGATGAATTGTACAAATGAAGATGAAAATGTCAAATGAAGTTGATAATTTAGATTTTAAACATTATATCATCATCATATTAGAACCTGGATAAAATGCTATTTGTTTTTCTGTCACAATATACTCATACATATGTAAGTTTATAAAAAAATAAAGATTTATTGAAGTCCAAAATCAAAAATGTTCTTGTTTGAATTTCCAATGATTCACCAAAGTATTCATTCATAAGGTTATGTTCACCATTCATGCTAATTGTTAACACCGGATGTGTTATAAGGTTAATGTGTGTATATGTCTGTGGTGTCTGTGGTATCTTAGCTCCTAAATGATTGCCAATTCACATGGGTTGGATGACCAATATTTATTGTTACAATAAAAAAGTGCAATCAAGATGCCCCTAGGATGTTTTTAATTTTCCTGGTCAGGCAACAAAATTATTATGTAATATTAATATTAAATAAAATAATATTAATATTAAATAAAATAATATTAATATTAAATAAAATAATATTAATTTAAACATTTTGGATAATAACAAACACTTGGGATGTAATATTCAGGGATTGTAATATTAACTATATGATATCCTAAGAGACTCAGCAATTCAGAAAAAAAAAGAAGTTTTATTCTGACACATTACTGAGAATAAACATACCTGTTCTGGACTGAAAACATTATCTTCATTAAGGTAGTTAACTCTTATACCAATACCACCATCAGGCCTTTGTTCAACCTTAAAAGGGAAATGCTTTAGTTCCTTCTGAATATGGGGGTCATTAAATTTTCTACCTAACAGTCTCTTGAAGCCAAACACAGTATTTTTCATATTTGTAACCATTTGATTTTTTGCAGCAACACCTAATATTCGATTCTTTTGTGAAAATGCTACACATGCCCTGAAAAGAAAAAAAAATAATTCAGATAACATTATCTAACATGTGGTGTATCGTATAAGGCTGCGGTTAAAACAGGAAACATGCTTTATACAAGACTTGGAAACATTAAAAATGAACAGACATATTGTCAAGAGAAAGCTTAAAGCATTTAGAAATTAGTTTGTTTATTCTGCTCTATTTATATAATGCCAAGCCTTCGATAACACTGTGAAGACATCAATTAAAGATTTGGATGAATGGAAATGATTGTCCTTAATAATATAAAATATATAATACATCATTGTTACCAGCATACATAATTTCCAATATCTAAATAAATTTAATAACATAAATTATGTATAATGTATTAGTCTGTGATCTAAATGTGTAACTAACCTAGATCAATACAACATTTTCAGAGTATTAAGTTAAAATATCAAAATGGTATCAATAGCAAATCATAGAAATAAAATAGATTGCACTGAATCGCTGGATCAGTTGGTCCTATCCTATGTTTCAGTCTCAAGGTTCTATACGGCAATATTGCCACTTATGGTTCGAACATGACAAGCAAATAAATCTGATGTCCAATGGTCGAGATAATTGTCAATGATAGATACATTATGAGATAAAATAAGTACTATTTTACACTAAATACACAAGATATAACATAAATAATACTTACGGAGTACCCCGAAGACTGTAATCGTTGGCTATTGTTTCAATACCACCTGCTTTAGCCACAGCGATATAACATGATTCATTACCGAAATCAATACCAATGACGGACATAGCAGCCATTGCTAACAGAAATTTCTCTCAATTTAAAACAAGAACAGTTAAATCTTGCTTATTTCCCGAATCACACGAACAGAGAAAACACGTTGCTGAAGTCGACAATCGATCAATCTATCTTACAAATGCCGGTCTACTGCCGCATAGTTCCTTCATTCGTGATCGTACCCGAATTTTCTAGAAGTGTGGTCAATAGTGCTGTGTGATAGCCATAAATAATAAAATAAGTAAGGTAGTCGATTCTCGGATTTATTCAATTCAATTCAATTTTTCATTATGGCAAATGGTGCCGATGTCGACAATTCTGCCAATATCATTTGTACGATGGAAATGCGTGTGTTTAAAGGGGAACATAAATATGAATGCCCAGAAATATCAGTGAACTGGCTGAGACCTTGTTGTTGTTATTAATACACTGAAACAAACAGACACGCACAAATAAATAAATGAATAATAAATAATCGTTAAATAGTTGGTAGTTAATGTCTATTGATTAAAATTTCTAAACCACACCAACACTCAAAGGGACAGATCATAGTTTGATGGCATTGCAGCGTATAAAGGTCATCAGCGCACGCAGGAGTTCTGGAGATGAATAGGTTAGGAGAGAGGAAAAGTTAATAGGAGTGGGGGGATATTTAGGTTTCTTAGATACCCATAGAGATCTGGGGATGGGTTATTATTTTGACAAATAAAGAAAATGTGGTCTACACTGCCTTCGTCTAATCCACACTCACATAAAGATGAATCCCGAATCCTAATTTTGTGCAGGAAAACAGGTGAGCAGCAGTGTCCTATTCGAAGTCTACAGATAGTGGAGATTACTGGCTTGATACCTTTTTATACTTGTAGAACCAAGGCTTTGGCGTTATCCAAGGCTGTATGGCATAATAATGACGGCCTTTCTTTCTGGAGGAGCTGTTCCACTCTAACTGCCAGGATGTTAGCAACTTTTTCTGGGGTAGTCTCAGAAGGTCATAATTTTGATGCACATAGTGTTTCAGGTCAGCAGTTTGGGAAGAGGCAGCGTTTTTAGCTAATGAGTCAGCACACTCATTACCTACAATGCCACTGTGGCTTGGGACCCAAACCAGTTGAACCATGCTTGCGTTCATAGCGCAGTTATATAGCGATTTCTTAATTTCTAGGATTAAAAGACTATGCAATCTATTCTGGAAAGGATTTTGTAACAAGGCTTTGAGGCAGCTGAGGGAATCTGTATTCTGTAATCTGTTGTGAGATTCAATGTAGCGACATGCTTCCAAAATGGCCACACACTCGCCCGTAAAAACAGAAGCCTCCTTCGGACATCTAAATTTTAAAACAATTCTAGAGTCTTGGTAGTTCACAGCAGCTCCTGTAGCGCTTTCATCTGATAGTTTGGATGCATCAGTAAACACCCCCGCCACTGCTCGTCTACCAGAGTGTTAAAGGACGAATTAGCAGAGGCAGAGCCTTTGGAGATTCCGATGTCTAAAAGTACCTCTGGTCTAAAACATAATATATTGCAATCAAAACAGAAAAGGGGAAGTCTTTCGAATTTGATAGCAGAGTTAATAAAAGTTTGGTAGCTACGAAAGGATTGGATTATTAGTGGGATTTCTTTATGTGCCCAATATCTAGAAGTATTACAGAGAACATCCAAGTCTGTTATTAATTTGAGGAGTGGATGAGAGGATTTACATACGACTCTTAACAAGAAGCGTGCAGACAAGAAGCGTCTCCTTAAAGCTAAAGGAGGTTCCGAGCATTCTACCTGTAGAGCATTGATGGGAGAGGACTTCATACAACCAGATATAATACGAAGGCACCTAGCTTGTACTTTGTCAAGAGTTGTTAATGGACCCTTATTACATGGAACTAACAAAAATAAACCGTAGTCCATTAAGCTTCGCACTAAGGCGTTATAAACTAACTTCATGGTGTATGGGTGGGCCCCCCACCAGACACCAGCTAAGACCTTTAATATTGGGAAGGTTCGCTCACATTTGGAGACCAAATAGTTGATATGATGTATCCCAGTTAATTTAGAGTCCAAGTAGACTCCTAGAAATTTAAATTTTGGCAGAATAGGAATGATATGGTGTTGTACATGGACTTCAACTTGTGGAAGGTTCCTCTTACGGGAGAAAATTACGATCGCGCTTTTGGGTGTAGAGAGACTCAGACCATGGGTCAATAGCCACTGGTTCAAGGAATTTAGTGAAAGAGAAAGAGATGCTGCTGCATCTTGAATAGAAAGGTCGCTAACATACAAAGCCAGATCATCAGCGTATTGTAGGATGCGACAATTGTAGTTCAAGCATGAACTAATATCAGCTGTATAAAGATTGTAAAGTAATGGGCTTAGAACGGACCCCTGTGGGAGACCTTTCCAGGTCATCCTATGGTCGAACTCCTCGCCCAATACTCTTAGGAACAGAGTTCGGGACATAAACATCGCACAAATGCACTGTATCATCTTGACCGGAAGTCTCAGCTGGTGCAGTTTCTGCCTGAGAGTGGGAAGAAGGACACTGTCATATGCAAATGCTATGTCAAGGAATGCCGCTACTACGGATGAATTTTGGGATAAGGACAGTCGGATATCTGTAACTAAGACTCCAACGCTGTCCATGGTACTGAGTCCCTTGCGAAAGCCAAATTGAGAGTTTGGAAGTAAATTTTTCGATTCTACAATCCATTCGAAACGGTTTTTTATGAGGTGTTCAAGTAGCTTGATAAGGACTGATGAAAGAGCAATCGGTCTAAAACTATTAGGGTCATCCACATTTTTTCCTGGCTTTATGATGGGGATAACAATTTGTATCTTCCAATGGTCGGGCACCCAGCCGCTGGCATAGCAAAAATTTAAAATATGCAAAAAGTAAGGTCCAGCTTTATTCCCAGCATTTACCATAAAAGAGTATGGGATGCCATCAATACCAGGAGCGGAGTCACTTACAGTGTTAAGAACCATGTCCAGCTCTCCTTCAGAAAATGGGTGATCAATGTGATCATGTATGTCATACGATGGGAGTGGCGTTGGTGAGTAAAGAATTTCTCCTAGAGATGGTACATAGGGTGGAGCAATTTTGTCTAGAAAGAGTTCAGCCGTATCTCGTGTAATAGGAGTGGAAATGGGTGAAGAGCACCCAATTCTAAATCTATTTATATTTCTCCACACTTTTGAGGCTGGGGTAGATGGAGCCAAAGAGGAGCAGAATTTAACCCACCCATTGCGCTTCTTACGTCGCAGACGTCTTTTTGAGCTAGCAAAAGCGTGTTTATATTGAAGAAGGTTTTGGACGCTCATATCATGGTTGTATTTTTTTTCCGCCTCTTTCCTTTCTCTGACAGCCCTGGTGCACTCACTGTCCCACCACGGGGGTGATGGGATTTTACCTCTACCACTATTTTTAATTTTAAAACAAGAGTCTGCGCTTGAATCTAATGCTTCAATCAATTTCTTACAACAGTCTATCACATAGTAGCGGTCATCATAAGTTAAGCGTCTATAATCTAGATCAGGAAGGGTACTAACTTTTTCTTCTAGCAGAGAGGGGAATTTTTTCCAGTCTGGTTCTGACAGGTTATATTTTAAAAGGGGCGGAAGTGATTTTATTAAATTTGTTCTTGTGGGTAAGGAAATTGCGATAGGGTAATGATCGCTACCATGCGACAAGCCTGTGCACTGCCAGCCAGCCGATACTGCAATGTCAGCAGAGCAGAAGGACAAATCTACGCAGCTTTTATGTTGTACAGGGAGAACTCTGCGTGTGGAGCAGCCATTGTTAAGGACACAGAGGTTCAAATCATCTAAAATTTCCACGAAACCCATCCCAAAGGAGTCGCAGCGCTCAGATCCCCATCTATAATGGTGGCAGTTAAAGTCTCCCATAACTAATATTGATATATGTACGTTTACCAAAGTATTTTTTAGAATTGGAAGGAAGCTTTGGTTAGGGTAAGCAATATAAATTGAAAGAATCGTCAAACCATTTACTTTTACACCAATAATATTCATATCACCTGGGCATGATGATATGGGGAGGGTTGAAAGGGGGACCTGGTTGCTAATCAGGAGGGCGGAACCTCCATAGCCATCAGGCCTGTCGCATCTAAGGATGTTGTATTGAGGGATATAAAAACACACACCAACACTCAAAGGGACAGATCATAGTTTGATGGCATTGCAGCGTATAAAGGTCATCAGCGCACGCAGGAGTTCTGGAGATGAATAGGTTAGGAGAGAGGAAAAGTTAATAGGAGTGGGGGGATATTTAGGTTTCTTAGATACCCATAGAGATCTGGGGATGGGTTATTATTTTGACAAATAAAGAAAATGTGGTCTACACTGCCTTCGTCTAATCCACACTCACATAAAGATGAATCCCGAATCCTAATTTTGTGCAGGAAAACAGGTGAGCAGCAGTGTCCTATTCGAAGTCTACAGATAGTGGAGATTACTGGCTTGATACCTTTTTATACTTGTAGAACCAAGGCTTTGGCGTTATCCAAGGCTGTATGGCATAATAATGACGGCCTTTCTTTCTGGAGGAGCTGTTCCACTCTAACTGCCAGGATGTTAGCAACTTTTTCTGGGGTAGTCTCAGAAGGTCATAATTTTGATGCACATAGTGTTTCAGGTCAGCAGTTTGGGAAGAGGCAGCGTTTTTAGCTAATGAGTCAGCACACTCATTACCTACAATGCCACTGTGGCTTGGGACCCAAACCAGTTGAACCATGCTTGCGTTCATAGCGCAGTTATATAGCGATTTCTTAATTTCTAGGATTAAAAGACTATGCAATCTATTCTGGAAAGGATTTTGTAACAAGGCTTTGAGGCAGCTGAGGGAATCTGTATTCTGTAATCTGTTGTGAGATTCAATGTAGCGACATGCTTCCAAAATGGCCACACACTCGCCCGTAAAAACAGAAGCCTCCTTCGGACATCTAAATTTTAAAACAATTCTAGAGTCTTGGTAGTTCACAGCAGCTCCTGTAGCGCTTTCATCTGATAGTTTGGATGCATCAGTAAACACCCCCGCCACTGCTCGTCTACCAGAGTGTTAAAGGACGAATTAGCAGAGGCAGAGCCTTTGGAGATTCCGATGTCTAAAAGTACCTCTGGTCTAAAACATAATATATTGCAATCAAAACAGAAAAGGGGAAGTCTTTCGAATTTGATAGCAGAGTTAATAAAAGTTTGGTAGCTACGAAAGGATTGGATTATTAGTGGGATTTCTTTATGTGCCCAATATCTAGAAGTATTACAGAGAACATCCAAGTCTGTTATTAATTTGAGGAGTGGATGAGAGGATTTACATACGACTCTTAACAAGAAGCGTGCAGACAAGAAGCGTCTCCTTAAAGCTAAAGGAGGTTCCGAGCATTCTACCTGTAGAGCATTGATGGGAGAGGACTTCATACAACCAGATATAATACGAAGGCACCTAGCTTGTACTTTGTCAAGAGTTGTTAATGGACCCTTATTACATGGAACTAACAAAAATAAACCGTAGTCCATTAAGCTTCGCACTAAGGCGTTATAAACTAACTTCATGGTGTATGGGTGGGCCCCCCACCAGACACCAGCTAAGACCTTTAATATTGGGAAGGTTCGCTCACATTTGGAGACCAAATAGTTGATATGATGTATCCCAGTTAATTTAGAGTCCAAGTAGACTCCTAGAAATTTAAATTTTGGCAGAATAGGAATGATATGGTGTTGTACATGGACTTCAACTTGTGGAAGGTTCCTCTTACGGGAGAAAATTACGATCGCGCTTTTGGGTGTAGAGAGACTCAGACCATGGGTCAATAGCCACTGGTTCAAGGAATTTAGTGAAAGAGAAAGAGATGCTGCTGCATCTTGAATAGAAAGGTCGCTAACATACAAAGCCAGATCATCAGCGTATTGTAGGATGCGACAATTGTAGTTCAAGCATGAACTAATATCAGCTGTATAAAGATTGTAAAGTAATGGGCTTAGAACGGACCCCTGTGGGAGACCTTTCCAGGTCATCCTATGGTCGAACTCCTCGCCCAATACTCTTAGGAACAGAGTTCGGGACATAAACATCGCACAAATGCACTGTATCATCTTGACCGGAAGTCTCAGCTGGTGCAGTTTCTGCCTGAGAGTGGGAAGAAGGACACTGTCATATGCAAATGCTATGTCAAGGAATGCCGCTACTACGGATGAATTTTGGGATAAGGACAGTCGGATATCTGTAACTAAGACTCCAACGCTGTCCATGGTACTGAGTCCCTTGCGAAAGCCAAATTGAGAGTTTGGAAGTAAATTTTTCGATTCTACAATCCATTCGAAACGGTTTTTTATGAGGTGTTCAAGTAGCTTGATAAGGACTGATGAAAGAGCAATCGGTCTAAAACTATTAGGGTCATCCACATTTTTTCCTGGCTTTATGATGGGGATAACAATTTGTATCTTCCAATGGTCGGGCACCCAGCCGCTGGCATAGCAAAAATTTAAAATATGCAAAAAGTAAGGTCCAGCTTTATTCCCAGCATTTACCATAAAAGAGTATGGGATGCCATCAATACCAGGAGCGGAGTCACTTACAGTGTTAAGAACCATGTCCAGCTCTCCTTCAGAAAATGGGTGATCAATGTGATCATGTATGTCATACGATGGGAGTGGCGTTGGTGAGTAAAGAATTTCTCCTAGAGATGGTACATAGGGTGGAGCAATTTTGTCTAGAAAGAGTTCAGCCGTATCTCGTGTAATAGGAGTGGAAATGGGTGAAGAGCACCCAATTCTAAATCTATTTATATTTCTCCACACTTTTGAGGCTGGGGTAGATGGAGCCAAAGAGGAGCAGAATTTAACCCACCCATTGCGCTTCTTACGTCGCAGACGTCTTTTTGAGCTAGCAAAAGCGTGTTTATATTGAAGAAGGTTTTGGACGCTCATATCATGGTTGTATTTTTTTTCCGCCTCTTTCCTTTCTCTGACAGCCCTGGTGCACTCACTGTCCCACCACGGGGGTGATGGGATTTTACCTCTACCACTATTTTTAATTTTAAAACAAGAGTCTGCGCTTGAATCTAATGCTTCAATCAATTTCTTACAACAGTCTATCACATAGTAGCGGTCATCATAAGTTAAGCGTCTATAATCTAGATCAGGAAGGGTACTAACTTTTTCTTCTAGCAGAGAGGGGAATTTTTTCCAGTCTGGTTCTGACAGGTTATATTTTAAAAGGGGCGGAAGTGATTTTATTAAATTTGTTCTTGTGGGTAAGGAAATTGCGATAGGGTAATGATCGCTACCATGCGACAAGCCTGTGCACTGCCAGCCAGCCGATACTGCAATGTCAGCAGAGCAGAAGGACAAATCTACGCAGCTTTTATGTTGTACAGGGAGAACTCTGCGTGTGGAGCAGCCATTGTTAAGGACACAGAGGTTCAAATCATCTAAAATTTCCACGAAACCCATCCCAAAGGAGTCGCAGCGCTCAGATCCCCATCTATAATGGTGGCAGTTAAAGTCTCCCATAACTAATATTGATATATGTACGTTTACCAAAGTATTTTTTAGAATTGGAAGGAAGCTTTGGTTAGGGTAAGCAATATAAATTGAAAGAATCGTCAAACCATTTACTTTTACACCAATAATATTCATATCACCTGGGCATGATGATATGGGGAGGGTTGAAAGGGGGACCTGGTTGCTAATCAGGAGGGCGGAACCTCCATAGCCATCAGGCCTGTCGCATCTAAGGATGTTGTATTGAGGGATATAAAAGTTGAGACCTGGTAGTAGCCAGGTCTCAACAATAGAACAGACCAAGGGTTGGTATTTATTTAATAAGAATGTGAGGTCGTGTTTTTTATGAAACACGCTCCTCACATTCCACTGTAGAAACACTTGGGTGGAAGCCATTTTTGTATCGAGAAAGTAAATGTATAAGTTGGTTGGCAGCGTTGGACGGTGTTTGAGAAGAAGATACAAAGAGGGATGAGGGGATGTTGGAGGGGATTAGGGAAGTCAGTAAATGAATGAGGAGGTCAATAATAGAGTAATTATTGACTGGTGAGCGGCTTTATCATAGGATGGGGACAGGGGGGCTTGGGACCTGGGTTGACGGATAATGGTTTTACGGTAGGATTGAGTTGGTATTGGCTATGAAGTTTTAAGAGTGTCTGCATAACTGCGAGTAGATGAAGGGATAGTTCTACTTGCTTCAATATAGGACATATTTTTTTCTGCCATAGTTGTCTTTATAGCCCTTTGCCTGCCATACTCTGGGCAAGCCCTGCTATTTGCAAAGTGGGCTCCAGAACACAACACACAAAAGGCCTCACTCTCTTGAACTTCGCACCCATTACCAGGGTGGTCATGTCCACATTTAATGCATCGGGGCTTAGACCTGCAGATAGATTCTACATGTCCAAACCTGGGGTAAATATATTGTTGCACTGGGAGGGAGGTGTAGCAACAAAAGACTCTCTTTGGTAGAACCTGGCCGTCAATTGTAAGGACACAGGTCTCTGTGTGTTTCCACTCAAGGACACCGTCTTTAAATGATTTCCTGTTAATGCGCCTGACTTTAAGGATTTTACCACAACCTGGTGGCACTGTTATATGCTTGTCAATATCATCCTCGGGCATGTCGGTCGGAATACCAGATACAACACCCATTCTGGTTATGTTATAAGAAGGAATAGAAGCTACAAACTTATGACTAGAAAGAAGAGGATTGAGTAAAAATGAATTTGCATCCTGAGGGGTTGCAAATTCAACAGATATGCGGTTTCTGCCAACCTTTTTCACACCATCTTTCATGACGTTGTAGATGTTATTATTAAGAAGAAAAAGGCCGAAGGTAATAGGGTGAAGGGTTGTACCAGCGTTCGGTTGGGGTTCAATACGCGATACGTGTACAATCACACGAAATCAATACAATTCACTGTCAGTTGAATTGTATTTCACCCGACATATTTGGCTTTTAAGTTGTTTTGGGGGATGTATTAACGTTACTTCATCGTCAACAGGTCGTTTACGGGATCCCGAAGCATGGGGAGTTACATTTTCCGCTTGTGTGACACTACAAACTACATTAGCGAACTGTGTCAGAGGATCAGAAGGGGTAGCAGGCTGATCGGAAAAATAAGGAGACGGAGAAAAAGGAGGAGTCAGCGGGGTCGCTTTGTCTGGGGGATCGGGAGGTTTATTTTTATTCATTATTATTACTTACCAGACAGTTAGTAAGCACACACAAACCACACGAAAGTCTAGGACAACACGAACAATAACACAACAAGCCAAAATAGACACGAAATCACGAAAAAACCAAATAGATTCTAGACACACGTGTTAACCAATTGTACACTGTGGCGAGAATCTCGGATTTATTCTTAGTGTTCGATAACATTTTTTAGTAGTTTTGGATGTACACACATTAAAAGTGTCTAGGGATCAAGTACGTTTTAGAGTATCGCCATCGCATTATTATTTTAACTTCTTTGGATCGTTATTGATTCTTTTTAGTAAATTTCACTGTTTGAATACAGAATTTTCTTAAATTTTGACTAAAAATAGAAAATCAACTGTCAGTCAGGGTTCCTACAAAAGTGTGTAATAGCGTTTTTACAAAACCATTACATTTTCTGCATCGGAACTGAAAAAAAAATCATCGAAATAGAGCGAGGACATCCTTTGACACGAAAAAAGATGATGAGAGCTGTCGCAATGTTGCAAGCTGGTTCCAGGTACTCTCTTAAGTTGGCGGGGAGAAGTCATTTTTTTTTTCTATTTATTTTTGCTATTTCAACTGTTCGTTAACTGTCCTTCATTGTTCGATAAAAAAATTTTTTTGTTTGTTAAAGTGCTTATTACACTTGGCTGAATTCAATCGTTAGAAGCTTCTGATCACACTGTCCTAAATTCAGTTACTGAATCAGTTACCGACTATAGCGCGACGAAGTTGGACCTGTGGTGCGTGTACGAGGATGGCTCCTAGGGATAACGATCTGAGATCGATTACCTAATCGAAGAATCGATTTTTAATTTTAATGTTAGCGCAGACATATAATATACTTCTAATTTAGGTGGAAATGATACATGCACCACAGATTGTTACTCAGCAATTCAAAACCTGTTAAATGTGATGAGGAAATTTGGCAGATTGTAGTAGTCTGATGTGCCGGCCACCGTACATTCTCATTAAACCTCAATCAATAGTTAAATATGATAAGTGTGAGAATTTAGCAGACATGTTAAAATTAAAAAATTAAGAACTCATTAAAAAAAAAGAAAACAAAATGCACATACAATTTTTTTTGTTTGTGAAATCGGCATTTTTTTGCTTAAAATATATCAACATTTCATTTGTTAAGTAAAAAATTTTAAGTTAACAAATGTCTGCTAAATTTAGACTCATTTAATATGTCTCATTTTTGGTTTTATAATATTTTAAATGCTTGATGAATGTACGAGATTTTTAGTTGTTTTAGTTGTATAGGTACGAGGAAAAAGTTCTAAGGTTGGCAACCCTGGTCAGAAACCATCCTGGCTTCTGAATTCAGGATGCTAACTTGCTAAATGCGATTACACTTGACAGAATTCAGTAGCGACTGAATTCAGACGACTGAATTCAGCCAAGTGTAATAAGCGCTTAACTTCTTCATTGTTCTGTAAAAAAATTTTTCCTTGGTTCTTCGTTCGTTCGTTCTTCCCTATCTGTATTTCTAGTCTCACTTAGTAATTCAGTGCCACGCTTAAAATTTTAATATCCAAAATGGATTATACGCATCACGCTTTTAGAAGCTTGTTTTGGTTTTAAGCTAAGAACTAACAAAACTATTTTTTTATAGGACAATGAACAACAGTTATCGAACAATTGAAATGGCAAAATAATAGTATAAAAATGACTTCCCTCCGCCAACTTAAGACAGCCCAATCTTTGATGACAATTTCATTTGAACCAAAGAGCTATAATTACTAATTTGAACCTAGCTCTTTACATATATATATTATTTTATTATGGACTCTATCCCGCGCAAGAATCAGCGCAGAAATTCCGCCAATGTCAAGTGTTTTATAATTAATTAATTATACAAGTTAAATAACAAAAACGTAAAAAAATGGAAGTCTATTCGTCCATCTAGAAAAAACTTCAACTTCAACTTTTGGATTGTGGCTTTGTGGAGTTACCACAATTTTGCCAATGTCAACTTCAACTTCAACTTTTGGATTGTGGCTTTGTAGAGTTACCACAATTTTGCCAATGTCAAGTAGGTATACGGAGGACAAACTGTCAAAGGATTTTATGTAGAGCTGTGGTAGAGCCAAAAAAGAAAAAAAAAATATTGTAGAGATGTAGAGACTATAAATAATCGTGAATTCTAAACTTCTACAGGCATAATTAAAGCATGAATAAAAGAGCCGATCATGTGAATACATAGAAATTAATACATAGTATTAAATAAACAAAAATAAATATTGAATTATGTTATGATCACAAAATTACAACTTAATCTTATTTACGTTAATATACTTGCCTAATATATATACAAAAGGGGTGAAGACAAGTGATAGGATCAATTTAAGGGACGTGGGGCGGGGAATATGAGGAGGAATAACATCATAAATAGGGAACCTTGTCTTAGGACAGCTAAAAAATATATGATCCGCATTTCCCTCATCAAGACCACATTCGCAAATGGAGCTATCCCTTATTCTAAGTTTTGATAAAAATACTGGAGTACATGAATGATTTAGTCTTAACCGACAAATTGCTAGAAAAAACAAAAACTCCGAACCTAGCTCTTTGATTTGAACTGTTTGGCTGTCAATGTCAATTGACAATTAACTTGTCAATTGATTTTGGCTATTACACAGATGAAAGGAGACAGGTGATCACGTCCATAGATAGAGAATGCTACTGACACCTGAAAAGCGTGTCGCAGAAAGAGACAAAAAAAGTCACCTTAATTATTACAGGGTTACCGTGTGAGCAAATATTTATCCCACAATTTCTGTGTTGCACGCATTGATAGAATTAAAAACTAAACTATGTACTTGCGACTTACCCTCGCTTCACTCCGTGCGCTTCACTCGGGTGCGCCTCTAGGTGCGTTTTAATATAGTAAATCAAACAAGGTATATTTTAAGATTAAATATAAAATGGAAATTTAATAATAAGCATTTTAATGATATGAGGTTAATCATTAACTCCTTTATGAATTTCACATATTTTGTTTAACTATTTTTTTTTGGCTTTTTCTAACTTTTGACATATTCTGAGCTTTTCACATAAAACTATTAAATTAATCTTTTGAGTTCATTTTAATATACTTAGGTATAATTATTGTCAAACCGATTTAATACAATTTTAGTTTTAGTATATAAATAGCATTTGTGAGTGTACCTTAGGAAAAACACTCATCTTATCGTACACTCATTTTCAGTAGGCCTTTTAAAAAACTATAAAACTTCCCAGTTATGTTTTTTTCTACTTACTTAAAAACTTAATTAAGTTTTATTATATACTAGCTGACCCAACAAACGTTCTCCTGTCTTAAGCAATTAAAACTTTTAATTAAATATAATTGTTTAATGAAATTTTGGATTTTTTTAAATGCCAATTTATAATTAAAATGAATAGTAGAAATAATATATATATATATATGCAAAATTATACTTGCTGAACTTCGGGATCTGAAATGAGTTCGTTCAATTTCAGAAGATCTAGGATCTAGGGTATCTTCATCAAGTTCCTCTGTACTTTTGCTATATGTTTTTCTGAGACTGAAAATGTACGGGTCTGATGTATAGAGAAGAGTATGACATACGTCCTCATTTGTAGCTGGGAGCACTTCCTGGCACGATGCAGGTGAATTTTTTTTTAATCTTTATTACGGGATTCTTGCACATCTTCTGCAAGTTGATCAATAGGAAGCATAGCAAAATGATTTATGATACTTTCATCATGAATTAAAATTTTGGGAACTGAAGATAGCATGTAGTACCATTCGTAGCTACTCACATAGATTCTGGCAGTTTCCGCGGCATAGTTGCCAAATTTTTCAGCATTTATCATTTTACCTGATGAAAGAGCTTGCAGAATTATGTAAAATCGTTTAATCAAATTTACATCCACTACTATGATTTCAGTAAAACAATCTGCATTGTAAAATAATCTTGTGGCAGTATTGCCATCATTGGTTGGCCACCACTTACTTGTCGTGGTTTATCGATGATCAATCCTAGCTCCTCACAAAAACGTTTTTGTACTAGAGTTTTCTTCTCTTGCTTTAGTCGTTTCTTTTCTTCACTTGTGGCTGCTCATGTTTGAAAAGAAAGGTTATAGGAAATATGTAATATCATTTTCATACAACGGATCCATGCATATAATGTAGAAAGTCCGTATTGATATAAATTTTTATTTTCAGGTCTAGCAGTTACTTTAGTTAAATCGTTCATTTGCCATGGAGTATCTCCGAAAATTGTATATGTAGAACCAGAAGGCGTATCTGTTAATATCTGAGCTACTTTGCCATCTATCATTGTCAGAAAAAGTTCATGCTTTACATTCAATCCCTTACCTTCTTTATTAATTAATGATGGGCCCAAAGAAATTATTTGGTTCTTTATTTCGTCCACAACAGGTTTAGTTTTTTTAGGAGGAAAAATGTGTTTTTAAATATAAGAAACTGGGCTCCATTTTACGAATTTTCGATCAGGTCACGTGTCCTGAAGCGAGTTTAACATCTAAACATTTAATCTAAACATTGAGTTTTGTCAGCTCCTTATTAATTAATCTTTAAAAAATGTGTTTTCGCTTCTGACGTTCAGTTCTACGACTGACAGTTTTTTTTATGTTTGGAACCTGTAATCAGTCTTGTGCAACTATAATCAGGTTGGTTGTAGTAGAATGGGTTTTAGAGAAGTAGAGCCACTGTCCCAACTCTCTTCAACCATCAAGCACATTAGCTCTTTTTAAACGATTCATAGTATTTTTTTGAAGAAGCGCATTTGCCAGAGGGTTAGGATGATTTGCTAGATGGTCTGAGTATTTCTCTGTGTACTATTTTGTTTCTTCTATCACAGTTTTCATGTCGAGGTACTCATGAATCTCTGAGTTACGAGTGAACCAGGTTGCACCACTTATGGTCCTTAATATGTTATATTGGGCTCTTTGAAGACATAAGATGTTTGATTTACTGGCTGAAGACCATAGTTGAAACCCATATGTCCAAATGGGCTTTGACCGAGCTGTACACTAAGTTTATTACTAAGGGATAAAGTTGAATGTTTTCCAAGTAACCATAGAAGACTTTTGAATCGGTTATTAACATCGTCACGTTTTTTCTTTATATGGTCTTTCCATGTCATTCATTGGTCCAAGTAGTATCCCAAGTATTTTACACACTTCATTTGCGGCAGTGGATCCTGGCCTAGGTAGACATGGGCAAACTTAATTAGTAAACGTCATTTGGTGTGATTTGGGAACACTTGCTTTAACACGCCATTTCAGCAACCCGTCATTCGTTTGGTTAAGTTGGGTTTGTAGCAATCTACTAGCTATGCCCGTATCAGTGTGGGACGATAGAAAGGTGGTATCGTCAGCGAAGGTCGCCATAGTTACATTTGGGGCCTGTGGTAGGTCGTGAGTAAATATGTTATACAACACAAGACCAAGAACTGAACCTTGTGGCATTCCAGCATAACAAGTGTAAATGGATGATCTGGCGCTTCGTAGTTTAACTTGACACATCCTATCTTTAAGATAAGAGACCATCAGAAGGTAGAACGAGTATGGAAGTGTCTTTTGATTTTGCACAACAAGCCTTTATGCCATACTCGGTCAAATGCCTGTTGGACATCCAAAAATGCTGCAGAGCAATGCAGTCATTTTCATCGAGGTGTATATATGTGGTATTCTTTCCCAGAGCTTTGACAATAATGGTGTGAGGGTGATGAGTCGGTACGATGTTACTTCATTGGCAGGTTTATCGGGTTTTTGGATCAATACCATTTGCGACAATTTCCAGAGGGAAGGAAAATAACAAACTCTTAGAATGGCATTTAAGAGATTTGTGAGAAAGACGATGCACTTCCTGGGCAGCTCCTTCAGAACTTTTGGGGTGATAACTAACTAACTAAAATAACTTTTATGGCACAAAGGTCAGACAGTGCTTCCCCATTCTGTACTATGAAATGACGCTGATGTAGTAACGATTTTAGAATACCGTACAGATCATCTGGTAGGGCTTTTTTCAATTTAAAAAGTAATCCTTCGTGCCACACACGGTTAAACGCTTGAGATATGTCCAAGAATGCACTGGCACAGTAAGATTTTGCCTCCAGTGATACCATAACCTTTTTTGTTAGTATTTGCACTTGTTTGATAGTGGTATGTTTACTGCGGAACCCAAACTAATGGTTAGGAATTAATTCTTTTTCTTTATGTACAGGTAGGATACGTTGCAGCAGTAGAAATTAGCATATCTTGGATGGAATAGGTAGCAGGCTTATGGGTCTATATGATTTTGCTTCTTCAGGTTGTTTATCTGGTTTCAGTAGCATTACAATTTGTGCGATCTTCCAGTTCAGGGGAAAGAACTGCAGTCTGGTCATGGTGTTAAATAGTGACGGAAGGAAAGTTATGTTAGATTCAGGTAGTTCTTGTAATGTACGGTTCGTTATAAGGTCGTATCCTGGTGACTTTTTTGGGTCCATTTTTTAATAATTCGGGCAACTTCGGGCAAATTCTAAATTTAAAGGCATTTCCTACGTATTTTTAGGCGTATTTAAGTCTTCAGTAATTTCTGCTGCATCTACTGGAGAGCCTTCATATGGATGAGGAATAAAGACTTTTGAGAGATGTTCTGAGAAGATTATGGCTTTCCCTTTGTCTGCCCGCGCCCAGGTACCGTCAGATTTTCTTATAGGAGGAGAAACACTAACAGGTTTGCTGCCAGTTCTTCCGTATTCTCCTTTTTTGGGTTTTGGATGTAGATATTAGTAAAAACGATTTTTGATATGCCATTGTTCTACCGTTTTCCACAGTGCGCCCGCCACGAACTGTCCGCCTCACTTGATCGTATCACATCAATACGGCTGAAATCGGATCGTGTGTACACTAGTCATCCAGTTTTATCTTATAGTCGGCTTGCAACCCTTGCAGGCAACTACTAACTAATTACTTTACCTACAAATTTTCTTAGTTTACTTGTTTGTTTGCTGTTTTTTGGTCTAGTCATTTAACAGCACTATTATAGCAGTTTTGACGTTCATATTCAGATGCGGGCCTCCAGAATCTTAAATGCAGATCTGAGTCTTCATGTGTGATTATACTGATTATCGGCAATTTACTAAATTAAGACAAACTTTTCCATCTAGTTTCAAGTTTTTATTGTTAAAAGTACAAGTAATAAGAAAAAGTAATCACAATCATGATTACTAACTTATAATAATTAATTGCTGTAAATTATTATTACTTTCAATGTGTAGGTAATCAATAAATTATGAATGTTGATTTAAAATTATGTTTACAATGATTTCCCCAATTTTTGTATCTTGGAACATTGGAGGTCACCTTCAGCTATCATGTACCTGTTTTCAATTTAAATGACGTTTATTTAGTATATTTTTGTCGTAACCTGGCTCGTTGTTCACGCTCTATTTATATTATCATTCAGTGATTTTATTAACTGCTACAAGATTTTAAGAGCTCATTATGAGTGGTGAACCTCAAGCAAAGCGGACCAAAATGAGTGCCCTCGACCAACTCAAGCAATATAGTACGGTGGTTGCTGACACCGGCGACTTTGAAGGTTATCATCGACAATCTATTACTACCTTTTTGTTATTTTTTAATGTGATCTTAAAAATATTAACATTTTGTTTTAACTTTTCAGAGATGAGAATCAGTTGTCATCTAATGTTTGTGTAATATAATTAATAAAACTAAAGTATTGGTACTTACTAAGTCCATAATGAAGTGTCCTTTTGTTCATTACCATAAAGTGATACCTATCTCGGTAGTAAGGCCATACTTAGGGGTACACAATTATAATGATGTGAATAGTTTGTAACTCTCATTATCAATATGAGAAAGTACTGGGTAAACAAAAAGTACAATGCCTAAAAATATTATGAAAATGGTATCTATTATTTCAACTATGGCACTGAGAATTTAATCAAAGTTGGAGAAATAGTACATACAACAAAATATTATCTTATCAGATTGTTAAGAAGGGGTCAATGGTTAAATATAATATACACATATGTATATCTTTATCTTCTATTGTATAAAAATCTCGTGTCACAGTGTTTGTGGTCAAGCTCCTCCGAAACAGCTACACCGATTTTAATTTTTTTTTGTAAATTTGGGAGGTATGAGAATAGGTTGTAAAGTAGTTTCATCCTCCTGCTGCCACCCCCCATTTTTTAAAAAAGAAAAAATGCATTGCAGCACATGCTGGATTCAGTTAGTAATATATAAAAATTTGTGTCACATTGTTTGCGATGAACTCCTTAAAATAGGGAACCGATTTTAATTAAATTTTGCACACTGTGCAGTTTGGTAACTTGAGAGACAGGATAGTTCTTTTTTTATATTTGGCTATTACCTAGCCGCAGCAATACATGGCCGGATAGTTTAAATATATATATAGTTTTCAACAATTGAGTATCCTGTAACTTTATTATTACATACATATTCAATTTCCTGTTCTTTGAATTCAGTTGACATGTTGATGATCTATTGAAATAAAATATTTTCCTTAACATCTCTTACCATTATTGGTGCTGTGTTATACCTACATATTTATTATGTTTTCATCTTTTATTATTGAAGATTAGTCTTATTAAAAAATAACAATTCAGTCTACAATTACTGATATAATTAGACACAAAAGTTTAGCATTGCTATATTTCTTTCCATCATGTTATTGCAAAATTATCTTATGCTGCAACTATCTATTATAAATGAATGTTTCTATGTTTGTCCTCTATGCTTTACGAAACCATGGGGTTCCTGGCCTAAAAAATCCATATGAAAAGAAAATGGTATTGCAATGCATGCTAGGTGCAGCTAGTATGTAATAAAACACTTAGTACCATACAAGAATTCCACAAATATGTAAGTACTTGTAGTATACAAGTACTTACATAGTATATTTGTTTAATTCTTCTCTTCTTGTAAGTAATAATAATTTTTGTTTATAGCAATGAAGGCTTACAAGCCAACAGATGCAACAACCAACCCAAGCCTAATCCTGTCTGCTGCTGGAATGGAGCAGTATCAACATATTCTTGATAAAGCTATTAAATATGCAAAAGAAGTTGGCAGGTAAGTTAAATTAATTGTGAAAAGCTGTGTACCAACAGTTTTAAATTGGGTATCCAAATTTAAGTGTCAAAAAATCTATCACAATACACTCTATAAAGTTAAAATCATACTAGTAAACAAAAAAAATTGCTATTTCAAGATATTTTTGTTGTGTTATTTTGAAAGTATGCACAAGAATCTAAGTATGATATTTACTCTATGAGATGTACTAAGAAAAATATTAATTATTATTTCACATATTGTCCTTAAATTTCTTTAGTTTTTCTCAATTATTTCTGTTAACATCTAAATGTAAACATTACATTTAGATGTTAACAAATAATAAGAATGTATACTAATATTATAAAGCTGAAGAGTTTGTTTGTTTGGTTGAACGGGCTAATCTTTAGAACTACTGGTTCGAATTGAAAAGTTATTTTAGTGTTGGAGAGCCCATTCATCAAGGGAGGATATAGGCTATATAACATCACACTGCAACCAATAGGAGCGGAGCAGTGAGCATAAACGCAGGTGAAACTGCAAGGATGGCTAGTTTGTAATAAAATTTGACATACAAGTTCATATTAGTGTACAAATAAGGGTATCCTTGCATAAAAGTAATAAATTAAATTAAAAAATTCAGTACATTTTAGGTTTTTAATTTTTTTTATATGAATAAATAAAATACATAATAGTATACAAGCAAGAAGATTAAATGTAATTATGTATTTATACGGGAATTAACGCATTTCGATTACCACGTATTTTTATTTTTGGATAAATAGTAAAAAAATGCGCTGATTAAGAATTTCGTTACCCGCAGTCTGGACAAGTGAGGCGTCTCATATTTTATTTAACAATTTGACGAAAAAAAAACTATTTTATAACGACATTTTGAGGTATACTTTTTATACGTCGCGTAAAAAAATGTATACCTCAAAATATCGTTATAAAATCGGTTAAATTCGATATTTCTTAAAAATTCCAACAGACTCATAAACTTAAATGGTTCTTTTAATTTTCTAAGCGGGTCCAACCATGTTTAGTAGTTTAGAAAAAAAAAATGATTGTTAATAATTTAAAAAGTTTAAAACCGAAATCGCTGAAATTTATGTCACTTTTAAATAACATCACAAGCTACGATTTCAGAAAGTTTCAGACTTCTACCATCGTTCCTTTCAAAGTTATTAAATGTTGAAAAAAAAACGCTCTTTTTTAACTTTGACCTTAATTTGCTGTTAAACAAAAGCACTTAGCGACTTTGAACAGGTCTTATTTTGTAGGTAATTTAATGAAGAACAAAAATCCTTTGGGCACATATGAAACGAGATATCACAGAAAAAGTAAAAAGTCTTCTCTTCGTTAAATTGTTAAATAAAAAAATTACGCTCCACTTACCCAGACTGCGGTTATCGAAATTCTTAATTAGTGCATGTTTTACTATTTATCCAAAAAAGAAAATGCGTGGTAATCCAAAGTTTAGGTATTTTAGTTCCTGGACTGGGCTATTATGACTAATACATAATCAATAAAATATATACAATGACTTACAAGATCTTCATAAAATTTACTGAAACAAGGTGACTGGTTAGTAAAGTATACTGAATATCGTCCCTAATAAATTGTGTGTATTACAGCACGGTTGAGGAACAAGTTGCAGAGACACTGGACATGCTGAGTGTTTTGTTTGGCTGCGAAATACTTAAAATTATTCCTGGCCGAGTTTCAGTAGAAATTGATGCAAGGTATGTATGTCTATGTGTAATACTGAATAGGTGACTATCGTTACTATGTTACTAGTTTACATCTCTTAGCTTCGTTTGAAGTTACTTTGAATGAACTTGAACTTTAAATTATTTATTAAGATCACTAAAAATGTTTTTGAACATCATTTGGCTTATTTCAATGGATATGGTTATAAAATAAGTATTTTGTTTTTCAAGTTTAACGGTTCTAATCTAAATGGTTTAATTTTTTTTGTTGATAATAAAATTTGTGCTACTGGTGCAAGAGGATCATTCCTCGTACTCTAAAAATCATCTGTATTCTACAGCCGTCATTCCTGGTTCGGCTTATTTGGTAATTTTGCAGGTAAAACCTAAATGCCTCATAATAAAACAGGTACCTTGCAAAGGGACATAATTTTTTTTACTTTATCTTTATTGTCGCAAGTAAAATAAAGTTTTATTAATATTTTTTTCGGTTAAGGCTCATATTATAATGGAGTGGAATCCCGGTGTGTTGATCCACCCAGCTATTGTTATATCAATGAGGAACAATAGTAATTGTACTCAAGGCCTATTCTATTCTCTATTTACCTATCTATGTACCAACAGTGTCTATTGAAAATTAAGGAAATTAAACCTATGGATAGGACAATGATCGTCACATACGAGATGAAATTACTACTAACGGTTGTGGCTGTGGCTTATGGGTTGCTGGTGAGTCGCGATAGTCAGGAAAAAGTTGCTTGGATTCGATGCAAAAATATTTGCAACCGGCACCATCTTCGTAAGCGGAAAGTTATCGGATTCTCCGAAATAGACAAGACACGACAAAAGACCTCGCAAGTTAGACGGAGTCATAGAAATTACGCTATTGAAAGTTTGGCATCGAATCATAATGTAAATTTACAATATCCATTTGTACGTGATTTGTGAAGTAACATTAACCGGCAAGTGTTAACAGCAGAGTACGAGTCGTACTCCACCACCAACCTTGATGCGCGGTTTGACAACCACCAAGTGGTGGACTGCCTGTGCGGACTATATGATCCTCCGTTGCCTCCGAAGGACTATCACTGACAGATATCTACAGCGGATGGGCCGCAACCTGTCGTCTTGAGTGATCGACACGGACACTCACTAATATTAGCGGCGCTATGGCGCTACTCAATACGGCACTTTGTATTAATGAGGGAGTTATTTTTGATCTTTCTATAGTTACAGAAACAGCGATAAATAAATATCAGATTGAAAAAAAAGGGATTATATATGTCTATTTAATAAATTCATTTTAATTAGAATCAAACATCTTCACACTAGCCAGTATTTAAAAATCGGAAATTTCTTGGTCAAAGACCCTTATTTTTAATAAAAATATGTAGTAAAGTAATTTTACATTTCAGATTGTCATTTGATAAGGATGCCAGTATATCAAAGGCCATCAAATTGATAAACATGTTTGCTGAATATGGATACAAAAAAGAACGTATTCTTATTAAGTTGGCTTCTACATGGGAAGGAATACAAGCAGCTAAGTAAGTGTTTTACATAATAAAATGCATATAATTTTGATAAACGTTTTTCAAAGTCGAAAAAGATGCTAGAAGCACCCCACTCTTCTACCCAAAAGCACGTGTATTTAAAAAAAAAGTCAGAATATTATCTTTAAATTTAATAAAGATATAATCTAATGCTGGAAAATTAAGCACCGTGATAAAAATGTCACGACAGAGATTACGGTTGATCGTTTCTGACTGGCATAAAAATAATAAAGGCAAGGTGTATTCAGGTGAAAATCACAAACTTACTGGCGACTGACAAGCGGCGGAATGGGAAATCATTGCCTGGCAACTGCGAGTCACGGTCACGCGCCGCTTTTCGCTTTAGAAATCGCTCGTTCAACAAAAAAATTAATACACGCGATATCTCACTAAACACCCCCCTTTCCCCTTGTGATATTTCGTGATTTTTTCCTAACTACCTCCCCCTAATTACTACTACTCCCCCTAACTAATTTTACACGAAATCGTCCCGAGTGCTATAATTACTCTTACGTAATTCTATCGTTTATATCAGTAGTTGTTGTTTTAAAATCCACAGAATAAAACCTATAAAACAAAATGCTATAACGCCATACATATATTTTGATATACATATATTTTGATATACATATAGTATATCAAATATACTTATTCTGTTGCCTACAAAATAGTTTAAGTTTCACAAATATATGTTTGGTTCTGTTTGATTCCTTAATAAAGAATAAGATTATAATAGAATAAATACGTCATTATACAACAGAGAAACTATAAGTTTCTCTAAATTAAAATTAATTTAATTTGTGGCCATTTATGTCTCACATAGTAACAAGATTGTTTCCTTGCAGAGAGTTGGAGAAGAAACATGGGATTCATTGTAACCTCACCTTGTTATTCAGTTTGTATCAAGCCATTGCATGTGCTGAAGCTAATGTCACTCTTATCTCACCATTTGTTGGAAGAATACTGGACTGGTAAGTATCCACATATTAGATGGAAAACAAAAACTTTGTCGTGATTTCGTGTGCAGGAAGACTGGTAGAAATTTGACTCAGATTGCCTGGATTAAGCTGTTAAAAATGATATTGGTGTTCATACTTTTAATGTCTCGGATGAACATGACTGCATCAATGAACTGCTGTGTTATCTTATCACCTGGGTATTGCCAGTGTCAATTATGTGCCGCTAACAAAACTTACGGTACTTATTTTTTTCATGATACAGTGATTAGTGTAATAAATGATAATAAAATCACTACATATTATAAAACAAAGTCCCCGCCGCGTTTGTCTGTCTGTCTGTCTGTCTGTTCGCGATAAACTGAAAAACTACTGAACGGATTTTCATGCTGTTTTCACTAATAGACAGAGTGATTCATGAGGAAGGTTTAGATGTATAATTTGTACCCGTGCGAAGCCGGGGCGGGTTGCTAGTAAGATAATAATTGTTTCGATACCTAATATCAGATGGTCGACCGAGTTACTAGTTTGTTTTGTAACTGGCCACTTTTGCAGACAGAAACATGATTAGGATGACCTTTGTTCTAGTTTCAGATTATAAATTTTATTTTATAGTCTATATACTCATCTAGAATATATTTTATTTATTTAGATAATATCATTGAGGTGTACTGAGATTGTCTAGAAGATAATAGGATAGACGGTCGTCCATCATAAAGCCAAACTCGCAGTATACTGTTGTGTTTACAATCATAGTTTAAAGCTTTTGTAATCATGTAATTGCTTTTAGGTATGTTAAAAGTACAGGTAAGACATACGAAGCCAAGGAAGACCCAGGTGTCATATCTGTAACCCGTATCTACAATTATTACAAGAAGTATGGCTACAAGACGCAAGTGATGGCAGCGTCCTTCCGTAACACAGGAGAGGTCTCCGAATTGGCCGGCTGCGATCTCCTCACTATCGGTCCTAAGTTTTTGAAGGAGTTGGTTGCCAGTGAACAACCCATGAAGAGAGTGAGTAGTTTGATTTCGTACAGTGTGCAGGTTTTAGTAACCTTTGAACTAAAACCTTTTATATATACACATAACAGATAACTATCGATACCAATCAGTTTTTTTATGAAATGTCAAAACAGTATGTTGTGTCAAATTATTTTAAGTTGTAGGAACAAGAAACTTGGATTATTGAAACTGACTGACACAACACTATTTCGAAAGACCTACCCTCTTTTTTCATAATGCTGATGAAATAAGATTATTTGAAATTATTTCCTAGTTATGGCTGTTTGTATAAAGGTTGATTATCTCGACCTTTACAAGAATGGCGTGTGGGTGTACACAGTTTCCTTGTATATTTTACAGTATTCTTAGTTTTTAAACCCCAATACAGTACAATGTTACACAATATTCACCAAAAGTATTCCAAAACAATACTTCACATTACAGACCTTTTAATTATTTTTTTGCATTATTTTGTAGGTACTCGATACTAAGCTCGCTGAACAATGTGATTTGGAAAAGATCTCACTCAACGAGGCCCAATTCCGTTGGAATATGAATGAAGATCAGATGGGCACTGATAAACTATCGGAGGGCATACGGAGTTTCGCATCTGATACTAGAAAGTTGGAGTCACTCATTAAGACTCTGCTTGCTAAAAAGTAAAAAAAGGAAACAATATTCTTGGGATTACAGTAAAACAAATAGGTGTTAAGTGTAAATCTAAACATAAGGAGTGTTGTTTTTGATATTCTATTACTTAACTTTTATTGAATGCTCTATACACTTGTTTTTGTTTATTATTGAATCTTATTTTTTGCGTTTTAAATGGGGACCACGAAAATTGTTGATACATTCCTGTACATTTTATTGATGATTTTATACAAATTAAGTTGATGGGTTTTTGAAGAAATAAAAACGTTTCTACAAATAATCTCTTTTATTTCTTTACGTTGACAGTTAATAACGCAATTGGACAACAAATTAATCTACAAAACAATTTGGATTTTGAGCGTACTACTCTGCTACAAAACTGTCTTGATCTTTTCAAGTTAATGATAATATAGCTTCCTGCATGAGCCTGCTGCTTTAAAAAACCGGACAAGTGCGAGTCTGACTCGCGCACCGAAGATTCCGTAATCAAACAAACTTGTATGTAGATAGTGCGTCCATCTCGGGAATCAATTCTCGAAGATTTTTTACCTCTTTTCCGAAAGACAAACTTAACTCTAATTGACGATAAACTGGACTTTACCTTCCAACCGCCAAATAGAAGTTTGTAATCACAAAAACAATTTGGGAAACTCCAGTGGGTGGACGGGTCGGGACCCAATTTTTTTATGTGATATAACAACAAATTACCGGTTTTCGGATTGCTCCTTTGCTTGTGCTGTCAGACCTTGCTTTTTACCAAATTTCATGATTCTAAATCAAGGGAAGTACCCTATAGGTTTTAATTAACTTGTAAACTGTTCAAATTCTGGAAAATGGTCAAATCTAAGGCTTAAATGGCCGTATCTTTTGATTGCGTTGATTTAGAAGCTTGATTTTTTTACAGCTTCAAGGGACCGCAGACAAGTATTTAGTATTAATTTCAACTAGATGCGTCCACGGATTCCTGAGAGGTCTTGGGTCTTGACAGACGGACAACAAAGTGATCCTATAAGGGTTCCTTTTTTTCCTTTGAGGATCGGAACCCTAAAAATTAGATAAAGATAAAACAACGAACTCCTTATTTATTATGAGGGCCTTATTCAAAGCTGACTCAGACAGTCGTTGCAATAATAGGTATGGTATCATGGAGTTGGTCTCGTGATGGGTTCTTGAGGTGGCCATAGGAATTCCTCATCTACTCAACATAACTACGTCGTGTTTGGAATCGTATTTGTCTTAACAAGTACCATAAACCTAGATGGTGTCCAGGGTTGTTAGGATGGATTCGAAAGTCACGGCGTGGCGCTGATTCACCCACGCGGGACATTCTACCAAAGTATGGCATGCGGTGTCCTCGGGACAGCCTCCGGAATGGTGATCGTGGTAGGCCTGGTAGCCTAGATTCAAATGTTTTTAAAGGCTTATATTAGAAAACTAGCTGTGCCTGCGACTTCGTCCGCGTGGAATAGTGTATTTATATCGAATCAACAGCCTAAAAATAAGTTTCAAGCTTCTAGCTCTAAATATGACGATACTTCCATACAACTTTTCATCCCCACCTTTCAACCCCTTACACCCCTTTTTTCGCATTAAAAATGTCCTATGTCCTTTCTCAGGCTCTAGACTACCTGTGTACCAAATTTCATTTAAATCGGTTCAGTAGTTTTGGCGTGAAAGGGAGACAGATAGACAGACAGAGTTACTTTCGCATTTATAATATTAATAATAAAGTAAGAAAGTAAGGATGTTCATCAGCAGTCTGGTTACCATAGCAGACAGGCTTTGCCTAGTTTAGGATCAGACGGCCGTGTGTGAGGTGGCTAAAGTTATTATTATTATTAATGCCCTGAAACATATTTATGAATTTAATGGCTGCGAGAGGCAAAATAGCTCGTTGGCATAGTTAAGAACCAGCTACCGATTACTCTGGGACCACCAAACAACGAAAAAAAAAAACTCTTGCTGTTTCAACAATCACCACAGAAAAGGACATTCCCCTATGATATCCTACGATTGAAAATATAGATTCACTCGAAATCCTTCGAACAGACTTGACTATCTGTTGCAGGTAAAACCTAATGTAACTAATAATATTTTTTTAACACAGGTAAAAATCGATACTTTGGACTCTTAATATTTATTAGTTAATTAAATTGAGTGGTTTTATAAAAAATATATTTTTAGCAAAAAAAAACCGACGAAAAGAACTAAAACGCATAAAATAAATAAACCTTTTAAGTCTTAAGTATTGAGCTTATTTACATAAACTATCGTGGTGGTGAGGTATATTAATTTCATGCACCCCCTGGTGACTATCTTTGTCATAGTTATTGGGGTAAAACACTTTGTCTACTTAATGCATTTAACTTAATACTTGATGATCGTAGGTAGGTACTAGTCCTTTACACTCTAATTTTGGAACTGCAAGAGGTGGGTGTCACGTGATGGGTTCTGTAGCCCATCACGTGACGTGACTTGTTGCTGACTGTGTAGCCGTTAGCTCGAACATCCGTACCGCCTGACGCGAATGCTGCTTGCCTTTTTGGGCGTGTGCTCGTTTGTCTTATCTTGCACTAGCCGTCCCCGCAGTTTCACTTGCGTTTATGGTCACTGCTCTGCTCCTATTGGTTGTAGCGTGATGTTTTATAGCCTATAGCCTTATTCGATAAATGGACTATCCAACACTAAAAGATTTTTTTAATTCGAACCAGTAGTTCCTGAGGTTAGCGCGTTCAAGGTAGCAAACAAACAAACAAACTTCAGCTTTATAATGTTAGTAGGTATAGATATAAAAAAACATGCCTCTAAGTAAACGTCGATTATTAGTAGTAAAAAGTAGTAAAAAAAAGGAAGCTTTACGATGCAATTTCAATAATTTCTAACAAGTATGTGAATTTCTTAAATAAACGCAAATTTACGTATTCCAGCCACTGAGTTATTATTACTAACGTAATCTCGATAATTCCAGCTTATGCGCAATAGTAAGTTTATAGTAATTGTTAATCTAGGCCAGTGGTTTCCAATAATTTTTCCCCCCGTACCACTTCAAGAAAAACCTCAAACTCGCGTACCCCTTATCGCAGATAAATAAAAAAATCTGTTTATTTTTAATATTTCTTCTCCTTCAAATTTATGTGCTACGCTCTTGTCGGTGGAGCAATCGCCACTCCTCTCTATCCTGTCCGATCTTTTTGACCTCTTTATAAGTCTCGACTCCCACTTTCTCCTTCACTTATTGTTTAAAACTTCTTCTAGGAATTCCTCGTCTTCTCTTTCCTTCTATTTTTACTTTTAATATTATTTTAAAGAAAATGTCGTGTCTTATCAAGTGGCCAACCATTTTTCCCCTTCTACTATCTTTAGTTTCCAACAACTGTGTATCTTCGTTTACCATTACCAGGACTTCCTCGTTGGTTCTTTTTTCTGTCCAGCTGATGTTCATCATCCGCCTCCAAAACAACATCTCAAATACTGCCAACCTGTCTCGGTCTCTTGGGGTTAGCCTCCACGTTTCGCGGCCATAAAGTGCAATGCTCCAGATGTATGTCTTAACTCTTAATGAGCTGTTTCCTAATTTCGATGTTGATTTTGGCTTTGAATAGATGTTTTTCGGTTGTTTCTGAGTTTGTTTAATGATTGTGAGTCTTTTTAATATATCAGAAGATTACCTTGAGTAATGCGTTATTCGGCTACCTAAATATTTAAAACTATCCACTTGTTATATATGAGTATTTTTGATTTTCATGTTACTAGATATGGATGAAAATTTTGAGGTAATAAGAATTTTAGCTTTGTTTGTTTATTTTTAATCCAAACTTTCTGAAAGTGTCGTTGATTATTATAAGCAGTTGTTGCAAATTGTTTCTGTTATTGGGTATTGCTGCTATATCGTCAGCAAAGCTGATAAATTGTATAGTCTCCCTATTTTTTCAATTTTCAATTTAAAAAACTTACGGTACGGTACCAGTTTTCTTCATTTTCTTGATTCGTCAAACGATGGCTCACAAACTGCATATTTAATCAGTTCTATGTATAAGAGAATATCACCCGGAGCTTTTCAATTTTGGGTACAATTATTATATTTGGATAAATATTACAGGACCTAATTTATCCTCATCTACAAGATCTTCTCTTTCTATATCATCTTTTTTAATTCCAACGTTCAACTATGTCTTTACTACTAATTAATATGATACGTCTTCATCTAAAACTGCGACGCCGCCATTGGATAAGGCGGCGTTGGCTTAATAAAGCGCGCATATCTATTTGAGCAAATGAACAAGAAACTGATTGCTGCACGTACCTCTTGATGCAACCTCGCGTACCCCTGCGGGTACGCGTACCACTAATTGGGAAACAATAACTTTTACACTTTTATTCATTTATTTAAACTGATATGAAATTAGAAAACCGTTCCCTAAAATGGTATTACCTAATTGTGTGCTGTCATTTCAGAATATGGTTCAAATCGACGATCCAATTTAAGTCCATGAGTAGTAGAGTATTCTTGATCCGTAAAGTGAGAGTTGAGTTCGCCCAAATCGTCGGAAGGATTCACCAAGATCTTAAGAATCCGTGAAAAAAACCGTGTTAGACCGGCACCACATGCTTGCTTTGGGAACTGCATCTACAACTACAACTACATCCATTGCGGTAGCTATCGCGACTATCGCGAGGTCCCACTCTAGGAACTGACTTTATCGTGGACACAACCGTCACTAATCCCGACGGCCTATTAAAAGCAAGCTGTATCTTTGAAAGTTATGATTACAATTAGGTACTCTACAAAATTTCAGCAAAACAGGAGTAATGGTCAATCGAAATTAAAAGTATTTACTTATGCAGCGTGGATTCTAGAGCACCTCTTTTTATATTAGTTTTAACTTCCTTGTCCATAATCTTTCAATCAAAGCAAAATTATGTGATGGGATATGACCTCGTTCTGTGAGACGTTGTATAAATAAATGGTTACTGATTAACTACCAGTTGGAATGGAAGTCGGAACTGGCTAATATGTTTAGAATGTGTGATGATTACGTGTATTGATTTTATTGATTACAAATCATACAGACATTTTTTTTAATTTTTATCCGACTTAAAACGGAGGTGCTCATTTCGACCTTAATTGTTGTAGGTTTTTTCTGAACTGATTAAGATGGTTCCTTTTTTATTCAATTATTTTCAAAGCAGTCCCATAAAAAAATCTAACGCGAAGGGTAGCAAAATTGCTGACAGTATCAAATGATATGATTTAGATAAATTAGATTCGGGTTGTACTTTTTTAAGGATAATTACTAAAAGGGTATAACGACCAGAGATTTATCTACTCGGTCATTAAACTGACAGTTTAAATATATACCTGGTAATCAACAAATAGGTCTTTCTGATATATATTTGGGACAAACTAGTAATTTAAAAAAATATTATTGCCACTCGTTATAATATCTTAATGACAATATTTAACCTACTACATTTTTAAGAGAATTAAGTTCTAAGACAATTACTGAAGTACTGTTCTCTAATTGTTAAAATCAAAAACTTGATTGGACTCGAACCGACTAAAACCGCACAGAGTTCCGTCACGAAGTCTGGCTGGCCATATGACTTCATGACACAGGGTACATCTGAGGTCCTGGGGCCTCAGATGTACCCTCAAAAGGAAATCCTAGGTGCGGGGGATCTTGCCCCCTCACAGTCCAATAGGCGCGCGCGAAACGGAGCATCGGACAAAGGAGCATCGGCCTGGGCGGTGAATAACCCTGTCCGTCGCCCTCAGGCAAGCGCTCATGTCGGAGGCCAGAGATCGACTTGCTCTCTCCGGCACCTCCCACTCGCCTTTCTTCGGGATTTGGGCGGAAACCACAGATTTAGCCGGGGGAGGCGCATCTGGATTCTTCTTTTTGTTACCCTTAGTTGTGGGGTTATAGGGAGTAGAGCAGCCGCCTTTCCACTCAGAGGAGTTTTGGGACTCGTACTGGCCGCGGCTGCGTAAGACACAGCTCTGGGTGGTGTTAAAGTTGGACGATCTTTTGCATGGTGGAGATACGTCTCACAGAGAACTCCTCCATCTCTACCACTAGTCTGGAAGTTATTTATAGACTAGTGGTAGAGATGGAGGAGTGCTCCGACTTCAGGGACCGTCTCCAGCTGCTGCAACGATGTCACCGTTTCTTCAGTAGCGCTCTCACTGCGACGCTCATTGCGCCCGGCCAGGCGGGCTTCAAAACAGCCTATGTATTCGCAGATTAGCTGTCTCCTCGTGGAGGAACACTTAAGAAGCACCTCCGTTGTCTCTTTGATCGGGGAGGCCTCCTCCATTTGCGTCCACTGACTAAGGAAAAGTATTTTTGACGGTAACATATCCATTATATTTATACACTAAGAATACCAGAACACAGAATCATGTATTAGCGTTCAGTTCATTTTGCCGCTCATTGTGGTTGAGATCATTTATTTTCTTCTTAAATTTATAACGGTTTGGGGACATCCTGATTTCTAGAAGGAGCGCATTCCAGAGAAGAACTGATTGAATGTAGAAAGACGAGTTTACGAATTCGGAGCTCTGGGGGCGAGACAAGTAGAATTTTTTCAGAGCGAAGATTTTTGTCATTATTAGAGTACATGAAGTAGAAGTAGGGAGCTAGGTAAGAAGAAGATGATAGAGAGTTGAGGAATGAAACTAGAGAAGTCAGTGCTCGCAGATTGCGGTGCTGGCGAATAGGAATCCATTTTAATTGGGAACGTAAAGCTGAGACATGGTCATACTTGCGAAGATTGAAAATGAATCGCATGCAGTTATTAAGACGACGATCTAGCCAATTGAGACGGTCTGCATTTAGATCAAAAGTACACACATCACCATAGTCAATTATAGGAATTATTATGGAATGCATAAGCGTAGTTTTAGTTTTAGGGGGTAGGAAATTCTTTAGATGATATAGTGTTCGAAGGTTCCAGTGACTCTCTGACTTACGTCATTGAATAAACTCATGTCCTTGATCACTAGATGGAGGCAGTATCCAGTATCAGTACTTGTGTATTCACCTCTACTATTATGTATAAATTTTATATCCTCCGACGGGGACGCCCTCGGGACTAAGTTCCCCTCAGCCAGTTATCCCATTGCCCGGCTTTAGAGCGTGAGATTGGGGTTATTTTCTATAGAGGGGTTTCTTCCTCGCGGTTCAGAAGAACCACTGATCCTGTCAATTCATGGCCAGACGGAAAAACATAGAGTAGCTTTAGAGACAGGCCCCTCCTCGCTAGAATATTAGCCGTCAGCGATGACGCCATCATCAGAGAGAGAAATCAAAAGAAAGAGAGAGAAAGAAGAATTCGCCGACGTTGCCCACGGGCAGGTTTGCAAAGCCAGAACCCCCCGAATTCACTATCACTCACGAACTGAAAGATGAAAGGGATCCTACGTCCTTTTTTGTACCGCTGATAACATGAATTCAAAATTTTATGATTATCAATTGAGTAGTTAATGCGTGAAAGCGTTACAATTACAAACAAACAAACTCACATTCGCATTTATAATGTTAGTCAGAAGGATAAACAGTCCACGTACCTACTGATAGCGGTGGGTTGCCAATTCTATCCTTTTCCCACAATGAGCTCTTTCAAAGTTTCGACTTCACTTAACAAAAAAACTGCGTGGCGCTGTTTTTTAGTTCTAGTTCATAGCGGTCTTCTGTACTTTCAAAGTACTTCCCTATTTGCCTGGTTTCGAGCAGCAATCTGTGGTAAACAATAAAAATTTTAAGTATTATTGCAAAAACACTGATAAAGTTTAGTTGTTATGTTAGTTATGTAAAGCTTTCCAACACAATTCGAATGAATTTACTACTCATCTGTTTGCTCAGATGTTGAGAGGAAATAGGAAATTGCGAGATCACGGATATTACTTTACCCATATGTGTATGTAGGTTTACTTTTCCTTAAAGGTAGTTACAACATAACATCAAGCTATTAGATAGTCAGTCATTTACAAAATAAAATGGTACGTGGCAAATGGGGTACCGCTAGGGGCTATTTTGAGCCCTTAGGTACAGTCTAAATACATCGAGAATGTATACCTATATTTTTATTAGTTAGAAGTGCCAGTTGAAGGTAAGAGAATTGACCCACAGTAGTGCAGTTGAAATTAATCGGGTCCCTAAACATATTATTCTTTGAGATGAGTTCTTAATATGAGAGCGAATGTTTAATTTTGGTACTGAATGAGAGGCTGAATGCATCTCAAGTTAAAGTTTAACCATTTAAATATTTTACTACATAATTATTATACTTTTAAGAATTAACTGCTCATGGGAACATATATGTAGGTATGTTAGTAGGTACCTAGTTAAAAGATACACGTACTGAAACTATAACCTAGGTACATACAATGTCATTTTACGTAGGACATAAATTACACTAATCTATTGACATGTGGTTAGTCTCATAATCATTCTAATTTAATGTTAGACGTGTAGAAGATTAGTGCAGGGAAAATTAAGATTTCCATATTATGATGTGGTAAAGAAAATTTTCACAACGGGGTAGAGGAAAGCGGGGGTGTGGAGGAGGCGGAGGCTTGATATTGACCTAGATGTTCATTCAGAGTTCGGTCGATGCGAAACTTGACATCTGCGCGTTCCTGCGTTTTCTATTTTTCGATTTAATGTACACTTAACTCTCTCGCTATTTGATTTATTTTTCATAAATGGCCGCGTTTTAATGGTACCTTATGTTGAAAGTTAAGCGTGAAGACCTTGGCTCTAGTCCTGGCGAGTGTGATGTTCTGTGAGATACTCGGTTTTCCTTGTGACATCAATGCGGCGGTGACTGCTGATATAATGATTAAATTGAAATGTTTAGAAAAATTGTTTCGTTTGTAATTTAATTTATGATGGCAAAGTCATCTAATTCATCACAGACCCAAATTTCTGCTGTGACAAAAAATATATCTGCCATGGATAAAAAGATTGTTGAGGTAAGTACCTACACAGTCATCAAATTATACATTACCCGTAACGTTTATATGATTATTATATCGTTTCGTTAAGATTAAGGCGTAGTAGACATATCTATATCCGATGCAGAGGGGTTTCCAGGTCTTTTAGCTATGTAGGTCATTCAAGCTATATGATACAGAATGTGTATAGTTATAGTCACATACCTTCCTACATTTCTCGCAACAATGACGAGGTATGAGCGACGGGGATAAAGGTAGGTACTATCTGTATAAATTACCGATTTACTTCTTCTCCATGGTGAATATGACATCAGCTGTTTTAAGAACAGTATGTAAAGTTCCGATATTTAATAAGTAGTGTGAGTTAGTTACACGCTCTGACGTATGAGCTTATGATACCCTTTTCACAGGAATTGAATTGGATATTCTAAATTAATAGTGGGTTAATGCGCAAAATAATTTATGAGAGACATTTGCGACCGGGCAGTCGCCATTTTTTTATCTTTGTAAAGCAAATAAAACAAAATTTTAGTATTGAGAATGCGATATCATATTCTTCATTCGTCAATTACCTAAGCAAATATACAAAATTGTCTTATCATATCTTAATTTCGAGAATTAGAAACGGTTAACAGTTAAAGATTTATTATATTTGAGATTCTCAAATCATATAGCCATTTAACTTGTAGGTACCCAATACATATATTATATGCTACTAATACTAAATATATGTATGTTTGTTCTGTTTCGGCATTTATAAACATACCGGCAGGACCCTTTGTGACGTGCGTGACCCTAAATTGCCATTCAAGTATATGTACCTACATACAGGTATAGGCTATATAGTTCTCTTAGATACTTCTAAATTTTCGTATTCAGAATCATTTGCTTTCATTATTAATGTAGAATAAAGTATAATCAAAGGTTAAGCTATTCCTAAAAGATTAGATATAATCAAATTTTCAATTTTGTTACGTTTTGAAATTGATTATGATGATTATTGTTTTAAATTTCCGGAGGACTCCTTCCTAGGGTATACCCGGGTTCCCCTGCAATAGACCCACTTGTGACGGAACACCGTGTGGTTTTAGTCGGTTTGATTCCGACATACCACTTTACCGTTACCTCCGGTGAGGTGATGACCCGTGGGGGTTTCCACATGATAAAAAAAAAAGGGTTGTCTTAAATTAAGGTGTCACATTCAGCCCATCTTATAGTAAAACAATTTGTTGCACGAATAATAACATGAGGTAAAAAAGTTAAAGTTTCTCTAACCATTTCAACTGTTGGAAATTGGGAATAAATCCAACCACTTAATCTATTTTGTTTATATAGGGTTGTCAAGATATTTTTTAAAGTAGTAAAGCTTGTTTTCTACAAGCCTACAGATTTCATGGTGTAAAGCTGTGACCGTAGACACTAATATTTGCATATTATGCAAGTGCTTTATCAATCACAATGAGTATCTTTGTTACGTTTTGCTAATCAATTAGCTTTAGGTTTAGTACTAGTTTAGATTTTTTAATTTGTCTAATAACCAACTTTTGGGGTTAAATAAATAATTAAAGTGCAATTTATAATGGTTTTCAATAACGATTTTTTTTTGTTGTTGTTTTATTGAGTATCGGTGTCGGTCGGTGTAATATAAATGTCTCAAAACCATAAATGACAAAGTCCTTACTGTGTCATTTAAATGTGTTGTTCTAAAATCGATACTTTAAAACCATCGACCAACCGACCAAGGGGAGGATCTCCACAAGGGTCGTCACGTTGAAACTCACGTGATGTTAAATGTAGTTTTAGTGGGTACGATTCCAACATAACCACTTGCTTTCGGTTGTATCCGTGAGGGTTTCCAGACGCCCTTTTTAATGAAACAATTGAAAAGCAATAATACCACTAAGAAAAGTATCGAAGTTTGTGATAGCTGCAGTTTAATTCTATGAAACATTTTCTGTTTCATCAGAGCAAAGAAGAGCTGAACCATGAGCCGGCTGCGGAGGATGCAGAGCCAGAGCGTGGCAACTGGACTGGCCGTTTTGATTTTCTCTTGTCATTGTTGGGTTACAGCGTGGGGTTGGGCAATGTATGGAGGTTTCCGTATCTGTGTTACAATAACGGTGGAGGTAAGAAATTAACAGAGAATGAAATAATACAGTATCTAAGCTCAGAATACGTATTAATACTGCATAAATGAGTTTCTTAGTAGTTACTTAGTAGAGTCTTCATCGACAACCATTGATTAGCTATGTTATGTTTTAAAGCAAACCCGTGTAGGTAAGTGTATCTACTTATGCCCCGTTTTTCTACCTTTTTCTAACACTTTAATAACTGTAACTCTCATTATTTTGCCTGAGATACAATGGTAAAATTAAGCACAACAGTTGACTAGCGATTATGATTTGATTTACCTACTAATAATATAAGCATTTGTTCTACTAGTCTTAAGATATAGATCAATTATTAATAATAAGTTTTAATATTTGGCTCATAAAATTATTATTTTTATAGTTGATTGTCTTCCTATTCAGTAAAGTTATTACTTAAGGTAATAAAGTATATTTGAGACCCCCTTTTTAAAGAAAGTGATTTCAACGACAAAACAAAGTACGAGTCAGAAAGACTCAGGCTTGCAACGGTGGTGCCTCCTGCTGCACTTAGGAGACCTAATATTTTTCTACTTTCTTCCTTTTCCGTTAAGACACGTTTAATACAGTTTTTGTGAAAAAGATAACCCCGCCTGAAAGAAAGCGGCCACCATGGCACACAGGGGGTACTTGCAACATCAGTGTCAACAATACAACAACAACAATTTGCAATTGTAAACCGTTATCATTATATACGGGAAGAGAATTCTTTGTACCCCTTTTTAAGAAAATTTCGCTAACGTAGTAACGTGAATGTTGGAGTATTTACAGTTTATGTATAGAAGAAGTGCAGAAAGCTAAATTTTTTAAACAATATGTCTTACACCTTTAAAAATTACGTGAAAACGGCTTAATGAAATTACACGCTTCCAGTATATGTGATTACCTGCCATGGTAAGTAAGTCTATACAATGACAACTCAAGCTATACTGGCCAATGAAAAAACTATGGTCGAAATTCGACCACCACGCATCTCTAGTTATTTATTATTAACATGTGTTGATCTATAACTTTAAATTGTAATAAATATTTTTTAAATCGACGATTTAGAATAATTGATGATCAATTTTATGAAATAAAGATATTGAATATGAATTTTAACCCCCGACGGAAAAAGAGGGGTGTTAAAAGTTTGACGTGTCTGTTTGTATTTCTGTGGCATCGTAGCTCCCAAACGAATGGAGTAATTTTAAGTGCGTTTTTTTTTATTTGAAAGGTGATTTGATCGAGAGTGTTCTTATATCTGTCTATAGGCCAGGCCACATATTTTGACTAAGGTGTAGGGTTTGTAGAGAACTTATGACTAAGATTCACGCAGAATGCTATAAGCTATGATGAGAGTTGAATGTATTAGGTTTGGGCGTGTAGAGTTAAGAGCTTGGGTCTCCATAAGATCTGATAACTTTTTTACAGAGCGAGCGAGCGAGCGAGAATGTACTCGTCTTAGCGATACTTTACATGAAAATGTTTTTGGTGGGATATAATTCAAGAAAATCTGTTCAGCCGTTCACAGATCATTAGCTCTTTTCTAATCATTAGGGATTTTCGAGTCGGGGGTATTTTAAATTTATGATTATTAATAAATTGTGAATAATAACATGTACAGCGTGTTATGTTATTATATATTGTACCGAACGAACTACGGTTTACCTAGTTCCTCGACTTATTAACGAACTACCGCCAGAATTACGCAGTGTGGAACATGTTCAGCCCCATAATGTGATACAATTTGAGATCATACTTCTTACAAAAATTGTAATTAACTAAGAACACCTTGACTTTAGAGACATAGACTAAGCATTGATTACAAACCGCATAGGTTTTCTAAATGCTTATGTACAATTTTGTTTTGTGTATTTATTATTTATATTGTGATAAATTAAAAAAAAAAAAAAATGTACAGTAAACAAACACTTTGGACGAAAAAAATATAAAATAAAATGACATATTTTGTGCTCAAGTTTCTTGAGGCATATTTATACGTTAATATTTTTGTATAATTTGGAAATTATGTTTCCTATAGCACGGTACAGTTATCTTATATAACTGTACCGTGCCCATAGTGACCAATTTGAATGAAAATTATGCTATAAACGTTGTTTTTTTATTTACAGGGGCATTCCTGATACCATTTACAATCATGTTAATAATAGCGGGTTTACCTCTCATGTTTATGGAGTTGTCGTTTGGTCAGTATGCCGCTTTGGGACCTGTCGCCGTCTACAATAAATTTTGTCCGCTCTTTCAAGGACTCGGTTATGGCATGGTGATAGTCTCCTGTATTGTAATGCTGTATTACAATCTTATCATAGCTTGGACTATATACTACATGACCGTGTCATTCATGAGCATTTTCTATCAACTACCTTGGCAAAATTGCGATGCAGAATGGAGCACTCCTCGTACGTATGTTTGAACTATAAAATGAAAAAAGTCTATGTTTTGAAATAAATTTTATTCCTTTAAACGAGTAATTCTATGTATGTATTTATATTTCGGGTATCTCGGCAACGGCTCTAACCATTTTGATGAAATTTTGTATACAGATACAGATTTGCATCTTAAGTTCAACTGCATAGTTGTATTTCCCGTAAAAACGAAATTTTACAAAAAATATATTTAAAAAAACGACGACTATACAAAAAGCTACCGAGTGAAGCTCGGTATCCCAGGTACGAATCTAAAACAAATGAATTACAGTCCCAAAGTGCGGCTAAACCCCATGATCATTGATACATCTCTTTCCTAATTCCATAACCTTAATAATATTGACATTAAAATATATTTTAGATTGCTATTCTTATGAAGAAGCAGACGACTGTGACTTGAGTAATGGCACCTATTACCTGAGGAAGTGCTTTAACCAATCCTACGCCGCTGCTTATAATATTGTAGCCTTGGCCAAGGTCGCACTGAGGCGGCCTCCAGCTGAGGAATACTTCACGTGAGTTTTTACACTTTCAAAGCTATGTTTATAAAAAAAGGACTTCAAACAGACCAGTGGGTACCTGTAGCCTTTAAAATATTACTTATTGCATTTAAAGTATACGCGTAGCTTAGGTTTTTGTAACGAAGTTCTTTTCGCACATTACGCTTCAGCCGCTCAGCGGATGGTGGCTAGCCAGAAAAAAGTGTTAGTGCAACGAAAAATGCTGACCGCGAGTTGATTTATTTTGTTTTTATGCCATCTGTGGATTCTGAGCAATACTAATGTAATTTGATGTCCAATATTAGTTATGGCAACTTTCACAGATAGCGCAATTTTAATTTCGAATTTTCACAACTTTACTTTACTTTACTTTATTTTTCTACAATTAATTCAATCCATTCAATATATATTGTATACCTATATAGTCAAAGTAACTTTGTTCCAACCGGGTGCCCCAAAGAAACCTCACTCATTTTTTTAATAAGTTTTAAGTAGCTATTTTTCGTTTTTAGTACATTTTTGCTACTTTTTTGAAGCTGGTTAAATTTATTAATTTAAAAGTTTGTTTATTTTTCCATTTTGAGTGTAAGGTACACGTACGTATTACTTACTGTAATATAAGTAATCGAAGTGACGCACCATACAAGGTAGAACTGTTAAATTATACCTAGGTATTAACTTTAACATAATAAGATTAATAAGCCATCGTACGTACGTAGCCGTACGTAGTACGTAAGTTTCGACTTTATTTAGATAAGTCGGTAAGGTTTTAGTTTGTCTAGTTAAGTTTACTAATTAAATTATCACTAATTTCGAGATTCTTTTGTAGAAGTCTTTTCTTTCATTATTTTAGTATTCTTAATACTATCAAGAGTTGTAACAGAAATTTAATAATAGGGATTATTCACAACAGTTCATTAGCATCATGAGTAGTACAAGTAAAGCATGTGCAGCCCGCCTAAAGGCAAAGACGAATATAGAGGCCATGGCTGAAACTAATGAACGTTTGTCTAATACCTAATCGAAATCGAAATGCTATATCGCGATCCTAATCAACGCTGGCTCGTCAAACGAGATTATCTCAGATAAGAAGCTACATAGGTAAGTTCTCAATTATCACAAGAATCGACTGAACAGCACTCAGCATTGCCTAGAACCTAGGCGAAGCAGCTACCTCAGCTCAGCAAAATAGCAACTTATTACAGTTGATTGAATAAGTCATGAAAATAAAAATAAATACAGCCGAACATAGAACATCCTTTTTTTAAGTCGGTTAATAAAAATAATATTAATAAAAATCATTCAACACTTTCAAGGCCAATGTTGATTAGTTTCAAGAAAAGTCAATAAACTAAATACATACATACATATTTTTTCAAAACAAAAAAAAAATTCTTAAATCGGTCCGTCTTTGACGGAAATAAACGTGAACGGTGAACATACATATAAAAATAATAATAATATAAACTTTCCTTCTTTTTCTCTTTGAAGACGGTTATAAATTACAAATTTATACTTAATTCCTGGTTGCAGAAATCAAGTACTGGGATTATCATCAGGAATTGAAGAAACAGGCCATGTTCGTTTCAAAATGGCTGTATGCTTATTCGCAGCCTGGTTGATCGTGTTTCTTTGTTTGTGTAAAGGAGTTCAATCTTCTGGTAAGGTAAGAAGGCTTTTATCTTTTATTCAAGTAGGTATGCTTTAAAGCCGATATTTGAGCTGTCTTCCTTTTTGGTTATTTACTCGTATTTAGTATTATGATTTCGAGGTAATTTAGTTTTTACTACTTGCCGATTTATTGGAAATGTTGCATGCAAGTGTTTAAAAATTGATGCCTGTAGAATTACGTTACATATAAAAACAAATAGAACAAGACTATTAAAACACCTTATAATGGTTTATTTAGTTTCAAAGTTAGTTTACACATTAATAAAGGAAAAGGATACTACCATGATGACTGTGCTCGTATTTTATCTATAGGAAATACAATTTATTACATCATTATATCAAATGATCAAACACGCGTTAATTGCGACGTTTGTATATCTGTTATAGGACCAGTTTTTAGTGGCACACTTATAAATTAGTTTACTTGTAATAACTTTGAAAGTGAAAGTATCACACCTAATTCATTTTTAAAAGGCCGTCTTGTTACCTGAATGTGAATTTCAATAATGACTCCTTAAATACTCATTTGGGTCTAATCTATACTGTATACAAATAAATAAAATTGAAGTGCCTATTTGTAATGTCATAATAACAGTTTTTTACTATATGCATCTGAATGTTTACACGATATCAAAAAACTATTTTTAAATTTTTTGTCTGTCTGTCTGTTTCTTCCGGCTAATCTTCGGAATGGGTGGACCGATTTCCATGGGACTTTCACTGGCAGTTAGCTAGTGTTATAAGGAGTAACTTGGGCCACTTTATTTTTGGAAAAAAAATTAGGGTTCCGCGAAAAACATATAAATGTGTACACGCAAGCGAAGCCACGGGGGCACAGCAATGAAATAAATGTAGTAGTATATAATAAAATGTAAATTTGAATATACACCTGTCTTAATAAATTTAATTTATTTCAGGTCGTGTACTTCACAGCTCTCTTTCCCTATGTGGTATTAGTAATTTTATTTTTTCGAGGAGTGACGTTACCTGGTGCTTCCACGGGTATTCTATTTTATCTGACGCCAGATTTTAGTCAGCTGCTTAACGCACAGGTAGGGAATTAGTATTTAGTTGGTTAGAGTTATTAAATTCAACAGCATGTCTATTTTAAAATCCATTTAATCAATTTCTAGGTATGGGGTGACGCGGCAGTTCAAATATTTTTTGCATTAAGTCCAGCATGGGGCGGTCTTATAACTTTATCTTCTTATAACAAGTTCTCTAACAACTGTTACATGTAAGTTATCAGTACCTACGGACTTAATAGATACGTGTACGTGATATTTTAATTAACTCTTGTTTATTTCCAGTGATTCATTGATTGTGGCTGTGTCAAACATAGCAACATCGTTCTTCGCCGGTCTTGTTATATTTTCCGTAATAGGATTTTTAGCTCATGAGCTTAATGTTAGTGTCGATCGAGTTGTCGATCAAGGCGCAGGACTTGCATTTATCGTATATCCTGAGGTGGTCACCAGATTACCCGTATCGCCACTGTGGTCTATATTGTTCTTTGTCATGCTACTGACTCTAGGCTTGGACTCACAGGTACTATTATTATATCACCAAATAGACATTATATATCGAACCTCTTTGTTAACGTTGTGTTTGTAACTTGGATATTCGATGTTTTAGTTTGCGCTCATGGAGACAGTTACAACAGCTATACTGGACCGTTTCCCAAATTATCGACAAAAGAAAGTATGGGTCGTGTTTATTGTTGCTGTTTTTGGCTATCTTGGAGGACTCATTTTCACTACCAACGTAAGTAAAGTTTGTAACAGTTATCTATTTCAACAACTTAAATAAAGGTAATGGTTTACAATATACTATGACGTAAACGAGTATTCGTTTAGTTAGACACTACAAGCTATCCATAACAAACTGGGATAGACATTATAGACAAGTATTATATTACGTCTACTGCACTGCTTAGATTCCCTTTTCATTCTATAGGTTCCAGCGCCAACAACAAACAAACTGGATACTTGTCCACAACTGCTTGTGAAACAATCATGAAAAATAATTACATAATAGTTTAAAATAACAAAAAAAAAAACACGCTTTAATAGCAAGCCGAACTAAAAAGTTAAAAATATTTTTTTTACTGCGAAAAGTTAAATCCACTGGTTCGTTATAATTAAAAAAAATCCAATAAGATTAAAATAAGAATTAAGTTAATAACAAAATAATTAATTTGATTGTAAAAAAGCGTGACGTGCTTTACAATATTTTTTTAATAACTACTATTATAAATAGCTACCAATGACCTCTTTGTAACATTAAGTGTCAAGCACCCGCCACGCTTTTGTTAACTTGTAATATATAGTTTTATTAAGTTGTGTATAACTAAACAAGTCAAGTTAAATATCTATATTTCATAAAATTCATCAAAAATTGCTTAATAAGGCCCTTTTCAAACTCAAAATTATAGATCAACACTATCTATATATCTCGCAACAATAGCTTTGTCAAAAATAAAATTATTATATCAATAAATAACAAATAATACCGTGTCGCAAATAGTTAAGATTTTCAGATCGCTATCTGCCAGTGTCGATCTATAATCGCCTTAATTAACTATGTTGTAAACAAATCTTGGAAGTAAATTTTAACGTACTTCTAACTGTCGCATGTCGTGTAGAAATAAAACTTTGTAAATAGTTTGGATGACGATACTATAATTTGTCATGTTGGATTTAATTTAATGATGGAGCCAGGTGGTGGATAGTGGAACTCTTTAGTGGCTTAGTAGCCACTAGTAAACCCTTCGAGTTTGGGCTCATATGATTCGGTTTGACGAAGCCAACAGATTGGGCATACTAACGATAGCCAGGGGGTGGATAGTAGAACTCTTTTCTTTTGGTTTTTTATTTGGTTAGATATCGAAGCGTGTCTTTTTTAGTTTTTCTAAAGTTATTTATAATTAATTTAATTATTTTGTTATTACTACTACCGTACTTACACACTTTTTATACAACAACACGGTACTAGTTTTAATAGTGAAACTGATGAGAGATATACATAATTATGTATATATTCAAATTTAAGTGTTACAGTTGAGCTAATATGGGCCTCTAGCTCCTTGTTTTATTTTGTTGCTTTTGTTCAAGCGATATACATGCTTACTTTTTAAAATTAGCAAATTTTTCATCGTACTTACTTTTCACCTCTAATTCTTTATTTATCAGTATGGTCAGTACTGGGGCGAGTCGCACGTATGTGTGAAAAAATAAAAACTTCACCTGTGTTTCTAATGTTATAGAGTGGAATGTACTGGCTACAACTCATGGACAAGTATGCAGCGAACTGGTCTGTTTTGATCATAGCAATCGGCGAGTGTATTCTAATAGCTTGGATATATGGAGCAGAGAAGTTTTGTGGTGATATTCAGCGCATGATAGGCCGTCAGTCCAAGCTATGGGTTTTCTTCTGGAGTGCAATGTGGCGAGTGATTACGCCCGCGGCTCTGGTGGTATGTTAATTACATATACGTATTCGTATACGTATCTTTAAAATGAAAACAAAGCAAACTTTTTATGATTCGATTAATCTTAGCAAGTTTTTGTTTTCCAAGAGACGTGCTGCCTGCTGGATTTAAAGTTGGAGTTTCTTGCCTGTTCTTTTCCACGGGATCTACGTATTGAAACAGGCAACTAGCTTCACGACTGACTTAGTCTGACTGACTACTACTCTTGACAATTTAAATATCTATTACTGGTTCAATTTAAATTAATGATTTTAATTGAATTTTAAACCCCTGACGCTAAAAGAGAGGTGTCATAAGTTTGACGTGTCTGTGTATCTATGTGTCTGTGTGTCTGTTCCATAGCTCCCAAACGGTTGAATCGATTTGAGTGCGGTTTTTTTGTTTGAAAGGTGACTTTATCGAGAGTGTTCTTAGATATAATTCAAGAAAATCTGTTCAGCCGTTCGAAGATCATTAGCTCTTTTGTAATCGTTTCAATCGATTTTCGAGTCGGTGATATTTGAAATTTTTAATTTATGATTATGACTTAAAAAAAAAACTTTTTATTATGAGCAAAATACGATACCTCTTTTTCTAATATTGTTGTTAATTGTCATTTATTGTATGCACAGTTTATACTGGTTTTCAACTGGATCGAGTACAGACCAGCTTCGTATGGGAGCTATGTGTATCCGATGTGGGCGGACGCTATAGGCTGGACCCTGGGCGTATTGCCTGTCGTTGTAGTCGTACTGATGGCCATTGATCAGATCTGCAGTGGACCTGATGACCTCACTATTATGGAGGTATGTTGACCATAAATCACAATTTATTTTTGTTTAATAGACTTATGTCATAATAATAATCATAAGGATTGAGAAGATTTTCTAATTACCTTTCATTATAGTTTACAAACCAAGGGGAAAGTCCTTTTACTACTGACTATACTCACCATATGAGAAGAATAAAAAGCTAAGAGATCACATAAAAAAATGTGCCCAAAGGATTGAATTTGTTTAGTGGTTACAATTCTCATCTACAAAAACTGTAATTAACCGACTTTAAAATGATTCTGAAAAAATTTTTGCAAATTCGGCAAATTTTATTTCTTTATGGCTATACGTTACGTAAGAAGGCACATTTTAATTTTAAATTAAATTTATAGCAGGTATTGCTTATCCATTGCTAAGTAATAAGTGTTCAGAACTAGCCTACATTTTTAAGGCTAGTGATGTAAATCTAGTGATTTATTAAAAGCGTTTGAAGTGATCGACATCGTGTTTCATATTGTTATTAACAAGATAGCCGATGGCGTGACGTGGTGCCCTCAGATAACTCTTTCACCCAAGTTAAAAGTGGGTGATCGTCTATAAGACATACACTTAACCAGACTATGAGGTTGGTTAGGATGGAAACTCGAACTCGGCCACCATTGAAACGACCACAAAAAAATATAAATTCATAACTTGTGAAGATAATAATCATCATCAAGCCACCTATAATGCAACTGCCGATTAATGATTCGGTTCCGTTTTACCGTTACAGAAAGCACGAGTATTAGCACGACCCACTGAGGAATGGGGTCCTGCGGCAATAGTTAGCACACTGCGAACAGAGACGGAATTGTCACCCCCAGTGCTGCTGCTTCACGGCCGTCCCGTATTACGTGAGCGCGGCGCTTGACCCCCGCATACCCACCCTCTTGTTGCAATGCGAAAGGTAGATCCCATTCATACCATGGGGTTATCAATATCTAGCTCTATTATATTCTATACTTACAGTTTATCGACGGTTTATCTACGAAACTATATTGTAATAGAAGCACTATACGCGGAAGTTAAAATAAAAACAAAAAAAATACAAAAATTGACATATACCATATATTATAAATTAATTTCAGACATCTCAAGACGGCGGTGACACAACTTCTATTACAAGTGGAGTAGAAAATGAAATAAAAAAGACAGCAATTATTAAAACCAAAAGAAACTCCATTAAAAGGAAGGTTCAGAGTCTTAGTCATGAATCTGATGATGCAGTTGTAGAACCTCTGCTACAAAAGGATAAAGAAAAGACAGATACGATAAACCAAAGTGCCAAATTTAATTTGTTACTAAAAACTAAGACTGACATTAAAAATGAAAGGGAAAGTGATAAGGCAAAACTCTTACAAGAGGATAAAGCACAAGATTTGTTACTATCTGATACTCAAAAGGATGTTAATGCAATTACGCCAATTCACAGCTCAAATATGATGCCAAAATATACAGGTGCAGAAGCGCCACTTCATAATCACATGAATACAAATGTATTCAATAGTCCTGATGCTTTGAAGGGTTTTATTACATCAAAAAGTCAAGTTCTTGTTGAAATTGATGCAAGTAAACAGAGTGGATTTAGTCCGAGTCCCTTAATTTTTACAACGGCTAAAATTCATACAAACGACAAAACAAAGCACATGGAACCACTTCAAGTTACGCCAGTACCAATATTATCAACTATAGAAGTGAGTATTCTCAAAGGTACAAGAAATAACATTGGTGAAACATCTGGATCAGTTACTTCAAGTGTGAGTACAATACCTGCTAACATACCTAAGAGCAATAAAAATATTCCAGAAAAAGTTCAAAACCTCAAAACTTCTACGTTTGTACCAGAAGCAGCAAGTAAAAGAGTTGATATTAAAGATTTTTCTGATAAAAACAAACTAACTCAAAGTAACAAAATACCAGCTACTGATTCTGCAGTAATTAAAGATTTAAAAAAAGAATCCAAATTACCCTCAAACAGTCTGAAAGATACATCTTTGCGAGATAGTAATTATACGAATAATGAAGAGAAAAATGAAATTGACAGCAAACGAACAAAAATATCTTTATGTCAAGATTTGAATAGTTCTAGTTCGGACCAAATGAAATCAACAGTACCAAGTGCTGTATTTAAATCAATGAATACACCAGTTACTGCAAAGGCTAGTTCCGCAAACTATACCACTAAACAGATTCCTAATGATAAAACTGATCAGGCAACGAAAACGGGTAAAGCCAATGTTTTTAAGACTTCAGAGCCAGAAACTGATTTAAATAAAAATATGAAGGCTGGTGACAGCTGGGAACCTAATCAATCTGAAAATTATGGTAATAAATCCGAAGCAACTTGTCAGGTAAAACTTGGCAGTAATACATCTGCTAGTAACAAGCACCTACAACGTCAAAAATATGCAATTGATAAGGATGACACTACATCTAAATTACAATGTAGTGACAATAGTTCGTCTCCACCTACGTCTAAAATCGTAATAAAACCTCATGATATTGGAGCATCCATCACAAAGTCAGTGACACAAATTCAATCTGATGCCAAAGGTACAAACAGTATAAATAATAAAATAAATTTACCGAAATCAACTGCCAATGATGTCCACATCACAAGTCCTATTAGTTATAAACTGCCTTCTGGAAACACTACTTTTGTGACTTCTGCCAATAAATCAGTCGCATCGAACTCTTTTACATCTGTAAAACCAATTATGACACCACATAATACTCTATTACCGACGACAAAAACGCCAATAGCAAAAGTTACTGATATTTCTACTACATTAAGTTTACAGTCTTCGTCAATAGCAAAACCTTCATCGAATAATGTGATAGCAAGTGGATGTGGCGGTAAATCTACTAGTAGTAATGTAACTTCGAAACCACAAACAAGTATAATAACTAATAAACCTCTAACTTCTGTTGCATCCTCTGCAAAGACAATAAATGTTCCAACTGCTGATATACCCTCAGTATTACCAAAGCAAACGGTTACGAAGACAAATGTTACTAATACCCCACCAGCAACTGTCAGTAATTTAACTGAAATCTTTATAAAGAATCCATCCGTAGATACAAGTACTGCTAAGACTCTTTCAGTATCAACAAATACAGCCAAAACTCTTTCTTTACCTACATGTACTACGAAATCTCCCTCCGTATCCACAACTATTGCTAAAACTTCTCCTGTATCAATAAGTGATACAAAGAATTCATCACTACCAGCTACTTCTGCAAAGGTTTCTAAAGTAAAGACTACCATATGTACAACCGATATAAACAGTCCTCCCGTATTAACAAATACAGCAAAGAGTTCTACAGGATCAAAAGATACTGTCAAGGTTTCTCTAGTAACTACAACAACGGGTCCCACTGCATCAATTACAACTGAAAAGCATTCAAATGTACCAACAATAAGTAATGCAAGTCATCAAGTAACATCAAGTTCAATACTCACAACTGGAATTCCAGCTTCTACTACAGATTCAACATCAAAGGCATTGCAATCACATAAGAGAAGTTAAGAAATTACTAACGATAGCAAAAGTTTGAATGCTTAACGTTTATTTTGAGTTTTTTAGGATATAAATCCGCTCAAGCCATAGCTATAATTATATTTAATTTATAAATGAACTTCTCGTTATATGTTGTGAACACATTATCATTAATACAGTATGTAATCACAATGTACAATATAGTCAACGGCAGCTTGTGTCCTAGCTTATACATGCATTCGCAATTTATAACTTAGATCATTCTTTACTTGTTCTGTGTTATATATGTAGCAGGTAAATGGTTTGTTATAAATAGTTGTAAATATCTATAATATCCAGTAAGTAATTCTGTGAACTGAACGGTCAATATGTTAATAGTCTTCACATAATATACACCAAATTTAGTTACATTAGTCATTTAGTTAATAATGCATGTTGCACTAGGTGACATTATTAGAAATTGTTGAGCTACATAATACAAATTATTTGCTCATAATAATGAGAGGAATTGAAAAAAAATACTAGAAAAATGATGTAATCATATTTCGAATAGGTGAATATTTGATCCTTGTGGAATATTTTATTAAATGTCACTTATACCTTATGATTTTGATAGGAAAGAATTGCAGGGCAATACTAGTATGTAATAGTATATCACTACATGGAATGTAATACGTTGACGGGCATACGTGGTAGGCTAGTGGTGCTAAGATATACAATATTTTTCATAGACAATATTGTTATTATATTTTCGATACCATTTAGAGATGACTATCTAGTTTCATCTCACATCGTCAATTTATATCATTATTTAATTGAGAAATATCAATACTTGAGAAGAATCCTTAAAAATATTTCTACCTATCAATAGGTGTTCAAAACATTTATTTATCAATGACGAGAGAAAAATTAAAAACGCAGGGTAGAATCAGATAATACAAGAATTGTTTACCTTATATAACAAAATACATTTCAATAATATAAATTGATACTATGTGAAATTGATTAAAATGTATCAGGAAGGTCGAGTTTAAATGTAGGTAGTAAAATAAATGAATTCGATCATTCCAGAAAATACGGCTTCGGTTTTTTGTCCTTTTTAGTCCTTGTGCTTGAGGGACACACCAGAGGAGACAAGGAGCCGAAGACAAAATTATCAAAACATAATAATTAGTACTTGTGCTTAAAATAAATACCTACATAATAGAGAACCTTAAGTATAAAATAATTACATAGTCAAAATTATGTACCTTTGGTTATATAATGACGACCTGTGAACGAATATTGATAGTGCGGAATATAAATAAATAATACATAACTTTTAAATAATTTTGCTTTATTTATTTCAATGTGATCTAAGAACAATACATGCAAAAGATGTAAATTGAAATACCGGTGCCTATATATGTACATGTAGCACCATATTTCTTGATAAGGTTTTTATTTTATCTGTGTTCCTTATTCCGAAATAGATTAAGGGTTTGTTTAAATGTAATGTAGAAATATATAGACTATTATAGACGATGATGATCATAAATCACAATGATAAATCATAACCGTAGGTAATTGAAGGATTTTAAATATACCTAAAGCACAATGTTACAACCTACTGACTATTAAATCCAATATATAACGTGTATATACCTACATATATACAATTTATATATTTAATACATAATTTACGTAGATACGTCCAACTTCAATTAACTCCGTCTTTAGCTACTGCACAATCTCTTATTTTTCCGGCAACGTAAATGATTAAGATTTATATAATTGTGTGTGTAATTCCTTAACTGTGGCCGCATAGGAAAATAACTAAATTAATCGGATTACAATACACGTAGATGACAATATTAAAATTGTCGTTCAGCCTTGCGGAATTTCGTTACTACAAATTATTTTAGTTATTTTCTGATTGTGAAGTAATAACTTTATTTTTATATGTCAATTCTAAAAGCATGAAGCAATAAATTAAATCCTATGAAATAAGTTACATCTTTTTATGAGCAGTTTTAAAATTTATAATATATAACAGCCAAGAAGAAAAGGAAGAAATCACTATTCATAGTTCAGTTTTTTAATATTACAAATAGATAGCAAGGTGAAAATATATTTGATAAGATATTTGATGAGGTGTGGTCACAAACGAATACTTTTTTAATTCACGATCTTTGTCAAAATTTAACACAACGTAACAAAATGACTTTCGAGACGTGAAATGCTCATAAAAGTTTTTTCAGAACAATATTTTGATGAGTTTGGGGTGTTAAGACCGACTTTACGGAACAATGACGCGAGCATTAGAGCGATGTCATCGCGCATGAAGAACTAGAGTCTAGTTTAAGTTTGAATATACTTACTATTTTATTCTAACTTTCACTTGTTGCTAGAACGGCGCACTCGACTATCTTAATAATTTAGAATAACTTTAAGCAAGTGAATTTAATTTACACTACTTATAAAATATATGGAAGTACATTGGTACATTAATTCTTTTGGATTGGATTATTCATCTTTTTATGTCGGTGTCGGAACTGATTTTTCTGCCTTGCTTATTACGTAACAGAATTCAGTGTTTCATCACTGAAACTAGAGAACAGATCGTTATATACTTATAAAAATTGAGCATGTTTTCTTGAAATGTATTAGAATTGCACTATAGTATAATCGTAGTAGTACCTATTTAGTTGTTCCTAAGTAAATTTTACTTAAGTTGACTTGAGTCTAGAGATGTAAACGGTGTTCTTAGATATTGCGACTTTTTCGTTGTTAATAATGCGGTGGTAATTGAAAAGAAATCCTATGTCTGAAGGAAATAATTTCAATCAATTGTTGATGTAAGTAACTGCGTTTATTATTGAATATAAAAGTATTCGTTCACATAGGTACACGATGAACAATTGACCTTTTGGTTTTGTAAAACTTCAAGTATGATTTCATTTTAGTTGAAATGGGTGTGTAGGGTACAGTTTTTGTATTTATTCACATGTCCTGGTATAGTGTATGGAATTGATTTAAAAGAAAGTTGCAAAAATGTTATAGTAACTGTTGACGAAACCAGTACAAAATGGCAGTTAGCTTTTGTGACTACAATTTGTGTGATAGATTGAGCGTTTGGATGTGTAATCGTGCGGCTAGTCGCGTGATGAGCCTTTACCGTTTTGTTGTTCTAATCAGAATCAAATGCACAAAAGATGATTTCTAGATAAACTCGTTGCTTTTACCACTCACATAGAAGATTCACTAATAATATTTTAAATAATTGTTCGGTAAATTTCTAAAATTTTAATATAAATGGGGCACATGTTAAAAGCGTTTTACCTACCTATTGTCCTACGTAATATGCACAACTACATTACGTTGCACCTGAACTAATAAACTAAATAACTACTCGTGTAAGTAGAAAACGTATTATTATGTTGGGTATGTTACTAGAAGTTAGAAGATTTAGGAATTTGTATACCTATGTACATTATTTTCTAGTAGTCAAATGTTTTGTATCTACATACTTCTCTGCATGTTATATATTTATTGGAGGTTGGTATCTGTTCGAAATTATTCATTTAATAAGCAACAGTGACAAAAGTTCTCTAGTAGATGCTTTGAAAGTAATGAGGGTTATTTGCACCGTTCGAGTATAATTCAACTCAATTATAAGATTTGAAAGGTTACGTAAGTAGGTACCTTAACTAACTTTAGATATCAAATTGGTAGAATTAGATTCGTCGTTTAGATTCTTTACTCAAATTGTAGATTTATAGTATCTAAGAGAAATTATCTACTACCTAACATTGATATTAAGTTGTTATAATTATTTAGATGATTTTATTTTGATAACTATCATGTTTTATCCTGTAAGAAATGATTTTATAAATGAACTTACCTGAACTTTATATGATTATTGTGAAAGTAGACAACCTATTTGTTTTTGAATAGGTACCTACCCATTTAGTTTCCAGACACCCGGTAGGGTTGTTGCGTAATCTAGGAAATGGGCTCATGGTAAAGTGTAGAGGCGACCGGCCCTGATTTTAGTCTATGGTTTCAAGCTGGAAGCGCGGTGATGACCTACGGGTACATGAATCAGAAGTCACCTATACAGGGCAATGTGGGTATTGTGTATATGATAATGTCTGAGATACGTACGTATGTTTCTACGAGACAATTAATGAGCCTAATTGAATAGAATATTGTTGTTGAACTTGATGTATTTTAGAGAATTATTGATCAAATCGATGTTATATAGATGTTTATTGTAAATATTAGCTTTAAAATGAAGCCAAAGAAGTGTGAAATGGTCTAGAATGTTATAGAAAGGCTGTATTTTTGGGTGATATTTTAGAAGGGAAGGCATCATATCTTTCATAGCATTATTAAAAAATAACACAAAACAGCTACAGGTATGAGACGGAAAATGGGTATAGAATTGAATGAATAATGATGTGATAAATAAGGGATTTTAGTTTTAGTGTTGTTGTGCTATTAATAAAATATGTTCAAATGTGGTTATTTGTTGTTTCCATTTAAATAAAGCCTTTATCCTCCACATACCGGACGAGGTAGCTTATTCCTGTGTCTTTTTTTATAATTTTAAATGCTATTGTAATTTCCAATATTAAATATAAAAAAAAATAAAAGCATTAGTTAGTAGAGCTTTATCTACCTCGTCCGGCTCGACGTTTACATTTCAATATATAAGTAACTAGCGACCCGCCCCGGCTTCGCACGGGTGCAATGATGATACTAAATATACTACAGAATGTCTTTATATACAACGTTCACAGCTTTTTTGTCATTAGACAATACAAACATGTTTTCTTCAGAGGTTACTCTTGAAAGAGCGACATACAATCGGCCACGTGAAAAACACTCAAGCTCAAATCTAAGCCTACAACATTGAAAGTTTGACCCTGCGACTTATTAATGGTCATTGCAAACGATTTCTTTACCGGAAATTGTCCGGCCCTCTGGCCGGTACCGCCGCCGCGCCGCAACCGCTATGTCCCTGCATTTTAAATCTGTAATATCTACAAAAACATTCATTGAAACTACATGCTGTTAAAGGCCATTTTGATCTATATTAAATGCACTATGTATTTAAGGTACTTAATTGGATAAGGGTTAATGCTGTATTGCTTAAAATCGCTTCGTAAATAAGCCATTATTTCTCGTAAAAAGTAAAGGATAAAAAATGGTTATTGTGGGTTATTCCTAAGAGATAGACATGTACCATCGCGGACTTTTTTGTAGACATTTTTAAGGTGTACGTACAATAATGTGGTAAATTATTTTGAGCTATCTCGTAGGGTTCAGCCAGCGTTTGCAATGTAAACGCAAAAAAAATGTGTTTATTTACGACATCACATTAGTAACCTCTAAAGTTATCAGTGTTTCTCTACTATATTATGCATGTATTGTACATATAAACCTTCCTCTTGAATCACTCTATCTATTAAAAAAAACCGTTTCAAATTCCGTTGCGTAGTTTTAAAAATCTAAGCATACATAGGGACAGACGCAAAGCAGGAAGCGACTTTGTTTTATACTATGTAGTGATATTGTCTTGCCTGTACCTTCCCCTATACAAATTAACAAGTAAAATATTTTTTTTTGGGCGCATAAAAAATTAAAAAATAAATATTATAGGTACTTACTTTTAGCAGGTTTTCATAAATATAGTTATTTTTGTTTCTCTATAAAGAAATTTAACGAATTCCTGCGCTGATTCTTGCGCGGGATAGAGTCCATAATAAAATAATATTTAAAGAAATTTAACTTCAGTAATATCTTATAAAATGCTGTATTCCATACGTTATAAAAAATTACAAGACAAACAATATGGCCTTTGCAAGTGGATCTGCCTGATTTATCATGTTTACATCTGGCCCACATTCGACAATCCTATATTACGTAACTATGAGATTTGGTTTATAAATTTTTCCGGCTGTTATGAGTGGAAGTCAAGTGCAAGTGGGTTATGAACTGTGAAGGTTTCAGAAAGTTATAAATATTGAAATGTTTGGAATTTTTGTTTCATTGCCATTGCTACCCACGTTACTAGTAATATTTAGTAAAAAAAAAAAAAACCATTTGACATTGTAAAAATATTTTATTGATAGGTCCCAAACTTAATCCTTGCGGTATACCACTCACTCTAAGTCTCCCATTGGTCATTCGACCATACACAATTTAACATAAACAAAAAAATTTAGGTTTTCTGAAAAATATACATATTCACATAAAGTAAAGAAAGACCATGTTATTCATTTAACACATTCACACAAAGTAAAGAATTACCATGTTATTCATTTAACACATCCCAGTCCCATTCTAGTTTACATGTAGCTGTGCAACTTTTAATTTAATGTTTCGGTTACATTTGGGTTCTGTATAAACAATTGGTTTTAACTTGCCTAAAGATATTTGCTATTCAAGTATTTGGGTCTCGAATGTTTCAATGTATTATGCATCGGACACACGCAGTTATTATCGGCTAGTCACCTACACGCACAACATTAGTTATTAGCTTCGGATCGAGTAACTACGCAAAGGCTTTTATGGTGGTGACGTAGAACTTTCTTTAACTGCTATTATTTTTTCTGTCATTCGTGTCGGTTAGTGACTGTGCGCGCACGTCGCGGACGCTCTGCTCGCGCCCCCTGCATTCCAAAGCACGCGGCGAGTCTCGTACTTCGCAGTCAGCTCGGCTGCCGTCGCCGACCAACATTGCCACCACGAACCATCCGTGAATATATACTTTGAAATAGTAAAATCATTCATTTCAAATAGTTTCGTGTGTTTTATTTTGTTGAACAGTGAGTTAGTGAATAAATCCGATCAATTTTGTACACTCTAGTGAAATGAAACTGGACTATGCGATAATGTTTCGTTTTTTAATTTACCAGAGTTGAGAAATTGGTAAATTACATTTCATTTCGGAAACAGGTGAGCCATTGAGTAAGTTGTTATTTTTAAATTATTCTTGCTGAAATCAATATTTTATGATATTTCAATAATAGCAATGCCTACTTTCTAAGATTATGTTATGCAATATTTTGTGATAAAAAATATTATACATCTCGATAATGCTGTCAAATAACAACAGATATAATCAGATAAGCATTCGGTGGCTACTTGAGTACTTGCTTAACTCTATTATTCAACTTTGTCAAGTTATCTCAAGTTATTTTAGTCATTGGTTATCCACGGCTCTTGGGATATTACACTACCTGATTAATCATTGAGATAAACACGAAACAGTAAACGCTTTCGGTCCAGTTTTTTTTTTATCTCGCAGTGCATTGTGTGTTTAAATTTGCCTTCACATGTTAATAAAACAGTTATGAGACTGGTTGTGACTAGTTTCACAAGATGGTAAATTCAGAACTAATTTATATCCTAACCATCCCCTTCTCCCAATATGTTAACATACTGTACGTTAAATATGAAATATAGGTAGGTATTGTCCTAATATTATGAATGGATTAGAACTTTCAACTTAATGCATTTTTTGTTCTTGATTATGTTACATCACACTCATCTAGTCTGTATGTATAGTATGTAGGTATGTATACCCACTGCGGAGGAGAGATGCGTGCGTCTATATTTATATTTGTACAATATGTATTACAAGTACACAGTAAACCGACTCGCAATAAATTATTTAAATTATTTATATTATAACAAAGTACTCAAAGATATTTGACAAAACAATACTTGTTTTAACAGTGACTCAGTAAACAAAATGTATAGTTCCAGTGTTCTCTTAATCTGTAAATTTAGTTTGACAAGAACTAGTTTAGGACTGTACATTACCGGTTGATTTCCACACAGCCTGCATTCCTGAATATAACAAAAGATTTAATAATCACTGATAGCAAAACGGCGAAATGAAACGGACCAGAATAATCGACTTGTAATATCTGGCTATCGATAAATGTGAATTATAAATAGACAAGCGAAATAAGGCGTGGTAATTATAAATATTCATTTAGAAAATAAGCCTTGAGTAGCTTTTACCAAGTTATATGGGAGCGTGTGAACTGAAACCGCGGCTGAGCGTCGTCTAGTCCGTCAGCTCACTTTCCATCCATTCATGGAGTCTCCAACTTTTTTCCAGCGATTTCTTTCGGCCCTCTCTACGTTCATGTTGGATTTCCAGCTTTCTTCTTTGTTTGCGCCATTCACTCAGGTTTACGAGCAATATTAAATAATTATTTCTGCAACTTCCAGTATGATATCAATAGATTTAAAAAATTAATGAGAAAAGTGCTTATGACGATTCTCTATTTTTAGACGTTTTATAGTAACTTATTCAGCGTCTGTTCTGTAAAGTGAAAGCAAAATTCTATTTTGTTTGTACATTTCGAATCTCTGAATACTAAGTATACTATGTTTATTATTTTTACTTTTTTTATAAATTCTAATTTTTAAATTTTTCCCTAGACCGGTGGCGCCATACCATAGTCTTTTTGAATAGCAATGCTCCATTTTGTGGGGTTTTTAAGACAGTCCTTCTGGCCACGCGAAATGTCGACCATCATTTTGTTTGTTCTTCGTACTCATCCCATGACACTATGACATTTAATGTAAATGATTATGCTAATATTGTCAAATCACTCGTCACCTATTTAAGAAGGATGATTGAACTGATTCTTAGACATTAAAAGAAAGTCTTATAATAAGTTTAATAACAAACCTAAGCAGCCAGTTTCAGTGTAGTAACTTAATCATCTTATAACTTACTTGGTATTGAATAATGTTATACAATAGTTACCTACGAGATTGCCCTTAGGCCGTTGAAACTTGATTGTATTGCAATATATACATATTATGAAGATGATCCTAAGATCTACAGTTATATCAAGATGTTTTTGATTGTGCAAGATTACATGTTGCCGTATGTGCCTAGTACTGCCATCTATGAACCTACATTGGCTTACGTAGTCGTTTCAAAGCGTCAGTATTATTACTGGGCTGGAAATCATTTCAACACTATTTAATAATAGGAAATGAACCGTTCTATCAAGCGTTCCTTGTCTGATCGGTAACCATTTATATCTATGAGGAGTATCGTCCGGAATAATCGGTCAGGCATGCGACTCAGAGGTCGAAGGCGGTTAATTGGCAAAGAGTCGCCACGGCCGGTTTGTCCGGCACTCGTTGTTTTACGGCATTCCTAGTCTTGTAAGCTAGCTGTGCTACACTCAAACACCATAGCTAATTCTGTTAAGTGGTACAACCTTTTCTTTGTTTAAAAATGTATCTACAGTTTTTGTAGGTGTATGGATATGTCTGTATTTTACATGGACTTTATTGACGTGGAGGGTGTAATACAATACAGTGGCGTGTTGGCAGTATATGAGTGAGGCTTCCTCGGTTTAGCCGGAAATTAAGAATCCCCTCCGCTAGTAAGCATGAATGGGCTCCCCAAAAGTTTTAGTTTTGTATCCTAGCAATATTGATCTGTTACTTTACTTTTGCATGGTCTGAGTACATTGTTTCCATTTATACAATGTATTCTGTCAAAAAATTAAAATAAGTAATAGTTTAACATGTTTAGGTACACAGTGTTGAATATAGAAATCTTAAAATCCAAACATATATTTTCAAGGATAAGAGAATAATAAAGGTAGATTAGCCGTGATCTTGATGCTTACGTGGATTCGGTTGAGGCCGTTGATCTCGAGCCGGCGGAAAAAACGGGGAGCAGTTGTCGACCGGGGCGGCGGGGATTCACGGTTGAGCGCCCTCGCCACCTGCGTCACACCGTGCTACAACCCGCACCATGAGCTAGTCATATACTGAGCACACCTTATCTATTCATATTACTATTGTTACAACACTATTAACTGAATTGTATGAATGTAAAGCCTTCACTATGTTTATCGACCGTCAAGGTTGTATCATCTAACCCTAAGTTCACTTAGCCAATGATAAAACAGCATTGCTAGGTCTCGTTATTGTTATACTAATGTTTCTAGTGCAAGATATTATCAAAGTTGCGCCCCTCCCTCTACTTTAAAAAAAAGTTAGAACAAAAAACATGATCTTGGCAGGCTTGGCAGTAATTTTTTTAGACAAAAATGCGATTATGTGATTGTAAAGTTAAAACTTTATTTTTTTATCTTGTAAACGCGTTTTTCACTAAATATCTACGTTAGACATTTATTGCCTACGTTACATATAAATTAGTGGTAGCAGTAGCGTAATTATACCATCAGAGGCCCATGGCTAATTTATCGGTCTGACTCGCACTTGGCTGTAGTGCCTTCTGTGTCCAGGGCCTTTGGTGCCCGGGGGCCCCCCTTGGGTCGGGGTGGCATTTTGCCCGCTCTGCGACCCTATTGTTACGCTACTGAGTGGTAGAACGGAGTGGTAGAACGGTTGAACATGAAGTGAACGTACAAGAACATAACGTAATTATCAATTCTACTTCAAATCAACGTTTGTAACATGAATGATCCTCACTTTTAGGCAGAATAATTTCGTTTGGTTTGAAATAGCCATTTAAAAAAAAAAATACGGGTTGACTTGAGAACCTCCTTCGTTTTTTCGTCGGTTAAAAAGAAGTTCCGTGCCGTATCGAAAGAAGGTTACGTGGATTAAAGATTTTGTGGCAAGTGTACTTTTATGCAATGCTACTTAACTTTCACTTGCACGATCTGTCATATTGTTGAATAGTTCATTCCATCCAGAGTACTATCCATCGGAGTGAAGTAAACTACTGTGATATTTTTGTAGCATTAAAAATTACAAAAAGTCTGTAAAATTATCATAAAATATAATTTTCTTCTAAGCCATTGTAGCTTATTTAACAACTCTTAATTTCCATAAGTAGTTTTTGCTAATGACTTTCACTAGAGGTTTTATTCGCCATTACTTTTTTTTACTTTATGTAGTCTACTATCATTTAAAAAGATAACACTAGATTTTAGGATAGCTTTTTAGGTTGAATTCAATGGCAACCCTGAATTCTGTTAGGGGTTCATCGAAATTCTATAAAAGCTTGTACCTAGCGGATTCCGAGGCCAGGTCATCTTATGCTCATGTTCAGTTTGATCCCGACGTAAACCGTTCACCGTGCACTCTATTACGTAAGTAATATTATGGAGTTTTATACACAACAAAAAGGTTACATATATTTTGACAGAATCAGTGACGAAGTAAGCAGCGCAAGGAAGGAAGCTTCAGCAAAATCAAACTACAGACAACCCTTTAATCGATTAACATGTCAGTTTTCGGAGAGAAGTCGTAGACGGTAGTACCTTCGTGTCTCATGTTCAGTCCTCGATCCTTCCCTCTTGAGACGCGCACATGAGACACAGTTTGCCCAGTGACACTTTTTGTTTTTGCTGCTATAATTACAATACTTTTTGATGGGTGACTACGACAGTCTGATGTTGAATAATTTTTAATTTTCAAGGCAAATTATAACAATAACACAAAAAGCTTTGTTTTCTACAGACAGTTTAGGAAAATGAGGCATTTGGGTTGGCATTTTTTGATATTTCTAAGTTGATAAACAAATAGTTGACTCGTCTGATGGTAAATAGTTACCATTCACATGAACTAAACATTCCCGCGTTCTCAACCCATCAAAACCTCCCTATGGAGATCAGGCAATGCTACTAACCAACAGATGTATAACCAATATTTATAAACAATATAATATTTATAGATTATAATATCTATAGATATAATATTTATAGATTAATAGTTCTGGAAGCGTCTACCGCTTAGAAATACATGAATACGAGTAATTAATGATCGTGGTTATTCCATTACAAGCATTAAGGAATAAGAAGTCTAGGATAGGACAGGAATAGGATAATTTCCGTGTTATGAACAGTAAGTATAAGTTAATTGAGGCTAATATCAGTGGTTGCGTGCAATGTCAACTAGTGTGGCGAACATTTGCAACGGAGCAAGTTGCGGGAGGCTGCGCAGGCACGGAGGTCATTGTACCGCACGCTGAGGAGGCTGCACTCTAATCCTCGTCCCGTGCCCCCGGCGCCCGGCCCTCTTGCTGACACCCGCCAACCTGAATCCTTTATACTCCTACTATTAACATAGATTTATTGTCAATACAGTAAGAAAAACCTAAGCTAAACTATAACCGACAGAGTACTTGCAAGACATTTAATAGAAAAGGAGAAAGATATAGCGATAAATTGATGATTGCATATGTGATAGAAAGAGAGAGAAGTTTCATTGATACCATGTTTTCATTGTGTATCTATAATTTAAAAATAATTCTCATATACATATACTTCGTTTACATCAATAACATAAATATATATATGTGCATTTCTAGTGCGTTTTAAGCGTGAGTAGTTTGCATATTAGATGAGTTAAAAATTATATGCATAAAATTAATACATCCTAGCGACATTACGGTGTTTTGCTCACAATACCTTATCGAGAATTAAGTGTACTCGATATGGTATTTAGTTTAAAGACTGGAAAAATTCGATGTAGAAAGATTATTACTTTGTATACTTCGTTCTTGGGAATCAATTTTGGTTGAAATGGAGCTGCCTGATTTGAGAAAATAAGACTAGCTAGTAGATACCAGATCTATCAGTAAGAAGGGGTGTACAGGCTGGTAGATCAACTTAGTTACACATATATGTACCACCTTGGAAATGTAGCTAAAAAGGCTTTTATTCCATTCTCGATACCACACTAGCCAAGTTACTGTTCACTATTTAGAATTGTCAGGGGTATTCCAGTTGGTGTTCCAGTTCTGTTAATGTAAAGTCTTATCAAACCAAGATTGTGTAATGGCATGCACGCGGCTACAAATTACAAACCTCAATATTATACAGCAATAATTATGACAGGAATAGCAAAGGGAGAGATGTATTAGTTCCCCGTATTCCGATAATTCCGGCCGATTTGCCATTTCAGTTTAAAAACGACGTCCGTCTGTGCAGGAAGTCTCCTACTGGAGACCATTGTGTTCTCCATGGTCCGGTCATGGTGAGATGCCACCTCATTTTGCAAGGTGATCTTTACCAAAGAGGCAGCGGAAAGGGAATGGGAGAGGATGAGGACTCTCCTGTTTTGCAGAAGACACACCAAGCGCTGGAGAGTGCAAAACGATCTCCGGGCGTTGGGTTTGGTTACCCGGTGCATTGTTACTTAACAACTGCGCGGACGAAATTTCTAGCAGGCTAGTATGGCAATAAATTCTTCGCGCGGGATAGAGTCCATAAGAAATAACATATATATATAGTATGGCAATAAAGAAGAAACGGTAAAAAATTGTACTTATGCAAGCACTTTCAATGGTGTAAAGATGATTTGCTACACTGATCACGAAAGGAAAAAAGGGGATTCCCAAGTTGCCCCTGCTTTTTAAGGTATGGAGGATCTACTTTTTGCAGAGACACAGCACGACGTTATTTTGTTTAAATGTTTTTAGTATTGATGTACTGCCATAGTCTTCACTAATTTCAGGCGCAGTAATGCAAACCGTATATATTCGCCCAAGTGTACTATTAAATACGCCTTTGATTACGAAGTGTTATCGTGGATACTTTGGTTTAGACATTCGCAACCATGACAAATATTATGTGCCAAAAGTCGGTTGTTACTGATGCCAAAAGAATTTTAGGAACTCGTTCAATGGAAATATGATTTGGCTTGATTTTAAGGATCACGTTTTTGGCTGTTGTTCTTTTTTACGGATGTCAAAAGTTATGAATACGCGCGTAATAAAATTCGCGCAGATGGCTCCCGCAATAATACCAACACCACATTTGAAATCTTTTCCAGTACCTAAGCCACCAAGTCACGTTGAACATTCAAGTAACAGGTACTACTTTCAAGTAACAGGTTCATCTCAATTACCACATTAGATCAATTAAGCTGAGCTCGAAGGCCTTGTTAGAGATTAAGACCTGTCTAAGGAAAAATCTAAGACATTAGATTCAAGAGCCAATTAATGGAGACTCACTGATTTCATCTTAAACCTTTAAGAGGTTTAGAACAAATTTAAAAACTTGAAATATTTAGAGAAATAGAAAGTCATCTCAATATAAAAGCTTTGTAAATCAATACCAATTATGTATTCTGTGTCAATACTCAAATGCTTATAAAGAATTATTTAGCAAAAAGTCGTTAAAGTTCCATCTTCTGCACTCACACCTATTTTCAAGATAATTTAGGTGGAGTGAGTATGGAGCACCGTGAGCGTTTTCTCCAAAATATTGCTCCAATAGAGCAGCGTTATCATTGAATTGGACTCCTGTAAACTTTCAGACTGATACTTTTTTACTATACTGATATTTTTTTATTAGGAAAATGATGATGATGGTGACCTCTTCTTACAACAGGCAGGCCAAATAAAAAACAAATTCTTTTTTTTATTTAAGTAATGGATAATTTTATTTCAAAATAATTTCGAAAAGTTATTTAAATTATAAATGAATTTCTCTTAAAAGCATTATACGTGACAACTATTTGTGGATCACATAAATTCCTGTCCCGTGTGGGTATCGAACCACCAACACACGGCACGGCGTAGTGGCGAAGCGACCACTTTAACCATTGCGCCATCCGCACCGTCATACCTGTTGTTTTGTTATAAGTATAAAGAGTTACTTGTAAATTTAGATACATAAATATAATACTATTTAACCTTTGCTAAGAAGTATTGTTCCGTGATAATGTCAAGGGAAATACCAGAGATCGTTTCTTAATGCCCTTAGCGTACGACGGATTGATGAAATTCGTTTGGTGGTAGCTTTTAAATTTGCATTACCTATCCGTCATAACATTACGTAATCTTGAGTAAAAGCTGTCCGTAATATGAAATACTGGCTGCGCCCCGCGGTTTCACTCACGTAAGTCCCGATCCCGTAGGAATATCGGGATAAAAAGTAGCCTATGTGTTAATCCACGTCTCCAGCTATCTACATACCAAGTTTCATCGTAATGCCGTAGTTTTTGTGTGAAAGAGGAACAAACATCCATACATCCATACATCTTCACAAACTTTCACGTTTATAATATTAGTAGGATATCTATTTTGTGCATACTAGTTCTTATATTCATCCTCTCGCTACGAAGGTAACGAATTGCTTATAATTCTAACTTGTGCAATTTTCGTTTGATGTAATCTGTAATGGTTTTCAAGAATGTTTTTTTGGTTTGGTTACTCTTGTCCTACTTAAATAAGGAAGTTTGTGGATTATCGTCAGTTTTTTTTTAAACCACCACCACCACTTAAGAGGCAAAGAAACAAAGAACTAGGGTCTAGATAAAACTAAGCACAGTCAACGTCTGCATACTGTTCTATGGTAAATCTTTCTTAATACCTCCACTCTATAAAAGAGCAACCAAACCACGAACAACTTGTTGTGGTAACCGCTTCCTATCAGGCTGACTTTGATACTTAGCAGAGTTTTATAATTATCAGTAGATATATCCAATAATAATGTATATATTTATATTTAATAATTCTGGTGAATGTACAGCTGCTCTATAGTAGATTATTAAGTAGCAACGATGGACGCTAGTACTATTGAAAAAGTATAAGTATAATAATACTTTCCTACATTTAAACTTAACTTATATTCAAGCTATAGGGTAGATAGAGTACAGTTATGCTTATAGCTTGTTTTTCCTTAGTTGTCCTATTTAGTAAACAGCTATGGCGTAGGTACTGGTAACCAGAGACAATAGATAGGGATGGGAAATTATCGAAGAAATGACTGAAGTGAATAAATATTATAATGGTAACAATCAAAGAATATGGGTGGTTTCTTTTCTAGACAAAGTCCTTGCCATTTAAACAGCATATTTTTCGTACTGATTTTTATGAAGAAAATTAAATAATCTACAAATAACTGAAAAATATTCAAATTTTTACATTTTTGAAACTTACGAAAGAGGACAACATATTCGATTGTAATCGAATTTACACAATAATTATATCGATTACAATCGAATTCAGTTTACCAAATAAGAGTCGGTAAGAAAAACACATTGTACAAAGAAGTTCAGTCGCCAAGTTGCCCGAAACTACATTTTGTTACAGAACGATAATATTTTTGTTTTTTTAGTGCTATCGAACTACTTCGAACCTTCTGGATTCCAAAATAGGTTTCCTGAGGCTGGGTGTACTTTGTGACCGAATTAATATTAATCGTATGCTTGTCAAAACCCTTGGGAAGTATTGTAAATATTACAATAGTGCACACCAACACTTTCATTTAACGACAATTAGAGTTTACCCGCGGCTTCGCTTGCGTTAATGTACATTTGGTCAATCAACCCCTACAACATTCTTTTTTTCTGAATGAAGGGTATGAAAGCGTAACAAAGAAACACACAAACTCACTTCGATTCATCGGCCATGCCTTTGGAATAATAATGTGGCATTAACATAAGTTTTTGCGCTGATTTCCCTTTTCGAGTATTTAACACATGCAAGGCACTTGTTCTACATAGTTCACGAGGTTCCTAGAATCAAAAATTCGAACACAGTCCTTACAAATAAAAATGACCAAATTGGTTCTACTTTTTATGGAATAACTTGTAGTTAACTAGTTTTACTGCCTATTAAGAGGTTGATTTTCTTTCAGATCATCGCATTAGTTTTTTGTATGTTTGTTTTGTAGAGCTCATTTGTTTGGATGGGTCATAGCTCATCACAACACTTTATTTTGCACCTAAGCAATAAGAATTAATAATATTCTGTTCTTCGAAATAAAGTTGCCTGGGGATCTAAATGGTTCTTTGAAAATGATGTTTTTATTACCTACTAGCTAACGGTGGACGTTGTTCTACCGATTTTCAATAACTTGTTTGTGATCGTTTTCATTCGAATGAAATAAGCACTTTCTCAGTTTTCCCAAATTTTATATATTTTCGGAAAAACTTTCCGGCTTGGTTTATCTAACAACAAAATTCGTACTATGAGTATTTCAGTTATTTTTAAACCCAATTTAGAATTCGTAGAGCGATTTTTGCGTTATAGATTATGTATATTACATAGGATTAGTAACTTTTCAACTGCTTCAATTTACGAGATATTTGTACCTTAACCTGCAAATAGCCATAACTACTGCGTTACGTGATATTAAATTCATAACTTTTTTTACTATTACGAAACATCCGAAAAATAAATAAGTTGACAAACGAGCACACGACCCATCTGATGGCAAGCGGTTACCAGTATCTTTAAGTATTAGCAACACCGGTGTTGTCATAGTGCGTTGAAAAGCCTAATCTTTACCAGTACCTTTAAGCATTAGCAACACCGGTGTTGTCATAGTGCGTTGAAAAGCCTAATCTCCTGCTCTCACTGCACAACACTAGTACGGCCTAACCATGGTCTTACATAAGGTGGAGATGATGTATCAGTCGTGCGAGAGTTCTGCGTCATCAGTTCCACGTTTAAAGTCTTCAGAAGTGGAGTGTGACGATGTGTGATGACGAAAAGCTTTTTTTTATTACGGTAACAAACAACCCCACGTTAAATGTGTTACATGTTTTAAACTTTAAGGAACTGTCAAGAGGAAGGACGAAGGGCGCAATTTTTTTTTTCGAAAATACAAATTAAGCAAATGTTATTCAATTCAATTCAATTCAATTTATTTATCGAACTGTATTGACCGGTTTTCGGATTTCAAGTAAAATTTTCTTGTATTTAATGTGTTATTCTGTCAAAAGAACAAAAGAAGTAAATTCATCGCAATGCTCAATGTTGTACAAATTTCCTGGTATTGCTTTTTTATCCAATTTATTGATTGTCGTTTAGCATGTTACTTTTATGTTCTGTTATCTGTATATTAAATTCATTATAGTTGAAGAATACACAGAGCTAGAACATTGACGATATTGTAGGAAAACACATGTTGCAAAATTCTTCATTTGAATCTGGTAATGACACACGCCAGCGCTTTTTGTCTTTAGAATATACTAATATATTCTAAAGACAAAAAGCGGAACTCACAAAAAAAAATCTTTTTAAATATTTCCAAACATTTTCAAATTCGTTCACGTATATCCTAATGCTGTAAAAGTATTACCTTTTAACTTTCCTGAAATATAGACTTTTTAATTTGTTAATCCTTTTAGGTAATAAACTTTTTCACCTGTTGGTGGATAAAGGAGGCGTAATCTCTTTAACTTTCTTCCACTGAAACTTAAATTTTGCAATAGACCTCCCTGCCATTGCCATCCATGGGTGTTTTAAAAAGGAGTACCTAATGATGCTGTAAACGTTTGTAGGCTGCGCTGTCCTTTCCCTCAGTCGCAAAACCTTTCCAAACCTGGATGCTTTCTTATCTTAAAATTATCAAATAGAAACGTGCGATTGTATGCGATTAGAAGGTGGTTTTAAATGTATCCTGTATTCCTGTAATATAAATATATCTATGAAAAATTAAACGTAAACGATCTCAGATTTTTATCCTCTCAAACGTACAATATCATAAAAATAATTACGGGTAATAAATATATGTTAACTAACTAATGCATACTACGAGCTCTTACTGATGGTTAAAGCTTTTACTCAAAAGAAAATGTTGTGTTTTTTTATTGACCAAAGAGAATGGAAAGAACAAATCAATAATAAGAATGGAGTTTGGTTCCGGTTTTGTGTCAGAATTGAAGAGCGCAACGATCAACTGCACAAACTTTTATTTCAATTAAAGAAGAGAGCGATGATCAATTGTACGATAGGTAACGATCTTAAACTATTATAATGTAACTAAATTTAAGTGCAAGAAACAAAATGATGATATTATATGAACTTATGCTACGTGAACAAAAATCTAAGTTACTTTACGTAAAGCAGAAAACCCGATTTTATAAGCCTCAATAAATTCACTACAAAATGGTGTATTTCCACCAATGTCCTGTGGATTTATTTAAAAATATGTAAGCGTTATATAAAAGTCACATCCAGTGGGTCATTCATCACGTCTGACCATTATTACCAAAAGTTTTAACTAATTTTTGCACAATTTATAATCAGCATGGGCATAACTCTTGAGGTAGCGTTTAATAAAAAGATCTGTACAGAAACAACAAAGAAATTCATCCGAATCGATTAGAAGTTGGTTCCTTTTTGTAGAAGTTGGTTAAAAGATACAACTGTCAATCAGGTTACTACAATTTTAAAATGAACGTTAGTGGAATTCTGTAACGGTAATTCGACTTTGTGACACACAAAAACTATACAAATTATTCAAATATTTAAAGTTAACATTTCGTAGTCGCGATTTCTATTTATTTAATAATTTAATGTATCACCAACCAACGAGAGTGTAACACCAACTAAAGTAAGTACCTAACATTTATGGTTTAAATGTTACGTAACTACTTACTTTACTTTCCTTTAATTTAAATTTTAAACTAAAGTAATACTTTCGACCCAATCTACCACCAGGGAAAACCGCGTAATATAGCAAAGTGTAATATAATTCTGTAATAAACAAATTTATCTGAAAGAAGAAAGAAGAAAAAAAAAAATGGTACAATCAGATACACTTAATTATAAGGTAGTACCCACCCATTAGGACTCAAGATAAGTGTAAGACACATCTGGCAACCCTTCGGGAGTATAGTGTAGTAGTCACCACATTTCAAGGCTGGTTTTCTCTATGTTTGTGTTGTTGCAACTTAGTGGAGCAACAAAATACCCGAAATTATACCATACCATGTCTTTTCGGAATAACAACTTGTTTAGAAAGATTATGAATTGTTGTTTTCTAATCAGTAGAGATTATTTTGAAATTTATTCAAATAGAAATCAAACAGTTCTTAGAGTTATTTTTTACTGTTATTTGCTATTTATTATTAACCCCCGACGCAAAAACGACGGGGTGTTATAAGTTTGACGTGTCGGTATGTATGTGTGTCTGTCTGTGGTATCATAGCTTCCAAACGGATGAACCGATTTGAGTGCGGTTTTTTTTTGTTTGAAAGGTGACTTGATCGAGAGTGTTCTTAGATATAATTGTAGAAAATCTGTTCAGCCATTCGAAGATCATCAGCTCTTTTGTAATCGTTAAAGGGATTTTCGAGTCAGGGATATTTTAAATTTTTACTTTATAGTTATAGTTATTCATAATCATTGCCACCCTGTTTCGGGATCACACCTAACTTCAAAAGGTAAATAAAATTACTCAAAGTATCACTTAGTTACATCAACGATAAATCACTCGACACAATAACTTTAAATTTTGTAATATTGAAAACTTACTGCACCTGGTCAGAATTCGGAATTATCAAATCAACAGAAGAGATCTATTTTAGTGTGTCAATAAGAAGTGTTTGGGCATAATAATATAAGAGAGAATGCGAAATCTATTACCATTATCATTTTGCTAGGCCCATTTTCAGTTTCATGCAGGAAGATGAAGGAATATGAGTATTAAAACAGTAGGTACCTACTATAAGTAAGGAACAAGGCGGAACACCTCAAATGGTTTGTCCGTAAGCTGTAATTAAAGACGTTACTCCCCTCTAAATTGTAATTTGTAGCCATAATTTTCGGCCATCTAAAAATGTTCTATGGCCGCCTTAGGACTTCCCTAATCAGTCCGAACTTTCACAGGTAACTAGGGAGCGTAGTAGTAATCTTTAGCGGGATCCGTATGTCCTATGCTGTGGTTTCCAGCCCGTTAATTATAAATATTTTTTTTTTCATTAATCATTGCTAAGCATCTATTACCTATTTTAAACGCCCTTCTTCTGTTAATAATTTAAATTTACAAATGAAATTATGTAAACTTACTGTTTGCCAGTATCACTACATATTATAAAACAAGTCTCCCGCCGCGTCTGTCTGTCTGTCTGTCTGTTCCCGATAAACTGAAAAACTCCTGAACGAATTTTCATGCGGTTTTCACCAATAGACAGAGTGACTCATGAGGAAGGTTTAGGTGTATAATTTGTTAAAGTTTTGTGTAAATTGGTTGAAATATGATGATGATTGTTGAAGATGTCTCTACTACCCGTGCGAAGCCGGGCCGCTAATCAATGATAAATGACAGCGGTCCAGGCAGGACTAAGAGTAATTTAACCAATTAGTCTATTTATTAAAAAAGATATCAGATGTTGCGTTGCTTCGTGTGCTGGTGTCATTATATCTTTCTGCTGCAGCCGCTTTATGCAGGCAAATTATAAGAAGAGGCTTTCACAGTGTTTTCGCTATTACTATACAGAACTTAAATATTTTTAATTTCCAGCAGGAAGATGTACTCCACGTCTACAGCTTCCACCACGACCTCAGGGTCTGGTCGTGCGGCTGGCGTGACAGCTGGCGACCGGCGAGTACGCGTAGTGAAGCTGGTCCGACCGCGGAGAGCTACCCCAGCCTATGGCTTCGCGCTCAGAGGTGGTCGAGAGTACGCCACCGGATTCTTCATATCAAAAGTCGACTTTAACTCTGAAGCACATCATCAGGGATTAAAGGTCAGTAATTTTCAAAAGTATGGAAATTTCAAGAACTGTAGGTTTGAGGTCGAGGTATGTGGTGTTCATATTAACCGGAACAAACAGACAGACAGATAGACAGACAGACAAAAATTTTACTGGGACTGCCGACAGAAGTGAAAACTTAAACGAAACGACGAACTTAAAACGTCACATTGACAGGTTGGTGACATTAATTAATAAAGAGCTCTAGTGGATCTATATATGTATTATTAGCGTGAAGGTCACGAGTTCAGTTCTCTCTCTCTCTCTCTCTCTCTGTCCCTGTCCCTGTCCCTGTCCCTGTCCCTGTCCCTCCCTCTCCATGTCTCTCTGACGCTGTACATGTAAATATAAGAAACTCGGCGCCGTCGTACGAATTCTTACGTACGTACGTACGTCATACATAGAAACAGAGGACAGAGGACAGTCGGACATCAGGGTCTCGTGTCCTGACGCAGTCGGATATCAGGGTCACGTGTCCTGACGCGAGTTTAAAATTTTTTACCCATCCCAAAAAGTGCACAACACCGCTAAAGAAGTTTTCACTTCAAAAACTATTATTTATGACATTACAAACAGACACTTAAATTTTATTAATTTGTATTAATAGTTGTCGCCAGATAGAGGAATCTGTCGGACCCAAAACACGTTAGTATAACTCTATCTTTAATAAGTATACAGTTAGACACATAAGATAGGTTATCATTTTATCATAAATAAACATTGATAAATGATCGCTATGATCGATTTTTCGCATGAAGGCTCGACAACAACCTCGTACCTAATACACATACATATTGTACTTATACCACATAAGACCAATGCGATATTTCCATTATATGATCGGATAATCTTAACCACTACACTTCTGTCTGTTACATAAATAAACGTAAAAAAAACGTTTTAAACTTAAAATTGCCTCTGTTTATAGTTCACGCTCTACTTAAAAACTGGTGTACTCTCTGAAAACTATTCTTTACAACAATTTAGTATTATTACTCTGAGTTACCCACTGATTAAACAGTTTTCTATATAGTTGTAAAGTTTAAAACGTGAGGATAAATGAAAACAATATGCAAACTCGTTTTTTGCCGTCGTTTTCTTAAGGGGAACCTAAGAAATCACATGCTGTCTCTGACTTTAGACCTGTTGCCGGAAGAGGCAATGCGGCAATTAGTCTACCAACCCCCGATAGGTTTATTTTTGAAGTGAAAACTTCTTTAGCGGCGTTGTGCACTTTTTGGGATGGGTAAAAAATGTTAAACTCGCGTCAGGACACGTGACCTGATCGAAAATTCGTAAGACGGAGCCGAGTTTCTTATATTTAAAAAAAATTACATTCGAAATTAAAATATTTATGAGCGGCCAGGAGCGCAGAACTTCCAGTGTATCCTATGCATACATTTGAATATGTTAATACCTACTTTTTATTTTTAACCTGATTATATATATATAGATGTGTGTGTGTGTGTGTATGTATATGCAAATACATTGTGAAGTTATGTTTTCAGTTCTGACGTGCAGTCCTACGACTGACTGTTTTTTTTTATGGGATAGGGGGGCAAACGAGCAGATGGGTCATCTGATGGTAAGTGACTACCGCCGCCCATGAGCACCTGTAACTCGAGAGTCACAAGTGGGTTGCCGGTCTTTAAGGTGGGAGTATAGGAAGGGGGGAAGAAGGGGAGAGAGGGGGAGAGAGGGTGAGAGTTAAGGGTTAGGGCCTCCGGTAACTTCACTCACTCCGCGAAATACAATGCAAACTTAACTTTATTGCCGGTTTTCTATGAGGCCGTGGTATCACTCTGGTCGAGCTGGTCCATACGTGTCGAAGCATGGCTCTCCCACTTGAAGGTCCTTGATACCATGTCTGACTGACTGAAATGACTGAGAACTCCATAGCGACTTCGTCCCCTTGTGGAAAATCCTTCATTCCCTTACGAGAAGCGAGCGAGACTCAAGATTAGCCGGAAGCAGTAACATCTCCTACAAAGAAACGAGGTGATGCCGCATTTATTGCCCAATGCACTGCGAGGAAGTTTGTCGTGAAGCACCCCAAGCAAATTTCTTAAACACACACATCCTACTACCTACTAATATTATAAACGTGAAAGTTTTTGAGGATGTATGGATGTTTGTTACTCTTTCACGCAATAACTACTAAACCGATTGCGATGAAACTTGGTATGTAGATAGCTGGAGATCTGGATTAACACATAGGCTACTTTTTCCGATATTCCCACGGCACCCGGACTTACACGTGTGAAACCTTATGCGGGGCGCAGCTAGTAATATTATAAACGTGAAAGTTTGTGAGGATGTACGGATGTTTGTTACTCTTTCACACAAAAACAACTAAATCGATTGCGATGAAACTTTGTATGTAGATAGCTATAAACGTAGATTAACACATAGGCTACTTTTTATTCCAATCTTCCCACGGCATCGGGACTTACACGGGTGAAACCGCGAGGCACAGCTAGTTATAAATGAATGTAAAAAAAATATATTCCTCTAATCCGCATTTTGCCCACATTTTCACCCGCGGTTATGGTCACAATCGGTTAGCGGTCGAAGCGTGATGTTACTAACGGTCGGCACTAAACAACCCAAGTAATTCAGAAAGAATTTTACCTCCTACGCATTTTCGAAATATGACTCCCTGAATTATCAAGTAAGTAATAGTGATAAACCCAAGATTCGAAGTTGCAAACCATCAGCGAAATCCGAAGTTTTAGACAATGTGCTATGTTCAATGGTAACTTTCAAATCTATTCAAATGTCGGCGGCCATGCATTTGGTGTTATGTAAGAAAAAAAAACTTAGTTATAACAAATGTTAGTAGAAAAACGTAATAAAACTTGTCAATAACAAAATAAGGTAACAGCTACATGGTTGCGTGGAATGTTATAATGATCAATACGTGGAAAAATATCTATCAAAGTTTTCTTACACCATTAACTGTTCTTTGTCTATTTGGCAATATATTATTTCATTGTTTCGTGTGTTCCTTTCGTTCTTACATGAGCATAGGGAAGATTTAATCTCTATTGACAGTTTTTGTACTAGTTACCCATTACTGGTTCTCACGGTGGGCGAGTGGCGCGAGTGTCCCGGCGAAATACTGCACCGTGGCCGCGTGCGAACAATTCTGCTCACAATTAAACCACTGACTTCTGTGCAATTACCCACATCCGAGGCTGAGTGTCTGTCGCAACATGTTCTATTCTTTTAACCACTGACGTAACTGCCGTCAGTATATTTTGCCAGAGTTTATCTCAGGCCTAAGTCCATCTACTTCGACGATCACCACGATGTCCCATGTAGGATTGTGGGTCAAACACTTGATGAGATTCTCTAATGACGTGAGTTGCGGTTGATTTATGGGTTAGCAGGTAATGGAACAAATTAACTGCCGTGTGTCTACATAAACACCTTGATATCTATTGCTTGCGACAGTTAGTTTAATACATTATAGATATACATTCTCTAAAAATGTATAAGTACTCTGAATCTAGTGACAATTTCTTACTGCAATACAGTCCGATTAAGCGACGGGTTTATTCTGTAATGCATTTGTAACGTCTCTTAGAGAGTCCAATATTCAATTGCGATCGGGTAATGGTATAGTGATAAAAGACGAAGAATCTATCATATAATCATTGTTATATATTTGAATAGAATGACGCCTGTGTAAGGGATAGGCAGAGCTGTATTAGATAAACCTATTTTCCGTAACCAAGGAGCTTACTGTCTTATGGGCACGTTTCCGGAGTTCGCAGACGGACAGAGCTACTGGGATCTCCATAGTAGATAAGTCAGTATAGTATAGTGATTTGCCCAACTTAGGAATCAAAACTCAGGACCTTCTAATACGCACTGAAACATATATAGCAACTTACGTTGTGGAAGCTGAATTAGGAACTGTGATATGTAGGCAAAATAATACCACCGCGGTAAATCCTACCGAATGTTTGAGGTTACAGAACGAGTAAGTAAGAACTGTTACTCGAAAGGCTCGTAATTGGCTGTGATCTGCTGCAGTGCTAAAGGGTGAAAAGATATGGTTACTGCACCGCAGTAGTGCCATCGTCGAGTCATTGCCATCGCATCGCTCAAAGTCCGTGTCATTGTGTCAAGGGCTCATCACTATTTATGAGGTTTTTGAATCAAATATCACTATGAAAAAATATTAAATATGTAAAATATTTGATCAGAAGAATACAAATCTATATTGCCACGTGTAGAGTATTGCATAAATACCCCAATGAACTGATTTGTCCGAGTAAACTGACAATAATAAAACTATGTGACCAATATGTTGCATAAAAAATCTAATACCATCTACTAATATCGTCTAGAGCCGGATTTGTTCAGGTAACAAAATCACATTTTTAAATAAATCATAACGACTTCATAAAAAGTCAACAAACACTATGGCAGGAAGAACGCGTGTACAATATGATCGTTGCGCAATTTAATAATGCTGCTTTATATGGGCCCGAAATCATTAAAGAAAAAAGTCTATATCTACAGGAAATTGCTTCGTAATTCAAAGTGGCCCACTGCACCAACTGCATTATATCCGCCTAAAGAGAAAGGTTTCAGTTTCTACAGAACAAAAAATATAAACTGTTTTGATGGAAGGTTGATATAGAAAATATTACGTGAAAAAATATAATATTTTCTACGACTAAACCATTAAGCGAAACGCCGTATTCATCAAGAGCAAAAGTTTAGTTTACCATTGTTTTACATTAATTTACCTAATTTTTGTTCTTTTTATTAAATAAATTAAAATAATGTTCTTAAATAACACCAGCAAGACCCACGTGATGGAGGCTATGTACTGGTGTAATGAGACTAGCCTCTCACTTCACCAGTAGGGGTGTACCACTGTACGCACGGACTGAAGCACGTTGTATACATACGAGTACTTTGAAGAATCCATTTCAGTTAGGGTACTGAAAGTGGTTAAATATTTAAAATACGGTCTCCTTACGCAACTCGGCCTTCCAGTGTGGAAGCAGATAAGGGAACGTACCCATACGTGACCCGTTCTGAGGGGGAGGGGGTCATCAAGATACCACGCTTGGTTTTAGTTTTAAGTTTCTGTCGGCAAAAAATTATTTGAAACTGTGAAAACTAAAGGGGAAGGGGGGGGGGGGTCTTGGCATATACTACAGGTGGTCACCGAGGGGTGGTGGTCACCGAGGGGTGGGGGGAGGGGTATAAAACTTGAAGCGATTTGGGTATTTTGAGACGCATTGAAGTCAGTGATACTTTTTTAAAAGATAAACCATAAACATATGTATATATAGAAGATGAAGTCGGTAAAAATAAGTGCCCTAACTGTCACATTTATATCTGTTAGTCAACGCATGACTCACCTATTTATTCATATCACCCTTTATTTATCTATATTATATGAATGCAAAAGCATACTCACTGACTGACTATTCACGCAATCGGGAAAATTACTTGACCTATGAAGATGAAACTTAGCAGGGAGGAAGTTTATTATTAGGAGACGTCAGCTAAGAACGGATTTCACGAACGAACGACTTAAGATGATCAAAGGACATTTGTTTCTTTCGGGTATCCTTTTAACTTTTTTAAATCAAATACTAATATTTTACAACCACGTACTTTATAGGTAGGAAAAGGAAAGAAAGGATGCTAAGCTAAGAAAAGCTATGTTTACTTTGACCTATTGCAGAAATCTTCTTTGTTGCTGAGTTTACTTTTTGCTATTTTAGTATCTAATAGTGGACAAATTCGTAAAACAACCAACTTTTAAAACTGCAAGTTGACTACAAATTTACGAATAGCATTAAAATTCCAAAATGCTATAGCTGTCAAATTTGACAAAAAAAAATATTTTGTCTTGATATTTCACCATGCAACGCTACATGTTTTAACAACGTGTTGAAATTGTTATAATTTATTATCAAAATTATTGGTTTGTTCACCTAACGTTCCGCGTGTTGCGTCCAATTTATGGCCTTCCTGCAGAGTCCACCATCCGTCGTTTATTGAATAAATTTGAGACAACCAGGTCGGTAATCGATAAAGAGAGGGAGTCGTACGGACTCTGCTTTAAACGCAAGATCGTTGAAGAATATTGTTGTTGTTGAAGAATATTGTTGTTGTTGAATAATGTTGTTGTTATTATATGTTGTTCGGGGCAGTGTGTGAGAAAACCAGTCGAGACTTGAGTGTTCATCCATATAAAGTTCAATTAACTCAAGAGCGAAAATTCACCGACCACAGATAGCGCCGTGTATTTGCTGATTGGGCTTTAGAGCGGCATTTAGCGGCTGACCCTGCTTTTGAAAAAAAAATCATCTTCAGTGATGAGGCTCATTTCTGGTTGAGTGGCTTTGTTAAAAAACAAGTTTGCCAGATTTGGAGCGATGAAAATCCACGGGAGATTCATCAGGTGCTTCTACACTCTGAAAAAGTCATTGTTTGGTTAGGATTTTGGTCTATCGGTATCATCGACCCTTATTACTTTGAAGATGCGCAAAGGCCGCGCTCACTGTCAATGGTGACTGATCCATTCCATGGACGATGATAACAATTTTTTGTTGCCTAGGATAGATGGTATCGATCTCACAAATATATTGTGGTTCATTTTCAGTTCATTCAACGTATCCAATTTATTGGATGATAAGTTCGAGGGATAGAAGTTTTGTAATCTCTCGTGGTGGCGTCATCAACTGGCCACCGAGATCGTGTGATTTAACACCGCTCGACTACTTTCTGTAGGGCTACGTGATTTCTGGTTTATACAGATAAACCATAGACAATTGCCGCCTTGAAGCCAACATAACTTGCGTTCTTTGTGAAATTGAGCCCCTATTTATGCAAAGATGTCGTCCAAAGTTGGTCCACCATAATACACTACCTATAGTGAAGTCGCGGTGGCCATTTGGCTGAAATTATATTCCATACATAACGTCATCGAATGTCTTTTAAAATAAAATAAAAATTGTGGCAATATCACTTGCACACGTTATTTTATTTCACTTAAAAAATTGAGCGCTCTTGATGAAAAACCAAACCGTATATTTTAAGCGTACGAAGTTGCGGGTAACAACTAGTAGATCTATAATTTTAATCGAACAAGTAAACTCCCTCCATGTATAACACTATAAACTTGATTGAATAATTTAATCTTAAATTTATGTTCTCTGATTTTATTTAGTTTCCTGTATGCAGGATGGTCTACTTTTTTCTATACTTGAGCCAAATCATCCGCCTATACAATATGTATTTTGACGTGGAAGAAATAATTAAATAATAATAATAATAATAAGAAATTAAAACTTCAACTGTTTGTTTGTTGTCTCCGCATTTGATGAAAAACCTGACGTGTTTGGAAGCTGTGTAACCTGTGCTTGTAAGGTCTGGCAAAATCCTACTAATATTATAAATCCCACTAACATCATAAATGTGAAAGTTTGGATGGATGGATGGATGGATATTTGTTACTCTTTCACGCCAAAACTATTAAACCGATTGCAATGAAACTTGGTATGTAGATAGCTGGAGACTTGCATTAACATATAGGGTTTTTTTATCCCGATATTCCCACGGCGCTGGGCGCAGCTAGTAATACATATTGAACATTTGATAATGATCAAACGAAACATCTTTTGTATTCAATATCCATGCAGGGATCATACGAATTAATATTATCATTGTTACATTACATATATCATTTTAAAATGTACGTATGTTTACTATGTGAAGTAAAGAAGGAAGGCAGTGTAAAAACATAACTAAAATCCACTTTCTATTTAAAATATACATGCAAGAATCTGTTTGAAGTGTATTCACCGACTAGTCTTAATTAGACAGTTAAACAAAAATGCATTTACATTTATTATTTGTGAGCGTTACAAAACTTTTCACACGATTACTTCCTCGACAAAGAAGTTACGAAAAATTCACGTATATCCGCTATTATTAAACATCACAATGAGGTATTTTGAGAAATAATAGACTATTGAGAGAACAAAATGTAGCTTGAAATATAACTATTTACTAAAACCAATTGTATCTAAAGTCGTTGACATCAGCAAAGATTAATATAATATTCAGTTTACTCCGAGAGACAAGAAAACTCGATAACGTCTGTTATATCAACTGATGATTGAGATGTGTCTAACGTACCGTTTTCATTTGTATGGTATGTTAAATAGTTTAAATATACATTTTAAATAACCATGACAACTAAGTAAAGACTTTCTTTTTAAATTACAGAGAGAGTACAAAACGACAGGATATGAAACTCGCGTAAAATATGATATTTAAACGTGTCCAACATTGCGATCTACGGCACGGAGTGTGATGCCAATTGCAAGAAGGAGGTGGTCGTAAAACTCTGCAATTATATGACAATTTGTAAATAGTCCATGTTCCCATGAGGCGGTCATTTGTCGTCCACTGGTCGAATGTACGTGTCCAGTGCGTGAGTCACTCAATTACTCTCCACAGCGACTTTCTATCGCTTTCCGTTCGCGTGCGCCTCTTCGAGGTAATGCCTCTTGTATAACATTCGCTAAAATAGAAAAGTGCTAGTATTGTCCTTCAAAGGTTGATGACCAACATGATATGGCGTGGGTAATCTTACATAAAAATATTATTGTTATTCAACTACAGAAATATCAGAGAATGCACTGAATACTTCAATTACCTATTCGTTTCATGTAGGTATGTATAAGTCTCTTGAGTGAAGATTTTTTTACAGTCATTTCCATTTAATTCTTAGCTAGCTCTCTAGCTTAGAAACTTTGAAAGTCTCATTATATCCTTTTATGTGTAAAATATATTTTGTTTAAAAGATTTTTTAAATTAATAGTGAGACAAAGAACTAGGGTAATTATTGTTATTTCCTGGTGTTAAAATAAGACTATTATATTATGTTATATATCTAAGTATGCACCTAGCACGCATGTAATGTATCAGTTACGTTCTAAAAAGTGCCCCTTTTCAATTCTGATTAAGTGATCAAGATTGTGATAAAATGTTAGATAATGAAATGTCGAACAAGTGACTTGGTTACGAAGAGTAAACTAGGGTAAACTACAAAGTATAATAAAACACATTAAGCTTATGTATGAGTCACTGGTTACTTTTAAAGCATGGAGTTGTAGTGTCTGTACACTATAAACGCGACGTTTCACTTTGTCTACAAACAATTGAAGCAGGTGTTTTATCATATAATCGGCATTCATTAAAGTGATGACACATGCACCTACCAATTCATAATTTTTCATAATAATATTGAATCTCGATTTAACAGTTGTAACTGAAATTAATGGCCGTAGCATTAACCATTGTTGTTGTATTAGTGTACAGTACACGTGTTGGCAGCTGATATGTTTCTTGTTTAACACCTACAGTATAAAGTACGAGAAAAATACATCAATCACGTCCGTTCCAAAAAGAAAGTGAATTCATTGGCAGGGCCGGGCGTCGTGGAGTCTGGCGTTCTTTTGCGTCACTAGCAAAAAAGACGAGTTGTATGTAATGAAAGTCTGATCGAAAGTTGTCCAATATGTGGGGCACAAAGCCGCCAGTCCGGCTTCTTTTAGCCGTGCGCTAACTCGATAAAATTGATGAAAGTGCTACCCTGTGCTATGCCAGTGATGAATTATGCTCCTTTTGGAATTTGGCTCTATAAGTATCTGGTGATAATAACTTGATGTGGGAATAACCTAACCAAAAAAAAAATAGAATGTTTTTAGATTTTCAATACGTTTAAAGCGTATTAAATTAATTTCAATGTTTTAGCGTTCAGTGTATGAGTCACATATCTGTTATCACTCTACGTATGTTGAGTGATAATAAAGTATGTATGTAAGAAAATAAAGTATAAGTTTCGGACGTATGTCCAAAACTTTTACTTTATTTTATTTTTATTAACATATTATATAATATTACATAATGGGAAAAATAAATCGTTCTCTTCATTTATCTCTACTTAGTGACTGCAGCTGATTATTTCATGTTATTATGTATTACGATCGAGTTAAGGCGGATTGTGACCTATTCGACGCATCAAGCAATTCATGACAATACTATTCAGTTGTATATACTTCTGATACTATCTCTATTAATAATGCTTTTATATTGCTTCAAAGATTCAAACTGTAACTTTGCAATTTACCTGTCATTACTCGTCCTCACTGCACCGGATTATTCTAAGTTTTGTACTCGAATCAGAAATGATGCCTGGTAAATGCATGAGCACAAGAAGAAGATAGGTGATGAATGAGAAATCTACTAAGAATATTGATGTAGAAGTATCCGACACTTCCTCTTGCGATGCGGCTCTAGAAGAGGCAGGGCGACATAATGCAGCGGCTAAGAAATATTAGTCTACCCAGCTGCTGCAGCTAAGCAAATTTCACGGTCATCGTCTTGTACCAATATCTGGTGCTCTGATGTTGCCAATCTGAGCAGGTCAAAGATTAAATGGTTGATTACACTCGGTCCGATATCTACGACCTCTTCTAGTTTTTGACATTATATGGACTGATAGAATTAGGGAGGTAGCTTTCCGCCTTTAACTACTGCGCTGTCTTCTTCATCGGAACATCGGAACTCTAGGCATAAGTAAGCATATTAATAAAACTGCTACAGTTTTCAGCTCAGCTTTTACAAAAAAAATGTTTAAATATGTTTGTAACTTAATTTAATAACGAAATTTGATATGGCCACTCTTGGATCCTAATTAAGTAACCATATTACCATAGAACTTTCAGTCATGTAGAGGTCGAATTGTTTTATCTACTTATGCATAAAGCAGAAAAGGCAAAATAAATCAACACACAACCACAAACAACAACAACTAACAACTGCTATTAGTTGACTAGCTAAGTGATCGACCTCGCGATTAGGAAGTTTCTACATTTGAATACATCCGTCGATTACGCTGCAATGTGAAATCACCCCTAAGAAATTAAGGAGGATGCTAATAATACGCAATCCTTTTTATATGGTTCATCGCCCTCATCAGTGTTGAAGGCAAACGTCGATTTCCCAAAAAGTTTCTAGTTTAATTAGTATATTTAGCTTCCAATCTGAAGTCCAATCATCCTTTAAATTCTTCTAAGTAAAAAGAACGTAACATTGAGAGTATATCCTTACATTGCATGCTGCTCTTCAAGGTTTGTGCTGAAAGGAGGGATATACAACACAATATACATCGTTCCGGCAGAATCCGGACGCCATAACAAAATTGGCACTGAACCTACTCTCTGTTAAGCACTGGAAAAAAAGGATGGCTTAAATTGTGGGCCACAGTGGCACCTGTAAAAAAATTTTCAAAAACGTTTTTTTTACTAAGTGACAACACTGCAGAACTTTCTACCGACCATTGCAGAGATTTTGCTTGCACAGTCTCTAATACTCCCAATAATTGACTAGGCTGATGCCAGTTATCTTGGTCATATTGATTCATATTAGCATCTCGATAAACCTGAGTCCTTCAAAATTTTTGTGTAAGGTTTATATTTGGTCTACGCAAATGTGACGACGTATCTGAATACTGCAATTTGTTCAAGTGGCTCCCGATTTGCCTTTACTTTATAACATATTACTCAAGCCCCTTACTCCCTTATCTCATAGAACGTTTTAGAGTCGTACCTGACACACATTTGAAATAATTGAGATCATCGGAAAACTTAAAACTTTAGTGCATTCGTCAAAGTTTTCTGATAAATCATTTACAGTTGAAGCTGCACCACTCTGGAATGCTCTACTAGTTTCTATCAGGCAAACACTATTGAGTTAAAAAAAATATCTGCAAAGTTATGTCTAAGATAATGTACTTATAAATATAATCTAATACTATGCATAATTATAATGTATGTATTTAGGTGTATGTATGTGTGTATTTGTATGTATTTGTGTATATATGTGTAAGTATGTTTGTGTGCATATACTAGTACATTTTACATATTTGACAGTTTTGACACCATAACCTACCACGTTAAGTCATTACAGTCCCGTCCGTCGAAAGGTTGTCTGAAACATATTATTTGTTGTGGTAAGGCCGCCCCTTTGTGAATTTTATGTTTAATAATAATAATTTAATATTTGTATTTGGTGTACAATAAACTCGTTATTATAACTTACTTTTTTTAGCCTTATATGTAAAACATAATTATATCGAAACTGTCTAGAAGTGAGATGCTTCACTGACTGTGTGACAAGATCTATTTTAGTAAAATCGATTATTAGTTCTTACACGTTTTAAGTGTCTTTCCACATCTAGCTATTATGAATCCTATGCGTGGAAGTCGATGTGACAATCTTACGTTCATTTGACTTTGAAATGTTGCGTAAAAAAATAGTTAAAACTTAAATCACTCGCTGTGAGTTCTGCTGCCGTTCTTGGGCTCGACTGTGGCGCAATTTTGCTCTAAAGCAATAACTATATGTACCTGCTCCATTGTGTTTCGAAAACTGAGAAATTATATACGAACCTACAACAATTTTCACGTCGTCCATGTAAATGGCATTTTGATACGTAATGTGTTGCAATAGTCTGTGTCTATTTCAGTAAAAATCTTTGAAACCGGAAGCAGATCATATATCATATTGAAAATTTGCTTCTACTTCAAATTTATACTAATATGTACTAGCAACCCGTTCCGGCTTCGCACGGGTAACAAAGCATATGTTGATTTTTTTCCGATATCTTCAACAATCATCGTCATATTTCAGCCATTTTACACAAAACCTTAATGAATTATACACCTAATCCTTCATCATGAATCACTCCGTCTATTAGTGAAAACAGTATGAAAATCCGTTCGGTAGTTATTGAGTTTATCGCGAACAGACAGATAGACAGACCCGGCGGGGGACTTTGTTTTATTTGTATAATTTGTTAAGATTTTGTGTAAATTGATTGAAATATGTTGATGATTGTTGAAGATATCAAGAAAATTCATTGATTCATATCGTTTGTACTCGCATTCACATTATTCGCGTTATTCTTGGAAGCAGTTTATAAGTAGTAATGACTTTGAAAGAACTTAAGATTCAATCCATGGATAGCAAAGTAATCGGTGTTATCGTTAGTCACGACTTTTTATAAAGATTGTTCATGAACCTGTTGTCTTGATTTGCAGGTCGGTGACCAGCTAGTTAGCGTGAACGGATACCGGGTGGACGACGCTGTGCATGCAGAGCTAGTGCACTATCTTGCCTCACAGACACGCCTTAAGATCAAAGTTAGACGTAAGTAACACAAAATCTATTTATTTTTACTGTTTTATAGTCAATAGCCTATTGGCGGCAAATTTACACATTTGCCGCCAGTAGGCTATTAAAATTTTGCCGCCCCTACCGGTCGGTCTGTCTAATTCGATACCCCAGGACAAGACATAAAAAATAATGTAAGCCCCAAATTTGCCGCCCCTAAAATCTGCCGCCCTAGGCTTCAGCCTAGTCAGCCTACTGGTAAATCCGCCACTGGCAATTAAATATGTGTGACATTGTCTGGCACAAATGTACCTATGTATACATATAGAGATAGGCAGTATAACTATATCTTAATGCTGTTTCCATTTAAATCAAATGCATTCGAAACTATAGCTAGTTAATTTATTTCTACCTTACTCTTTGCCTTTGAAAATTGTAATTTATGAAGAAAAACTATTATTACGTTCGCAAACTGTTAAAGTAATGAACCTATTTCTCTGAACTATGGAATAGTGATCAGTCAGTCATTTCATTACCATCCACGTCGAGGCGTGAATAACTCCTGTTACTACATAGAATTACAAGCTTCAGTCCCGTTTAGGACCTATAAATAAACCTACAAACGAAAGATGTTAATATCCGTTTCTTATTGCCTTGTAAATGACATGCCTATTATGAGTAAATATGAAATGCCACGAGTAAAATAGATTAACCATAAAGCAATATTATTTAAGGTGAGAAGCAAAGAGTATACAAACACCAATGAGAAGTCCCGTGGTTATAGACACAGAACAAATGATCTTGCTCCTCACACAATTATTGGTCCTATTTGGGAATCAAACCCACGACTCCACGACCTCTGGTTCAGCAATCATGATCACTAACCACTAGACCAACAGGCCAAAAACAATAGATTAGTCTCCATGGTTACAATAACGTTTTTATCTGTATATATAAAAAAATCGTGTCACGTTGTTTGTTCGCAATGAATTGCCAAACTAATAAACCGTTTTTAATGACATCTTGCGCAATGTGTGCAGTTTGGTCCAACTTGAGAGATAGGATAGTTGTTTTTTTTTTTTATTTTATTGCAAATGACCTAGCCACAACAACGCGTGGCCGGATAGCAAGTATAATATATAAGCGGTATTCTAACCATAGATTCTGTCTCTATCTATTCACCGTCATCGCTTCATATTTTTACAGTAGCATTATTTCTTCTTCGTTGTACTTTATTGATAGTAAACCTTTTTAGATATTGTGTTAGTTATAGAATAGGTAAAGGCTGTTAGGTTTAGTTTCTTTAGGTTATTTGTATTTACGATTTTGTTGGTTTTATCTTAATATTGTATGTGTAAGATACGTAAAAATCGAGTTAATATCTGGATAACTGCACAGAAAAGTTAGTTAGTCTATTTTCATTAAAGGCATAGGTATTAAAAAAAATATCAATAATTCTTTCAAAAAAAAAACCGACTTTAACAGAAAAAACTATTCCATAAAAGACTTATATATGGTTTTCTCATGGATGCCATAGTCAGAACTGGACCAATTGATATGGGACCACACGGGAAGCACCAGCTTTCAAAGAAAAAAAGAATCATCAAAATCGGTTCACCCAGTCGAAAGTTCTGAGGTAATAAACATAAAAAAAAACACTTCGAATTGAGAACCTCCTCCTTTTTTTGAAGTCGGTTAAAAACAATGTCTGTAAGAATTGTGTAATACTACTTGGCTTGGCTTGGCTATCGAAGCGCCTTAATTAGCCCCACGGTCAAGTGGTCACCGCTGTTACGTTTTATTTTGGGGATTATTTTACCTCTCTTGCTAGGTTAAAATCGCAAGGCATGAAGTATTTGACAAGTTGAATTTGACGACGTGATAACTCTATTGGCGACATCCAGACTTTGTTACCTATTTCCATTAATTTTGAGAATTGTGTGTCTAAAATATTTATTTATTTCTTTTTAAACGCTATATTAGGAAAAAAATATAAATAGACGTAAAAAGAATTTAAAAAATCTCTCTAAACCAGGTTAACCGCCATCAAGCTGTCCACTTTATAATTGTGACAAAAATACAAAGAAAAGACAATCTTTCGCGTTTTATACTTCAGCCAAATAGGATATGGAATTTTTACTAATAAACCGTTTCTTAGCAACCTATGACGGGCAGGTGTTAATAACCTTTGTAGTCGTAAATAGCACTTATGTATTTGAAATGAAATGAGTCAGAGGGTCAGATATATATTCATGTATATTATGTATTATAGGTTTCACTAAATCAATTAAATCATTTTGAACATTATACGCAACCTTTTTTCGTTTTCCAAATAAACAATTGTTAGTGCTCTTCCCAACCTACGTTGTGATATGTATAATATTCTGGGACATAAAACATAACTCTAGCTAAACCCAAACTAAGCAAAGCGATTACTATGTTCTAGAACCCGGTTAAAAATATTTAGGTAGATATTTTTTGAAAACATACATATTATCCGTAGAAAAACCCTGACGAATGTTATGCTTACAAATATTTGCACTGAGCGGGATTCAAACCCGCAACCCAGTTACCGTATCATTCGATTGAATGAACTACCGCCGCGCCACAGAGGTCGTCACACGGTTCTTAAACATGAGTAAAAAAAGATGTTGACATTGTCCAAAATATAATTTTTTCTGAAATATTATTGTAACCATGGAGACTATCCCTGTCTATTTATTGTTTTATTTATTTCTATTTTTATCGTGCATGAGTGGTTAAAAGAATTAAAACCACGGGACTTTACATCTTAAATAATATTGTACCGATACAAAGCAAGTTTAAAAAAAAAAACACAAGAGTTGTTAGAAAGCGTTAGCAAAAAATAACATTGTAAAACCAACAAACAATTGTCATATGTATATATGTGGGTGAATATGTACTTATATGTCTGTGTATGAGTGTAAGCGTACTTCGGTAGACAAAAGGTTAATGTAATGCGAACTGTTTGTGTTGTTGTTATATTAATAACAACAACACAAACAGTTGGTACATGATATGTATGAATGTTATTAATATTACCTATATTATGTATACTAAATTTGCAAAATCAAAATAATATAAAAAATATTTTCCTTTTTTTTACACTTCAGGAATTTTATTTTCGTATCGGGAGTTATTATATATGTATTGCTACCCATTATTTAGGTATAAGATATTGACTTTTCGTTCTCTTCATACTTAGAAGCTACGTAAGTATGAACCTTTAAACAAAAGCATAAAAAAATGATATCAAATTCATAATATCATAAAATAGCTAAACAATTAGTAATATTATTACGTTTTACAATGTGTTTCATGAATATTTTATGGTTCTGTTAAAATAATTATTACTTTGTGTTCCGTCTCACGAAACTGCCAAGCCAGATGACAGACGAGTCGGCGGCCATTATTGTTTGTGTCGATTGACGATAGTCACTGTGATAATCTCTACACTTAAATAGTAATACTACTTACGGAACTCCGTTTGAGCAGCTGGTGACTTGTTTTGTTTTTTACTAACATTGTTTTTTTTGTACATGAGTGATCTATGGTTATTTTATAAGTTTCGAGTAGGTTAAACATAATTTGTAGGTCCTTGTTTGTAGGATAGGTATTTCCGTTTTTGTCTAATTACTTCAAAACTCAGGTATTTGTGGGAAAATGAACAATTGTATTTGATAATATATAAAGCGTAGTCTATACTAAATAAAGATTTATTGTGCAACAACTTAAGACGGAATTCCATACATACATGGTCATTGTCCTTTATTAATGTCCATTTTGAGTGCGGAGATAACATCTCACATATCCAACAGCACTATTATGGATTACTGTCAGAATGTATGAGAAGTGGAGGCAGTGGCACTAAAGAGCTGCTTATACTTGACACGACTATTAACCAACAAGTTCACTGTAACCAAAAGGATCTGGCGACATTTTGGATAGATTATAAAAAATATCTACGACTCTGTGCCACATAAATGTGATTGTGACGGAGTTATACAAGATTGATACAACTCTATGCCTTTTCTTCAAGGCATGTATGCGGCAAAGGCGAGCGGTACGTTGCTATCCAGGATGTCGGCAGATTGCCGCAAACGATCGAAAGATCGACATACTACAAGAAAACCAAAAGAAAATCGGTTGACCAAACAACGGTTCTTAATTGTTTTGTCTTTGCCTACTTTTTAGATAAAATAAATCTACATTGTTAAAATCCTTACCAATAAGTAATGAAACAAAATTATGTGATAAATGTCGTTCAACTTTATTAACGTTAAATGCACATTTCGACTGGCCTGTTGGCCTAGTGGTTAGTGATCCTGACTGCTATGCCATAGGTCGTGGGTTCGATTCCCACCCAAGTCTGTATGTTTGTAAAGTCCCCCGCGACACAGGAGTAATTCCTAGTGCGGGAGTTGTCTTTTTCTTAAAAGAAAAAAAAATGTTTTATAAACAAATAATACCTATTAAAAATCAGTTTTAATTATTTTAATTGAAACCGTAGCGACAGTGATTTTTACTGTTATTAGCGCAGCTTCTTTATTTTGACGATTAATTAATTATATAAATAACCAAATTGCTGTTAATCTGCGAAATTAATGATAATAATTAAAAAAAGAGTTATAGGGTTGTAAGACGTATGGTTGTAATTTCAAATTTGTTCATTCTTGTTATAAGGTATTTTTTACGTGTTACGTATTTGGTGGTTAGATTGAGCCCCAGCAAACGCAATAACAGTAAAATTGTAATAACTAATAAATAGGGATAAAATTACAAAACTTCAGCATTCTGATTATGACAACCCTAAAAATGATGACATAGATTGTTCACAAAGATTCCATAGCTAATTTGGCTCAAGTATAGTTGCGTTGCACGTTGATACACATATCTGTATCAACATATGTCTGCACTCTTTATGCAACTGCCTACGGGCCACCTAGATTAGCATCATCATCAATGGATGGTTAAGTTCTATATAATAAGAAACAAGCCAGATAACTCTGTGAATAATTTTGCCATTATTACCTGCTCTTTTAATGGTTATATAACTTGCAGCACGCACTTGACGAGGCTTTGTCGCGGTATTACGTAGTCGAATCAAGTAACATTATAACAACGGATAAAATTATAATAATTAATCAAATCGCTTCAAACACAACCGGTAGTAGAGGCCGCAAATACCTACGTTTTTATATCACTCGTGAAAGCGTGTGGGCAGCCTGGTTATAAAACGTAAAACGTGTACAAATATGATAGTTTTCGAGAGGTTAACTAATAGTAGAGTTAGACAAACTAAACTTTACTGAACTTTTTCTGTAACGCAATCGCTAAAAATAAAATAAACAAACTACACGGCGAGCCAAAACCTAATCAAGGTCGTTAGAGGCATTTGTTGAGAAACCATCAAAGCAACCTCTTACGAATCACACAATTAAAAATTCCATATGGCAATCAAACACGAATACTTAATGAAAGTAACAGGCGGGATTACCTCTTACTTACACTTAAATCACTGGGCTGTTTAAGCAGTCAGTTTTATAGTTACTTAAAAAAAAATAACCGGATTGTTACCAGTTATTATATCAATGTAAAGTTTAGAAAATTAAAATTGACTAGATAAAGCACTTATTGAACCGCACACTACGTCACAGTTACAGAATGTTATATGTAATCTGACGCTTAAATGAACATATAAATACTTGAATAGATGAAGCTGGAAAGGTCTACAGTTTAGCTCCTATGAATGTACCGTACCTTTTTTAATATTTGTGTATTATGTGAAAATATACAAACATTTTTCTTTGCTCCCTAAAGTGTTAAAAGTTCTTGATTTAATATTTTAGGCTTTTGACATCACTGTTAAAATTCACTTGAGTAGTTTTAAAAGCGATTACTCGCAAAGGTGACAACTTGAACAAGTAAAATCAATTGTTAATTTCTATCAACATATATCAATACACCCTTTACTACTATACCTTTTTTGGCTGTGTGGAAAGCCCCACGGGCCGTCACTACTACCGGGGTTCTCGTGTGTTGGAATCTAACGGATTAAAACCACACTGTGTGCCATAGTACTGCAGCTGGCTACTATGGCGGGAGGCGGAGAAAACCACCCGCAGTCACTCTCAGAAACCCTTTCTAGTAGTACTCTACTTTAAGCTAACAACTAGGGATGGCATCCGTCCGGGTTTGCCCGGATTTTTCCTAGTTTAGAGGGCACCCGGGGAACATCCGGGCGGGGTTTTCAAAAAGTGTCCGGGTAAAACCCGGACAGTCTGTGCCAAGGGACAATTATAATTGTTAGATGAATCGTTAACAAGCTAAAAATTTAAATGGAATCGGGGCGTTTTTTTTAAGGTGTACGGGACAGAATCTCGATTTCGAATAAGTGATGGCAGGCCTACTTACAACAAAACTGCGAAAGTTGACAATGACTGTTGCGTGTATTGCCGACCTTAGTCAACAATTGTGGCGAATTCTTAAGATTTCATAAATAACCAATTCCGTCATCGTTATGCAACCTACTTCTTAGTAATGAAATAGTAAAAAAGATAATTTACGAAAAGGAACAGTAACAGCTTATGCGTTTGTCTTTCCATTTTATTAAATTGTATTCTAATACCGTCTAATTTTTATTGTTTTTCTTTTACAGATGTGGGGATGTTACCTGTCAAAGAGTAAGTATCGTTACTGCAAGTTTATAAGTTAATGTGTACTTAAGTGCGCAGTTGTTTGATCAAGTTGTTGGTATTTCAGCAAGGCTCACGAGCAACTGTCATGGCAGTTCGTGTCGGAGCGCGCGTCGCTGGGATCTGACGTGTCCTCATCACCGACGCTTTGTCACGACACAGACAGACTCACAGACATGCGTCTCTCCATACTTGTGCCGCCGAGAGCGAAGCTTGGCTGCGGGTCAGTATTGTACTATTATTCCACATAATTTACAGCTTTATGTATCTGTGGTTATTTTCGTATTCTGAATGATATCGAACTAGGACAAAAGATCATTATCTCAGCTTAAATTTCACACGGCCCTTGCCTTCTATCCTTTTGTAGATCTTCTGTGGTCTACAAATTAATTCTTATCTGAGACCTTAAACGTTCATATACACGATATAACTTTCCTTGGAACTGGAAAATGTTTCGGGGTTTCCACAGATTTAACAGTTCGCGGATGCATCAGTCCCACATAACCAGTGATACAAATATGATACTCAGGCCTTTTTCGAAGGCACAACATATAACACATATTACCTATAGTGATTTTCATTTATAAGAAACTATGAGAAAAGTTATGTATAATGTGGGGACGGAGACTAGTTCTTTGAGTGCTTGTAGAATTCAGTGCTTCAGAATGTTACGTTGTGGTTTATACGATTTTATTCGAATGTTAAGTTACGCTCAGACGCAGATCTACTCTAAAGTCATCAAAGTCGAAATACTCCTAGGCATATTTGTGCTTTGCAAGAATGTGTATATAAGCGGAGAGGCCCACAACGTTTTCTAGGATAGAATTCAATCTCAATATACAACAATATTTCTTGATCCCAAAACCCGGAAAAACCGTACCGTACACATTTTGCCACCGACGCAATACGAAGTTATAATTTGTACATCACTATTTAACTAAATCTTAAACAATCATTAGATATACATGTAGCTACATCTATGGAAGTTTTTGTTTAAGGAAAATATGGCCAATTAATCTTAGAAATGTAATAATACACAATTTGTACTTACGAAACCGGTTTTTAACATCTTTATGATCAATTTTCTTTAGAAACAAGCCAAGTTTACAAGTTGTTAACGTTTTACACATTCACCTACCTACATATGTTATAAAGGAATTGACAACATAAGGCGTCATAGTATTCTAATGGCAACAGGTACATTATGATTCGATTGCGCACCTTAGCTCTTAATACAATATAGCAAGTGTGTTTATTAATTTAGTGTCTATATGTTTGTTACAGAATTTGCAAAGGTCCAGATTGGAAACCGGGTATCTTTGTGCAATTCGTACGAGATGGCGGCATCGCTCGCGAGGCTGGATTAAGACCCGGAGACCAGATCTTGTCCTGCAATGGTCTAGATTTCTCAAATGTCTCTTTCAACGAAGTAAGTTTCGACAGAAAGGATAGTGTCAAAATTTAGTTTCCTTAAATAATTACAAACTCGGCAAAACAAAAATTGGGTAGGTACTGATTTTGAGGGCTCGTAAGACCTACTCTAAAAAGTACCCAACTTTTCACAGCAATATTTTTGAAGAGAGGCTTTATACCATTAAAAGCCTATGGTTTAAAAGCTGTTGCTAAAATTATTAAAATTCAAATTCACGTTGAACGAACAAATACGTATTCGGGCACTATAAATAATTATATCATTTCTAATAAGACACATCATACTCTAAAACATAATACAGTATCCACTGGGCGCCACCGCGTACCGGCTTCGATTGCTAAGCACTAGCACTTTTATTTATTCAAGAACTCTCGCAGTCGTTCCTATTGTGCTCTAGTAGGTAATTTATTGTGAAATACCAAACAACATAGCTACCTTAAAAACTTAACTACTTATAATATAAGGATGAACATTTTTAACATGTTTAGAAGCCGTGATAGTTTGCGAGAGCCCGCCGCCAAGTTCTTTTATGTCATGGAGTGCCTGCTGTCGAATGGTAGATACGTGACATCAGATTTAGATAGATTTATTTCCATAAACGTATTATACTAACGCTAGTATACTAAGTTTATGTTTATTTCACAAGAAATAGACTACAAAATTGGTCTTAACTAATGTTCGTGTCGTGTATTGTGTGATGCATAGTAGTTCAATTATGATAGTAATTAATAATACAATAATACGACAATTTTGACATTTAACAGTATTAAAGTTGGAACAATAATAAAACAATTACAGTGACAATTTGATATCACAATAATAGCAGCTAATCAAAGAGGTCACTTATTGAGTAAAATGACTTTTCTAACAGAAATTGTTTGCAAAACATTAAACACTTTGACACACAGTATAGGTACTTTTTTGAAACAGTGTGGTTCGAGTTAGGAAGTTAGGATACCATGCCTAAACGAGATTAACCCTTGCCTACTTGTTACTGTGGGAGCGTACTCGAGGGAGGACCAAGGTGCTAACCACCCGCAGAGACAGCCAGCCGCACTCTATCAACTAAAATAATTGTTATAAAAGTAGTTATTTGGTGTTTTGCGAATTAGGGTAGGCACAAGAGAAATCTGACCTGCGCTCTATATATTAAGATAAGTAATCTATTCTTAAATGAGCAAAATTAAAAATTAACTATATATATAAAAAACTTAAAAAACCGTGGTTTAATCGATCCTGCAGAGAATATAAAATACACGGAGCTTGTATGTGGCCAAAAATATCATACCGGTGCGGTGGTATTTAGTACTACTCCCAGTACAGTGTGCTTAGGATTGCGTGCAGTTCGAATTTTCGTACTTCCCGATTCCTAGTGACGATTTCGGTCTTCTTGTAAAACCATACATACGTACAATATTTTGTTAGATTACAATTTTTTTTTCAAAAAACGGACACTAACGTTTGCGTACCCCAAGTACGCAAACGTTAGAGTGTCCGTTTTCACTAACTCCTATCACCGTACCGTTGTTATTAATATTATCATCGACTGCAGTGCACCTAAATCATGATAAATTGTGATAAGCTGTATTATTCATTCCTTAACTTTGCACCCTTAGCATTATATATTAGCATATAATTTCTTTTTTTACAAATTAAAATTGATGGTCTTATTTAAATGTTGAGTATAATCAATTCGATTAAAAAAGGAATTGTTGAAATCGGTACACAATGTGCGAAGATATCACATACAAAAAAAATGTTGAATTGAGAACCTCTTATTTTTAAGTTGATTTTAAGTATTGAATATTTGTTTTAAATTTACATTTAGATTTCTCACTTTTGAGCCAAATTTGTATTCCTCATCACCTTTTACAAAATATTGCATTGGTGCTTCATACACATTGTGACGAGCATAAATAGCTTGACAACCACATTAAAGTGATTGAATTGAACCAAATGGTGGTTTCTGAGAGCAAATGCGTGAGTTACTTTAAAAAATATCAAAATCGCTGTAGGTTTGCCTTGCCTATAATATTTGAAGGGTTCCCTCGGTTTCTCCAGGATTCCATCATAAGATCCTGGCCTGATGACAACGGGACTAATTACTTGGAAGTTTATCGTTTCAAAGAAAACAAAAATACCTTAATCGATACTGCCATCTTCGAGTAATCGGGTAGCATACATAAAAAAAGATCGCGACGAGCTAAGGACCTCCTCACTTTTTTAAATTTTGTCAAAAATAGTCACAGATAAATACTTTGTTCAAGGCTATATCGACAATGAAAGCGACTGGGCGCCTGGAACTTGTGATAAGAGAAGGTGCAGGCACTGAGCTGGTATCTCCAGAAAGTTCAGGGTACAATAGTTCGGCATCATCCGCGGCTGGCGAGAGGAGTCCAGCGCCAACTGCACCCCATGTCCCACTAGCGCCTCCTGCTGCTCTACGTCGAAGGCTCGCAAGCGTAGCTGAGGAAGCTGCTGACCGAGCTGACAGGTGAAAAAACAATATATTATCTTTTATGAATCAGTAAAATATAGCGCATTATTTGAGTAATGAATGTAGGAGAGAGCGGAAATAAAACTAAAAAATCTCGTCACACTTATCTTGCCTTTAATAATGCCTTTATTCTGTTTCTTTTATCAACACCAAATTAACCTCGCAACGCGCATGCAACTCACACAGTTCCCGCCATATCTCTCTTTTTCTCCCTTACACATCTCTCCGTCTCACTCGTATCTGCCTTCCCGCTCACACGCATTTCGTCTTATACACTCATTTATCCCATAGTCACACAATCGCACCTACCCAAACTTATATACTTACATCCCACATGAATAACCAATTGCCATTTATATGAGTGACAGTGACACCCAGTCATTTGGTAAGTCTGTAAACCCTTCTGTAATCAAAAATAAGACAACATTAAAGCTGTTAATAGAAACAGCATACACATATTTATGCTTCCGCGGTCTCTTTACACAATGCTGTATGCGATTAAGTAAGGGTAGCAATATTTATTAATAAAGTGTATTTTGTTCCAGATTAACAATGAGTAGATTAAAGCGTAGAACCTGGGATAGTTTAGACTTCGAATGGAAGAAAAGCGACATACATAACTTTGATATACCTTCCGATATAGAGCCCGACTATGATAGCCCCAGTATACCAAACAACCCTCATACTTACGAAAACAAAAGTAATTTGAGGTGTAAAAATAAAAAAGATTATATCACCAGCCCCTCAAACAGGACTATTATTAATCTGACTGAAGATGGAGCTACTATACAATGTAGTTACGATAACAACCAATCGCCAAGAAAGAATACTTGCGCAGCAAATCACACGAATAGAGACAACGAAAAAAAAACTATAGTAGTTGAAGTTCATCACACAAGCACTACTACTTGTGGTAAAACCGCCTGCAATTATCCACCGCCTATGAAAAACGATTGTGATTCTGACTCCATAAGCCTCTCTAGTTCTGCTACATTATCGAGTGCCATTGCTGATGAAATACAACGACGAAAGATGGTAAGTATGCAAGGTGAGGCTGATAATGCCTAATATATAGTAAGCCTTAGTGAAGAATCTATAATATAACTGATTGCTTTAGATGATGAACAGTATTAACAATTATATTATTATTAATACAATTTAATTATATTATCGGTAATCGAAAAATATAAAAGTTTGTTTTAGTAGTAGTAGTAAGTATTTGTTAGGACGAAGCTCATCTGTATAAGTAATATAATAGTTTATTTCTTTATTTAAAATGTAATTATATTCCTCAAGTAATATAAGAGAATTACCGTTGCGCAAATGTTTAATTCAAAATTAAAGTTTTGATTGTAAAATCTAATAGTTTTAAGTTAAAAAAATTGCATGTCTATTATAGGCGAAAATTGTTATCCCTTTTGTGCCATATTCTTGGTCAATAAATATCTGTCTGTATTTCTAAGTAATGGTCTGCTATGACTGAATCCGTATGATTTGTTAGTTTTCTATTTTTATATTAATTAAGAGAACAGCCAAAGTACCACGAAAACTCAGTATTAGCTTTCTGGCTCATTCAATTATTTATTGGTGCGAGTTAAAATAATTGTGACTCATTAGAGTCAAGTGTGGAAAACGATAAATGCTTGCTAGCTATGTATTGTCTTCGACAATACATAGCTAGCAAGGTTTTAGAGAAGAAAATCGTAAAGAAAGTTATTCCCAAAATTATGCTACCCACAACCATTTTTTCAAAATCCTTATCATGTTTCTATATCTTATAATGATTAACCAAAATAAAAGCTATATTTAGTCAAATTTTCACAGTGTGCAGTGTGCATTTTTACAATACAGTTATATTGAAAGCTAGGGATTTTTTATGGTAGCCCAGCTTTCAGAAATCCATGATTAAGAGTTAAATCTATACCAATAAACCCTACTTTACTGAAAGGAATACAAAATAATTAAACAACTGTGTTCTACTACAAGTTTAATTTAACATTAGCTTAATAATACATTCAATAAGTGGTAAAAAACAATGAGACAAAGATGATTTAAATTCTACAGGGTCGTGTAAATTAATTTATATTATTTAATCAACCTAAAGGATACGGGGTTCCATTTGGTTCTTAGAAGTTTATTTACTCAGTATCTTTAATGATATAATAAGATAATAATACCCTGGGCATTACGCAGAAGACTCACTATCTCCTTACAATCTAAATATCGAGGCCTACGGGTCTGCATCTGAGGTGTAAAGGTGATGGGATCGGTGTGATTCCTCTCTCAGCTTCTGATACTGTCAGGTCAAGGCCTCCGTCAAGTATGCAGTATAAATAGATCATATGTCATGAAAAGGTTCTTCAATACATGTTATTGACCACAGTAACTTTAAGGAATATTAATAGATTTGAAAAAAGATTTAAAAAAAAACCTATCTGGAACAGAAATAACGGATGTCTCGGAAAACAGGCATGTGGTCATGTGGCACAAAAAAATAAATATAACCAATTTACAGGGAAAATCCGATTTGGAAAAAAACTAGTAACCCTTCCCACTCCACGGGCTAGGCTGAATATACTTTTACAGAGTCTTAAATCAAAATCAAGAAGTGTGTGACGCGATAATGTCTTTTGAAAAAATTCAAGAAAAATATCAGCTATGTAAGTGAAAGTCACTATGCCTCACTCCTTCCTTACTACAACATTACATTAGCACCACTGTGGCCCATTACCACCAGCACAAGACTCAAAGACCGGGTTATTCCACGGACTTCTATTCCAAAATTGTTACACTGCCCAGTCCGGAAACAAATTCAAAACGGACTAAAAATCGCACAGATCCGCCTTATCTCAACTCCCACTTTGGGAACTCGGGTTTTTTCAACGACCCTAAAACAACGATAAACCGTAGATATAACATGATATTATATACGAGTATAGATTTTAGTTTTTCAAATATTCTAAATATTAATATTATTATCCCAGAATACGAAAAAAACAAACTCAGCGAACGTACCGCCCCCGCCTCCACCGAAGAAACCTGTTGTTCCAAAGCCAGGAGATGAGAAGAAAAAACACCATGATGCACTAATGAATGAGTTTAAAAAAGTTCATCGAAAGATGTTTGCAAATCAAGAATGTGACCAGAATAACGCGGACGTTCAGAAGAATGACGGTGAAAATTTGGTGAGTTTTTACTTTACCCTAATTGATTACAGATAGAAACACGACTATGGAGATTTTTAAGAGACTTAAGCAAGTAGGCGTATGTCATGTTGAATAAAGCATGCGAGGGTAAAGTGAAAAGTTCTAGGCCTGATAATGAAATACTCCGATTTTCAATAAAAATCGTAAACAAAAATTTAATAAAATAGTCTCCTTTAGCTTCACATTGAACGCTAAGCGCTTCTCAGAAACAAATTTCTTTAATTTTGGGAATAGATAGGAGTCTGAGGGAGCCAAATCAGGAGAATATATGTAATATCTATACTATATCTATACTAATACAATAAAGCTGAAGAGTTTTTTGTTGGTTTGTTTAAATGTGCTAATTGCTGAAACTACCAGTCGGATTCGATAAGTTTCTTCGTTTCTGGCGTGTAGTGGTGGAACCATGTCTCATTCATAGTAACAAATCGCCGCACAAAATCTGTCGGATCGGTATTGAATCGGTCCAAACATTGCTGCGAAAAACATTTGCGCATTTGCTTTTGATCAGCATTCAGCAAATGCACCTAATTCTTAATTCAAGAAGTTTCGCACCCATTCTTCCGATAACTGATCTTACTCATGTTCACACACCTATCGTCTAACAGGATATCGTCCACCTTTTCTATGATTTCCGGCGTGGTTGCGGTTTTTGACCGTCCTTTACGTGGGTCTTATTCGAGGGACGAGCGATCACGTTTAAATTGAACTGCCCACTTTTTGACGGTTGACATTGAAGGAGCAGAGTCCCTGTAAAATTTTATTGCCTTCAGATGAATTTCCTTCGGGTCAACGCGCGCACGATATTAAAGTTTATCCTTTTTTCTAAAAAACACGCACGAAGCCTACTGCAAAAATTCTTATAACAAAACTGAAATATCATAGTTTCATTATAAGAATTTCTGCAATTGAAGTTTGTCAACGAACTAATGACAGGTGCACCTAGGTGGGAATCATAATTTTAATATTCCGTTCCTCAAAAGGAAAAAAGGAACTCATATAGGATCACTTTGTTGTCCGTCTGTCTGTTTGTCTGTCAAGACATTTATTCTCAGAAACCCGTGGAGGCATCAAGTTGAAATTAACATCAAATACTATACCTTTTTTTTTCGTATGGAATCAAATACTGCTATCATATCTGCGGCCCCTTGAAGCTATAAAAAGTCAAGTGTGTAAGTCAACGCAATCAAAAGATACGGCCATTTAAGCGTTAGATACATTTCGCAAATAAATTAAAACCTCTAGGGTACTTCCCAGTGACCTAGAACCATGAAATTTCGAAAGAAGCAAGGCCTCACAGCAGAAGTAAAGGAAAAAATCAGAAAGTCGTTAATTTGTTCTGATATCACATAATTTTTTTTTTTTGTGATTACCTACA